>JARYHS010013631.1:29761813-30243884 GCA_031002005.1 Vandiemenella viatica
GATAGCAAAAATCTGTAGATTTTTTAACAAAATCCGAAAATCCTAAGTTTTTATAAAAATCCATAGATCTACGGATAAATCCATAGAAATGGGAGCACTGGACAGATCGTTTGCCAGGCCAACGTCTGCCCTCAAGTCTAAAAATAATACACAATCAATTAAAATTTGGTGCACCGTCAGAGGTATGCCACAAGCATCACAATCCAGTGGGTCCTCCCGACGGAGAAGGGAGCCATGCGTCAGAGGACAGTGCCCTATACGGAGGCGAATAAGGAGAACCTCATCCCCCCTCGCCCGCTGGAAGGAGCTGCTCCACGGCTGAACTGTCGGTTTGACCAGCCGGAGCTTATTATGCTCTACCTCCAGCCACTGCCTCTGCCAAACGTAAAAACAAATTTTCCATACCGGCTCGGTACCGGAAGCAACGCTGAGATAATAATGACTATATGAAACAGGGTAGATTTCCCCTGAAACCCCATTCATGGAGTTGTTTTAAAATCCCATACTGCCAGGTAGTATCGTAGGCCTTGTCTATGTCAAAAAACACGCTGACAAGATGTTGGTTGCGAATAAAGGCATCCTGTATCACCCCTTCCAATAGGATCAGGTTGCCCAATGTGGAACGGAACTTCCTAAATCAACACTGAAAGCGACACAGTAGGTTTCGGGATTTGAGACACCATACAAGGCGGCAGTTGACTATCCGCTCTAGTGTTTTACCGATGCAGCTTGTTAAGGCAATGCTTCGATAACTACTTGGCAATAATTTGTCCTTCCGGGCTTTAAAATAGGGATTAGCGTTGCTTCTTTCCACGAGTCGGGGAAGTGTCCTCTGGTTCATACGTTGTTAAAAATACCTAGAATGTACTCTTTAGCATCTCTGCTAAGATGCCTCAGCATCTGGTACTGTAACAGGTCGGGTCCTGGTGCGGTGTCCTTGGTGCTGTTTAAGGCAGACTCCAACTCCCAAAACATAAATGGGATATTATACGTCTGAGATTCCGTCGAGTCGAAGCTCAGAATATATCTTTCAGCAGCAGTTCATCGTTGCTGAAACCAGGGTTCCAGTCTGGCAGACGAAGTAATAGCAGCGAACGACTCTGCTATCAGCTGCGCTAAGCTTCGCTCGCCGGTGATTATACGTCCCTGATCCAGTAATCCAGATACTGGCGATCGAGAGTACCTTCCAGATATACGGCGGACGGACTCCTATACTTTGGATGATGATGTGGAACGGTTTATTGCGCTCACAAAGGCCTGCCATGACCTTCTCTTGCTCTCCTTAATTGCTCGACATGCCTTAGCTTTAGCAACTCTGAACGCTGTGAGGTTGTCAGGTGTTGGGTGCAACCTGAAACAGCGCAAGGCCCGTCTACGTCCCTGAATGGCGGAACAACATTCCTCATTCCACTAAGGGACTGGCGTTCTTCGCAGTGCTCCTCAGGTATGGAGATATCAGCCGCGTGGTGAATCACTTCTGTAAAGTGTTTCACACTTTCCTCGATGGTCTGATGGTGTGATTCCACTTTCGATGGATGGTTCTTCGTACACGTTCGAACTCTATGAGCAGCCACATTGGGAAGTGGTCGCTTCCGTGAAGGTTGCGATCCACCTCCCAACGCATAAAGTTCACAATTGAAGGAGAGCAAAAAGAAAGATCAATGGCAGAGGACGTACCGGAAGCAGTAGTGAAGTGGGTCATTTGACCGGTATTAAGGATACAAATCTCCTCTCGCTCCAACAATCTACACATTTCCCAACCTCTGGGGCAATCGGTCGTCGAACCCCACAGCGCATTGTGTACATTAAAGTCTCCTAACAGGAGGAAGGGTCGAGAAATTTGTCGCAATAAATCAGCAAGTTCACCGAAATCAACTGTTGATCCCGGCAGTAGATATAAGGAGCATATGGTAAATTGTACCGGTCCATGTATCCTTACTGCTACTGCTTGCAATGAATAGGTGAGAGCTATAGGTTCAGAATGGACAGTGTTCTGGACCAACACAGCCACTCCGCCCTTTGCTCGATCACCCTCGGTATCGTCCTTTCGGTACATGTTATAACGTCTTAGCACAGGTTGATGTGTTGGTCTAAAATGTGTTTCTTGAAGACAGTGAGACAATGGATTAGACCGTGCTAAGAGTTGTAACTCTTCTTTGTGAGCTGTAAATCCGTTAATATTCCATTGAAGTATGGGAGCCATCTTGCCGATTTAATTTTACTCGACCAGTATCGGGTGGGTCTTGGTGCACTTCTTGTTGAGGAATGGGACCAGGCTCGTCCACCAGCATTTCAGTCTCCTCCGGCTCCGAAGATGAGGCTGACATCTCTGACTCAGTTTTTTCCTCCAAAACATAACTATTTTTCTTTCGCTGCCTCTTCCCTGTCTTCTCCAGATTAGTAAGGAATCTGGGAGGGGATGAGTAGGGCGATTTGATAAACTGAGTCGGGTCCGTGTATTTAAATTTGGGACCACGGAGCCTTTGGTCACCTTTTCCACCGGTAGCAGGTGGTATTGCTACTGGGGTCATGGTACGTGGTGGAATAGGAGGGGCAGTTACCATAACTGTTACTGCTGGTGGGGCCTTTGTAACTGCTGCTGGGGTGATCGAGGTCGCAGACGTGTTGCTACTGACGACCACGGTCTTGGATGTTATGACCTTGTCATTTTTGCGCCGCATTTGCACTGACATGAGCACGTTGTACTTGTGCTCATGTCTGCAACGGATGTCTGTGTAGCAACACTTTGTTTCCTGACGGGAGCTGAAGCCATCTTAGCAAAGCTAGTTGTGAAGATGGGAGTGGCTAGCAACTTGGCCTTCTTCTTTGCTACCCCATAAGGATCCGCTCTTTGGTCTTCAGCTCCTGTATCTTGCGCTCTTCAAGATACACTTGACACTCCCGACTCCATGAAGGGTGCGACCCGGAGCAGTTGGCACATGCCGGTGGCAGCGTGCAACTAACACCTGGTTCATGTGCACCCTTACCGCACTTACCACAAGTGGGTTTGCCCTTACATGACTCCGTCGTTTGGCCGAACCTCTGGCACTGGAAGCATCGCATTGGGTCTGGGACATACGGACTGATGTTCAGGTTTAGGTACCCGGCCTTAATATTCTTGGGCAATACTGGAGTGTCAAACATCAGGACGAAGGTGGCAGTCATTTCAAGATTGCCATTTACCCTTCATGTGATTTGATGTAACTTGATCACCTTCTGAGATTTCCATTCGGTAAGAAGCTCATCTGTCACTAGGTCCATGATATACCGGCAGGTGATAACGCCTTTACTACTGTTCAAGGACTTATGGAGTTCGCATTTTACAGAGAACTACCCGAGCTTCTTACAATTTAGTAGTTTGGTTGCTTGCTTACTGGTACATGTTTCCAACAGCAGCGTCTCATTCCTCAGTTTTTTGACATTATTTAGGGTGCCAACTAAACCCCCTAAACCCTTTGAAGGGTGACACCTTTTCAAATGTTCCTTCTATCTTTTCCATTATAACAAAAGCGTTCGATAACGAACATTATTTTCTATTACCTTCTCCGTCAGAGGTGGGGGGGGGGGGGGGGAATATGAACCCTCATCCGCTTCTAAGAACTGGGTGTATTTTTATTAGCCTGTGGCACACCTGTACCGTAGGGTTTTTTGGTTTTTGTGGATGACTGAATTTTGGTCCCACGAGTAAAACTAGTTTAAAAGGAAGCGCTAATACAACAGGGGTGTGCAGGTGCCCCTGAGGTTGCATGCTAGCGAGTGATCTGCCTCTCACTAATGCACCTCCTCGGCATGTATCTGACCTTGAGGTTGAGGGTTTTTTTTTTATAGAGGTTTGTACCGTCCTCGTGATCCGGGCGATGAAGCCAAGATCCTCGTTCTCCTAGGCACACAACGTTCCACTGTCACGCCATATGGTGGTCGTTGAAGCATGGCAGGAGTTTATGGTGTGGGAAACTTGCGGCACTCACAAGTTTCCAGCTTGGGCACCGCGGGTTCGCCAACCCCGTACCTGGTACTTGCGTACCAGGCCCCAGGTGATAATTAATATGCCACTTTAGCATTACTTAAATAAATAGAATTGTTATAAAATAAAGCTCAATGCAATTCCTCGTGCCAATAACAAAAGGTTTTCGTTGCTATCCTGATCCAGGTTGCATTTCAACCTAATCACATACTAAACTTGCTGCCAGAGAAACAATTATTCAATTACACACATATTAATATATCTACTGTATCGCATTTTAGTGGTAATAACGCATTGCAATACAAACTAAATCAAAAATCTTTACAGGATATTCCATCTTCCTAAAAGCAAGTACTAATTAAATAATATGCCATTCTAGCACTACATTTCTTACTAATTACTTAAATAAATAGAATTGATATAAAATAAAGCTCAATGCAGTTCCTAGTACCTTGCCCTGTAACAAAAGGTTTTCGTTGCTATCCTGGTCCAGGTTGCATTTCAACCATATCACGTACTAAACTTGCCGTCCAAGAAACAATACTTCAATCACATGCATATTAATACATGCACTATATCGCACTTTAGTGGTAATAATGCATCGCGATATAAACTCAATCAAAAAATCTTTACGTGTGATTCCATTTTCCTTTTTTATATTCATGATTCGGATAGGTACTAACACCTTTGAATGGCTGACACAGTTAAATGCGGTTGAAATATGACATCTGTAAAAGCAAAGGAAATTAAAAATAAATCTTAACAACTTAGGTCATTCCACGTAATATTTGCTTGAATTGTAGTCTATGTTGTCTAGATCCGAACAATGTGGAACTACTTTCGTTAAAACAAAGCAATGATTAAAGTAACAGAACAGTTAAGAAAACAAATTAAATTACTTATGCCCTCTGCTGTCAAGTGCCAGTTCTAATAACAATCTATCAAAATTGTCACTAACATTGAGAAAATTACAGCTTTTATCTTACATATCTGTGGCCAAAGATTCTAACGAATAATTTTACATAAATTGAGTATTACGTAAATATAAGCATCTAATGATTGATATGTCGATTTAAACACAATACATACTTTTATTTCAGCGTTATGTCAATTAATTTATTTGTGGATGCTTAGAAATGTTATTAAATGAAATGAGTCACCAAGAAAATGGCGTAAAGCATGACATAATAGTGCGACATCATAGATTGACGTCATGGCATGACAGGTGACATCATATGTGACAGTTGGCATTTTATATTAATAGATTATGTCATCTGAAAACAATCAAACTTAAGTAAACCATGAACACAAGCATTCATTAGAATAATGAATTTCATTTGTCCCAATACACTATCCTGTGGAACTCCCATGTTCACTCCTACGTCTTTTGATGCGGCATTTCCTGCCCTAACTTTTTGCTTTCTACCTTCTAGAAATTTTTCTACCCCGCTAATCACATTTTTATCAACTCCAATAGTTTTTGACTTATTAGCACCCTTTTATGGTTCACTCTGTCAAATTCCTTTGAAAGATCTAGTGTTACACTATCAACTTGACCTCCCCTGTCCATTTCATCATAAATATCTTGCATATAGCCTACTTACTGTGATCCGCATGAATATCCTTGTCTAAAGCCATGCTGCTGATTTGAAAACCACATACGTTCCTCACAGACACTTCTAACATGGTTGCATATTAATCTCTCCATAAATTTTCCTACCATTGATGTCAAACCGATTGGCCAATAGTTTTCGACCGTTTGTCATCCCTCCTGTATGAACCGGTACTACTATCATACTTTTCCAGTCATCTGGTAAACAAGTATCTAGACTCAATTTAAATTATGTTTCAAGGTAAGGTACAATGCCCCTTCATAATATCTTTAAGATATCTATAGTTACATTATCAACACCAGCCCCTTTATGCTTTTTTAGATTCCTTATTTCCTTTATGATATCTTCGTATTTAAATTCAAATATTCTTATCTGCTCACCTCCAACTGTGCTGATAGGCTCGTTTTCTGATAAAACAACTGAATTATTATGTAATCGTAGATTTTCCTGACGAATCTGATGCTTGAAGATCTCTCGGGCATGCGGCCGGGTCAATTGACCGTGCATGAACGAATTTTTGACGGCATAACATGCCATCATCTTCAGGTTGCGTTTGCTCGAGGTGTGAGAAGCGCAGACCAGGAGGCGACTGATGGGCCGGTCTGCCCAGGTCAGTAATTATACCTTTCAACCCATCCCCTCCACTCCAGCCGCAGCACTCCGCACATACCGTGTGAGTGCGGAAAAGCATACATCGGGCAGACCATTCGCACCATCGAAGAATGGTGCAGAGAACATAAAGGTCACACTGAGCTACAGCAGCCGTCAAAATCAGCAATTGCTGCACATTGCTTAGAGACGTGACTATTAAATATGAGGACACTGAAGTTCTGAGAAACACATCTCACTTTTGGGACTGTGTATACAAGGAAGTCATTGAGATCTTGGTACGGAGTAACCTCATAAACAAAGATAACGGGTTCCAACTAAGCCAAGCTTTGAACCCAGCACTGAAGCGGCTCCGCAACACCAGAGCCAAGGCACAGTGCATGACGGAGGTGCAATACAGACTGATGGTCACTGCCCAACGCGTTGGAGCTTACCGCCCCCACAACTGCTATCAGAGCGCAGTGGCAGGAGTGGAGGCGAAGGTCGAAGGGTATAAATACCGACCCAGATGGACCGGCCCATCAGTCACGTTCTGGATTGCGCTCCTCACACTGGCCAGCAGAAGCAAACTTGAGATGATGGCACATAACGCTGTCCAAAATTCGTTCATACATGATCAATTGGCCCAGCGACATGCCCGAGCGATCTTCAAGTAAAGAACCTGAATTATTGTCCCTTATGGTTTCACTGAACTAGTTACTTAATAACTCTGCCTTTTTAAATCCTCAGTTACTTCTTCGCCATCCTTATCTATTATTGTCTCAATATCCTCTCTTCCCCTCAGTTTCCTGATATAGCTATACAAATTTCTAGATACATCAGTCAGAGGTCCCCCTACACCAATAATATTCTTCGTAAACTCATTGTAAGGGAATGACCAATACCGGGATTGAAGTATCGGTTCAATCACCTTAACTAATCTTCAACTTGCTTTCAGTACTGTCAAGAATATCCACTAATCAAACTGTTGAACCGTGTATGAGCCTGGATAATCGACTGTAAGTAATTACGGCTGCCACTTCCCTCATTATCCTCAGGAAAGAAAAGGTTACTTTTCACTATAAGAAATATGCACTGTTCAAATAAAAAAATTTAATATATTCTTCAAAGTCACGTCTAAAAGTCACAATTACAGCTGAAACTGGCTATTGAACACATCGTTTCCTAAACTGCAAGCTATGAAGAGGAATAAAAACCGACTAGACCCTGTTAAAAAATTTTAAAGTCTCATTTTAATATTTACAAGTCACACGTTCCTAAGAATTCAACATGTCTGCTGAAACCGTATGGCGGTCTGCGCAACTTGCGGGATGACCCAGAAAGCACCGGGCGGCCGATTGCGACTCCATGTGACACAGAGTGTGCTTCAAGACTTTCGATCCAAGGATGGCGTCTTCAAGCCCACTGGCCGTTATATACCCATGGACCCTGACACCTGTAGCTTCACGCTACTAAAAATAGTTTGGGAAAATTCTGTAAATTCAAGTGTTCAAAATTTTACAGTGTACAGTTAGTGTTCTGTTGATTGATCTTGTTCATGACGGTTAATCCTCTAAAGTTACTCAGTTTACTGTAAATAATTGAAATGTGAAACGGGTAGTGATACAATTTTTATGTCAGATACGGGGGTCTCCTGAACTGGCCGTTCGGTTCCATATTTTTGAGCATTTTGTATGATTTTCCAATTTCAGATTTGAAAACTTATGTTATTGTGTTCTATGATCCCTCCAGTTTGCAGGGTGGGTTATCTTTCTTCTGTAAGTGGTGTATTATAGAAATTATTAATCTAGTAAAAATCGAAGTGGAGAGACCAGAAGACGCTATTAGGCCAATTTTCTGTTTTATTTAAATTGCTATTAGAAAGAATGTTTATTTTGAGAAAATAAACTCTGGCATGGCCTCCTACTTTACTCATTCCACATTTTGAAAGTGATTTGGTTTACTGACACAAGTTAAATCGTCCACAATTGGGATCTGTAGTTGTAGGTATATTTTCCTACTGCGTAATTCCTTTAAAACTAATTTAGTGCTTATTTAACTGTGTGAAATGCTTTGAAACTTTTATATGTTATGCAATATAATTGCAAGGAAAGGGAAAATGACTCATCACTCACCAAAGTTAAAGGCAGCAACAAGAGAAGAACATATATCACGAGCACACAAATATACTCAAAATTTCGGTTACTAAACCTTATTCATGAGTATATTTGTGTGTTCATGATATATGTTCTTCTCTCGTCGCTGCCTTTGGAGAGTGATGAGTCATTTTTCCTTTCCTTGCAATTATATTGGCTAAAGCAGTTTCCTTTTTCCTTAGTTTAATTATATGTTATGCAGTGTTCTTTATTATTACATAAAAGTTATTTGTTAGTTCCGAAAATTACTGAAAACATTTTGTTATGTGGTGTTGAAAATGCGAAGTTTTAAAATCATATTTTCTTTACTTATTCTGCTTGAAACTATTGATTTATAGTGAATTTTACATTCTCCCGGTTTGTTATTATTATAAACAATTTTTATTGCATTGAAAAGTGTTGAAAAATGATGTTATGGTCTCATAACAAAAATCGAGTGTTTACAAGTTCAACTATCAAGGATTTCAATGATTTAGGTGAGTTTACAAGTTGTTTTCTATTATTAAATGTCTATTTCGGGCTGTTATTACATGTTGATTTACTTTTCTAATTTTAAATCACCCTATATTCGGCAACGAGCTGCAGTATTGGCTTCTATATGATTCCCGTCTGCCATTTCCTGTAGCGGCAAGGTTTAAAATTATACAAATTCTGAGGAGCTTACACCATCCCCTCTCCCCTGTAGGCAAGAATGTAGAATTTAACAAATTCTAAGGTGCTTACATCATCCATAGGCAGTAGCTTTGACATTATTAATTCCCTGTTAAGTTGTTTCAAGACTTCCCTACTTCCTTGGTGTTTCTTAACTCTGTTATGTTCTTGTCTCACCAATCTCTTTAACCTACTCACTTCCCTGTTATAGTATGAAGGTTCTGTACTTCTCTTTAGTCTCTGTTATGGAATAAACAATTCTTCAACCTTTTTTTTATTATTTTCTTGAACTTTTCCCATTTTGTCTGCACTGAACATGTGCCATTCTTCAATTTAATAAAATTAACCATGAAATATCTTTACAGTTCCAAGATTTGTGCCTTTTCATAATTGTATCTATTTTCCCTTTCAATTCTGGCCAATGGTTAACTGGATCTCCTTATATCCATCAGAACTGTGATCACTTATTCCTTCAATTAATTGACACCCAATTAGGTTATAATCCGGCTTTATTAGGAAGATATCCAACATGTTTGGTCCACTTGTTTTTTGCTCAACCACCTGTGTAAAGCCTGCTTCCCTTACTAAGGTATTTGCAAATCTCTGTTCCTTTGCGTTACTAATCTTATTTCCTACCCAGTTGACACCTGGTAAGTTCAAATCTGCACCAATAATGACCATTCTACGCTCACTTCTGAACTCTGAATAAGAATTTAGTTTCTCCCAAGAGCCTCATCTTTATCATTAATTTTTCCACTATGGTATGCAGCCAACACCTTCTCTTTTTCTTTTTTATTTCCCCAGAAGTCTAACCCAAGTAACTCATGGTCATGATCTCTGAACACCAGTGAACTGTAGTAGTCTTTGCTAACCAGTATGAATATCCCTCGCCCAGTTGCTCCTCTATCTCTGTGGTACACTCTGTAACCATCAGGAAAAACATCATTGTCTAGTACTCCTTCTTTTAACCAGGACTCTAAACCCTATCACTACTTCAGGTTCATGTATCTATATTAGGTTTGCAAAAACCATTACTTTGTTCATTATACTTCTACAGTTTACCAGTAACACTCTTATCATTGGCTGGATTTTCAGCACCAACATTCGCCCTCCCAAATCTGTACCCCTTGTCAGGGCGTAGCCGGGTATTGGGGGTTGGTACCGACTAAATCACCTGAACCAGTTTTCTTCCAAAATATTTTAAGTCCAAAAGTTCTATTACCGTGTTGATATACTTATGCTAACTGTAAAAATTGACCACAGTCGCCACTTACAGTTTTCAACCTCCTGTAAGAAAGGTGCTATTGTACAAATGAAAGTCACAAGTTGAATCACTGGATTATATATTCTCAGAATTTTCACGTAAACATTACAAGTCACAGTTAGCAAGGCAATCGGAAATAACGTTCACCAAAGATCACAGGTTGAGAAACAAGAGCAAGAACCGCACGAAAAAAAACCCCCGAAACTGAATTGAAATTTACATGTCCAGAAACTGATAGTCTGAAATGAAGCTGGTTTCACTTTTCAAAAATGGCCGCCGCTAGGCGTGTCCTCCATCTAAACTCGTTTCCTGCCTGACGCCATGATGTCACAACTTCCCATGACCCACTGCTCTCCAAACCGCGCCTAGCACGAACGTGCTATCGCCACCGAGTTGTAACTAAGACTGAAGACCAAGCGCGCCCAAGTGCGTGTCTAACTGACTTATATAAGCTCGTGTCACGTGAGACCGCCTCTAACCAAAAATTACCAAATATGGATGTGTGAAAAGACCTACCACGTTAGTCAACGTTATGTTACCTCTTTTTAAATTGGCTTTAATTATTCATTCGAAATTAGTCTTAAAATATTATTCCCGATTTTAGTCTCTCCTAAATATAAATTTTATTTAAATCCGTTGAGTTATGGTAAAACCAGTAATCTCCAACAATCAGTTGTAATTATTATTTATGTTTTATGATATACCTCTGAAGTTTTATGGATTATCAAGCCGGAAAAATTATCAACGTGTAGCCTAAATTAAACTGTGTATTTTAGAGTTTATTTCATCTTTGTAAGTGCCATATCTGAGACACAATAAATTGTTTAGTTATTTACACGTGGGTTGTTACCGAGTGTTTTTAGAAAATTCATAACATCGGTTCTATGGCTTTAAATAACGTGAAATTAATATGTATGAAACTAGAAGAATGGATTGTTAAGGCAAACTACTTTTTAACCCGGAATCTGGGTCGGTTTTTAAATGAAAAAATGTTAAAGTGGGATGTTCTATTTTACGTGTTCAGATTATATTTAAAAATACTTAAACGGTTGGAAACTACAAGATTTAGACGAATTTACTTCTCTTTATTGCTGTTTTATTTTATTAGCTACTTTTTACTGTGTGACTGTGTTTAAAATCAGTGTAGAAGCATTTTATATGTGCAGTGTCTATAGCCAGTTACTTTGTGATCGCATTACCAGACAGAAGGTCAGTAAAATGTCTTTAAATGTGTTTAGAAAATTACTTATGTGTGTTTACTATCATTTACATGCTCTTAGCGCTTTTGAAATGGTTTATAAGTGTTAGAATTAATTCCAAAAAGTTGAACAATTTTATCGGTTTACCGGTGTCTGTTTCTTCACTGATATTTCATATTTTACGGACTGAAACTGCTTAAAACCTATTAAAACTGAAAGATTAGTTTATTTCCTACGTATTTCTCTACTTTTTAAATCCTGAAATTACTTAAAAGACCTCAAATTATTTATATGAACTGTTTAAGAAAATGAGTGTTCAAACTTCTTCATAATTACTTCTTGTGATTATTAAATGCTTGAAAACTATTAGAAACCTGTTAATTATCCTACTAAACTATCTCAGGGATTATTCTGTTCACTTTTAGGACTCTATAATGGTCAAATTTCATTACAATGTGATGTCTTCATACTACTTCAGTTTACTATCCAAACATCCAGTTTATTTCTTTTAAAATACTTGCTAAACTATATTTATTTGTGAAGTTATGTTCACGGTAAGTCTAGGCCTGAATATTATTAGTTCTTGACACTCTTTACTGGACGACAATCACTTCAGAAACACCAAAACTGGTATATGTCAAGCTATATGGTTAGGTTCTACTTATATCGAAATTATTTGTTTATCTTTGGAATAAAGCTTATTAGTCATGATGAAAGGTTTATTTAGGCAATATATTTACTATTCTATACCATTTGCTTCTTTTAAATCCGTTTAGAATATCTTTCTGATTAAAGTTAGGATCTGGTATTACGAGTTTACTTTTACATTAGGTTACCTGTTTCCTATTAGGATATTGTTGATTTAATGCCATTTATATTTTATTTACATTGGTTATGGATTATTTATTCACTTTAGTGTATGGAAAGTGTTGTCAACTCGATTTTACGTGTGGTATCGGATACTACAGTTAACCTTAAACTTGACCGATCTAACGAAATATTGAAAATAGAATGAGGGATACCTTACACCCTCTATTATTATTTTTTTTTTTTAAAGCTTCCTTTATTTCTTCAGTAGTAGTGATTTTTTCAAACTATAGATTTACACTCAGTATCCCTATGATTACCTATTTTTACCCCCTCACCAGCAACCCTTAATCTAAAGAAAAAAGTGATTTCAGCTTAGGGGTAGATAAGGGGTAAATATAGGGAAATTTATGAGTTTCAGATTTTTCTTATAATATGGGGGTAAAATTTTGTCTGTGTACCAAATTTCATCTATCTTTAGAGAGAGAGTGTGTGTGTGAGTGACAAAATCGCTGAAATTTGCATATGAATAACATCCAAACTATAAACAGTAACGAAATAGAATTTAGTATGCTTGATAAGACAAGAACATTTCAAAATTTATGACATCAATAAACAATACCTCGCACTCTGCAAACAATGGGAGTGCACCGTAGCCAAGCAATGCAATTGCCACTGGTTTACTACCACCTTAAGTTAATAACAAGTATCTTCATGAACTACGGGAACAAAAAACAATTAAAGATGTTAATTAAACTTGCCGATCTATATGTATTAAAGATATCTCAGTTATATAGCATCATCCAAAGCAAAGCAATTAAACTGCAAATGTGTGCCAGAATTTTTCATGTTTGGCATTGTAATTAAATAAATACAGGGAAAACATCAATACTAGACTTTTCTTATAATTTAGGGACGAACCCCATATGCGTGTACAATTATTGGTTCTATGTTTACTGCAAGAACAGTGGATTTTTAATGTCAGGGTGTTGTGGTTCGAACAAAATTTTGAATTTCACTAACTACCCAAGTAAGGAAAAGAAGGAAGTAAAATTAACACATAATCTACACTTAGTAAGCTTCGTCTACAGTGAAAATCTGAGGTGTATAAAATTATTAGGGTAGAACGTGATTTCATGTTAGGGGTAGGTAAGGAACAGATATATGGAAATTTATGAGTTTCCAACCTTTCTTATTATATGGGGGTAACATTTTATCTGTGTGCTAAATTTCAACTTTCAGCGACCACAGGAAGTACCCTAGAGTTTTGATGATCATCCGTGAGTGAGCGAGTGACAAAATCATCTGTACATGAATAACATCTGAAATAATTACAGGAACTAAAAAAAAATAGTTTTGCTAATGTTGCTGATATCTATGTGTAATAGAAATTTTTAGGCATTAGCATTGAAGACAGTGAGGTACAAAAATTGCCTGAATCGCTTGGGTGCACAGCAGACTACATGTCTTTTCAAAAATCTTTGAGAACCGTGGAAGTTGACTGGCAGTTATCTACACGTCATTTATCATTTTGTTTTTTAAATAATGGTTTTACAACTCCATATTTCAGCCTTTATGGAGATATGTCTTCCATTAAGGATTCATTATGAATGTGGGTAAGTATGTGATTTATACAATCTGAACATCTTGTAGTAATTTACTTGGAATGTTATCATAGTTATAAAAGTTTTTAGGTTTTTATTTACGCATTTATTTATTTCTGAGGTTGTTACTGGTGATAATTACAATCACACAAATCTATTTGGAAAAGCAACCAGAAGAAGACTTAGAGCAATAGCTGGGGACTCTGTTCCTAATTTCTTTACAACTCAAATAAAATGTTAATTAAATATTTTTCAGAGTTGGCCTACTTGAATACACACCTTTTTTTGTTTAGAATGATTACAGATTTTCCTGCTTCATATTTTATTATTATATTCCATGCATTTTCATTTTATTACTGGAATTTTTTAATTTCATATATGTTCCATTTCTTAGTAATTTAGAATAAAGCTTGCCATGAACTTCCAATGTATAACTATTAGATTTTTTTTTGCTTTAATTTTATAATTGAAGAGATATTTTAGGGGAAAGTTCAGCAAATGGAAGGATGGCACAAGTACACTGGAAGCAAAGTAGTGGGTCAGCGATATAATAAAAAAAGTGAGGAAATATTTATTCCAACACAGAAAATAAAAAGAAGTAAAGAAGCTACATACTACAATAGGAAGGTGAGAAGAGAACACAACAGACTTAAAGAGACAGCAATCAATTAGGGAATACTTGAAACAAATAAAAAAGCAAATTAATAACAGCAAAGAGGGGAGCTAAAGAGAGATTTATGAAAATATTGGTGCAGTGGGACCACTGAATGATGCATCTTGAAATTTCTGTGGCTATTTTAGAAAAATGAGAGGAAGCGAAGGTATTAAGACAATTGTAGATAAGAATGGAGAAAAGGTAACTGAGGATTTGAAAATAACAGAGATATTGAGTGACTGGTTTAATGAGACCATCAGAGCAGCATCTCCATTTAAGTAGAAATGAGGAAACTACAAAAATTGAAATACATCCTTGGGAAATATTAAGGAACTAAGAAAGGTTAATAATTGCAAAGGAGCTGGTGCAGATAATATTAATACAGATGCATTAAATACAGTGGGATGTGATACTGTAACTTGTCTTGAATTTTTATTTAAACTGAGTCTGGAGTCTTGCTACTTACCACAGAACTGGAAAATAGTGATAGTAATACGGATTCTTAAAGGAGAGGTGACAAATAGGGTTGGAAATTACAGGCTGATTAAGTTGACATCAGTGATACGCAAAATGATGGAGAAATTGATATGTAACTATATCAGAAATGTCTGAACAAAGAAACTAGTTTACAAATTGACAACACAGGACTAGGCAAGAATATTTATGTGACTGTCAGATGGTGGGCTATATACCAAAAATTTCATAATAATTAGACAAGGGAGGCCAAGTCGATAATGTAGCACTAGATGTTTGTAAGCCATTTGAAAGAGTGAGCCATAAAATGGTACTAAAAAAATTGAAAACTATTTCAGTGAGGAAAAAGTTACTTGCTGGGTATAACGATTCTTAAAAGGCAGAAAGCAAAGAGTCGAGTAGGAAATACATTTTTGAGAGAGGTGGGAGGAAGGTAGTGTATTGCGACCATTGCTATTCGTCATTCTAATGAATGATTGTGTTGATGGTCTACAATCTGAAGTTAGGCATAGTAGTAATTTAATAGGATCAAAATGGGCGAAGACTGAACAGCTGCAGGGTGACTTGGATAGAATATCTAAATGGGTATGTATAAAGATAAATGCCAAGAAGAGTGTACATAATAAAGGTTGCTTATGATTATTGGGTGTGGAGATAATTGTTTTTTGAAGGAATGAAGTGTAAATATCCTGGCATGACATTTAAATATAAATTTAACAAGGCAGAACAGATTGGGCCGATGGTAGGAAAATGTTAGAAAATCCTTCACTTACTGGAGTGAATGTAACAGAGAAGTTAGGGAACTGGGTTACAAAACTTTGGTCAGATCACTGCTTGAATAAGGTGGTGTAGTTTGGTACCAACATTTCTGGTATCAAATACAGGAGTTGGAGGGCATGCAAAAGAAACCAGCAAGAATTGTTTGCAGAAGAAGTATTGATATGTGACAGAGGATTGGCAATCAGTAGCATGCAGCTAGTTACCCACTGACAGGACTGAACTCTGTGAAATAGCAAACTTCTGCTTCCGTTTATCAAAGGTTCACTCAAAATGTTTCTCAGAGTTATGTCAGCTTTCCATTGCTACCAAAGTAACTCATTATTCGCAAGTACCTATTGTACAGTGTACAAGAAAGTGATTATTACCCTATTACCAAGACTTTTAGGGTAATATCTAGATCACAATACAGCTGCAACTACTTACCGCCTCACAATGTAAACACTTCCCGATGGAGAGAGTTTGATGTCACTGTGTTTCCGTGTGTGACGTGTTCAGCCTTCGATCGATTTGAGAATATACGTTGGGCCATAGAACGTAACCAATAGTAATAATGATAATAAAATTTACGGATTGAAAAATTAAAGAAAATTATTACTTGCACAATTAATAATATTATTAAAATATGTACAACATTCCAAACTGATAATTGATATCGTTCATTAGCGTTAACGTTATTAGTCACAATTCCATTGATTTGTATTTGATTATGTTCTTCTACATTTCCTCACATGGCTGAAATTGCAATTAAAATCATTCATACAAGATAAAATATTTATAAAAACAAGATTTCGTTAATCACCATTTGCGTTTAGGTTGAAACCCAGCCTGGACCATACTAACAGTGATGGATACGATTTGGAAATTGGGTTTCAGCAATATCGTGTACGCCAGTTACGTTTCACTATGGTCCAGGCTGCATTAAGATGTAAACAGTGATAGATACGACATAGAAATTAGGTATCCGCAATAAGGTGTTCGATAGTTACGTTTTAGTGTGGTCCAAGCAGCATCAAAACCTCATCGCAAATGAATTTATTCCTGCACTACTGGTGCAAAATTAATGATTTCTCAATATTACACGTAAGGGCGATGGGCTACTTTCCGTGGTAGGCCCCGTTAGTGACATTTAAAGCTGCGAGTGGAACGTATACGTCACATTCAGCAAGGTAGTGACATCATACTCTCTACTTCCACAAGTGTTTACATCGCGAGGCGGTAAGTGATTGCAGCGGTATCGCGATCTACATATTACCCAACTTCTACCTGAGGCACAAAAATCCCTCACGTATCATGAAGTGAAATTTAACCAAGGTTCTTTACGCTCCTGAGATGATCCATAAATAATAAGGGGCAAACATACATAGTTGTTATGATATGCCACCTATACGTGATTTACGACGAGCAGTCAAGTACATGAGAAAATACAAGAAACGAAAAGGAAAGCATAGGAGAAATTTGGAACTTCAAGAACACATGCTGATTATCTTCTTAATATTTCACGCTTATTGCAATCTACTGATAAAACATCGAACCGTCATAAAAACATCACTACAAATATTACTAGAAATTATGTAACATTTTAAATCTACTCCTCATGCCACATATTACTCAACACATAACAGTATTAATCTAACCTTTCTATACAGACTTGTAAAAGGTAAGACTGTCCTCTTTATTGACATTATAATGTAATCCAAAACAGTATTTGAGTATTCTATAAGCACTGTACTGTCATTTTCAGTGCACTACAATCTCTGAAATTACAGCGAAACTATATTTATTTCACTACTGTTTTCACACAACATACAAGCGAATACTCTATAATGTATACCACACAGGTGTATGGTACTACTACTACTGTTTGTTTGTATCTGCCGAAATGCTCATATCACAGTAGCAAAATAAACAAATTTCTTTCGTCAGAGATATTAAAATATGGAAATACACCAGATCACCAAATTTAATAAAGTTGATTAGTACTGTAAAAAAAAAAAAAAAATCTTAAAAGCGTATAAAATATGCCTCTTGAATTGAATCAAGATTGGGCGATTACGAAATAATGTTTATGTTACCAGAATAAGGAGTACTTAGTTGTATTTAGGAAAGCTATACATCAAATGATTCGTTCAAAAATATCTTTAATCATAATTGTCTATGATCAGAACCATAGATATGAATTGTCAAAATACCGTAGCTTGTTTAACTATGGCTGTAGGGAAGGACTTTAGTTTTGTAAATTATTAACTGTATACAAACATAAAGAATGCCACCATGTAGAAACCACTGAAAGAAATTCTTCGGTCTCTGTAAGTGTCAGTACGTTATATTTGCTATGCGTACTTGACACTGGACCTTAGTGTACATTAAAGTTGAGAACTTAGGTTAAGTTACTATTGCTACATCATTTGTATATGTGTTAGAGGTTGACGCCGTGCAATGAAGTTTACAGAACATTTAAGTGCACACATTACTCCAGAGTGGAGAAAACAGTACATAAATTATGAGGTAAGGTGGTGTTATAGTAGATAGACATTTCGTTGTTTCTATTGACAGTGTGCTCATACTTTTAAATTATCCTCAGGAAATGAAGGCAATGCTGTATGCTGCGGTGGAGCAGGCTCCATCTGCAGAAGTTGTTGAACCAGAAGTATTGTCTCGTTATTTTGCAAAGTTTGATGAGCAGTTTTTTCATTATTGTGACAAGGAACTGGCTAAAATAAACACATTTTATTCAGGTAAGCTCTTTGAATTGCAATACTACTATCAGATATTTTCAGCATCATATTATCCTTTTACTTTGTTAATGAGGTGGTTAGCAGGGTTATTTGGTTTCCAAAGCACTGTCTGTGTAAAATTGTACCTATGTTATGATGGATAGGTAGACATTAAGTTAGAAGAGTTTTTGTTAGAATGATAACCATTCTAGAATTCTGTTAAATTGTGAAGTTGCCAAAATGAAATCTCGACTGCTTCTGGAATCTGCAGGACCATCTTTAGAATGCTTCTAATTATACTTGCTAAGTTACTTCATGTATAGAGCAGAGCAGACATGCAAATGAGTGAAATTGCATAATATTCGTTTCTAGGGTCAATAGTGTTTTATATATATATATTTATATGTAAGTGAATATAGTGTACTGGGTTATTGTGAAAACCATGTCTAGTAAAAAGAAACTGTTATTTCGGGTTGAAATTATAGCTAACTGTTTCCTTGACTTGAACTCTTCAAGGAAAAGTGTACATAAAAGCCGTAAAATAGGTAACAAAGGTGTAATGCACGCAAAACCATACACTTACACACATTATGACAGTGTCAGCAGATGTCTCGAGCCACCTGTGATGGAAGTATAGTCAGAATTTGACATTACAGCCTCCTTATTTGCCTAATATTCGTCATTCGGGTCTAGACTGCATTTCAACCTAAGCACAACTGATTTAATGGCAGTAGACATCTTGAGCTGTCTCTGACATTGTATTCAGAATTCAGCATGGCACAACCTTCTTCACTCAAAATCCACAGTACACCATGAAATATTAGTGGTCATTCTGGTCCAAGCTGTGTTGTAACCTAACAGCACTCTCTGCTGATACAGCTCCTTGGAAATCAACATGTGTAACGAATGTGGAAGTAGCACATTCATAACAATGATCACTGCTTCATATTGGCTAGTTCCACACATAATCTGACAATCTGCATGTTGTATTACTTCTGTCTTTCCAGTTTTATTGGCTTTATGAACACGTTTCCTTGAATAGTAATGCTTAAGAAAAGTGTTAATCATATTTTCATCCTGAAAGAACAGTGTTTCCTTCTTTTTGTACTTTGCACAACAGTCGATTGCTGATTATGTTTCTGATATCTGGCATTTGGTTGACAATCTCTGTTTGTCTCAAGGCTCAAGAAATGATAGTTTGTCGGAACAAATGATTGGCCTCTTGTGAATTCATATTTAATGTTGTCACATAGGTACTTTTAATGTGTAAATCATTGTAACATGATGTGCAAATCAAGTAGAATGAAGGGAACAAAGTGTAGTGAAAATCTGCAAGCAGGTAACAAAATGAATTTAAATTCTGAATTTAATTTTAATTTGTCTTTTTAAATTTACAATAATATAGCCCCTGCCTTATACATGATATTGATAGACCAGTCAGAGCTTTGGTCTCGCATCTCAGGAAGAAGCATATTAGAATCTCCATCTTGCCTCACAGACTTCAGTTTTCCATAGTTTCCCAAAATCACTCCAGGTGAATGCCACAATGACTCATCCAGAAGTCCAGGGCCAAATTCCTTCCTTTTGCTTCTCCCCCAGACCTTTTCCATGTCTAATTAGCTGGCTGTAAAAAGGGGGGGGGGAAGTAGAGGAGAGACATATTTTAGCATAGCATCCTTTTTTTACACCTCCTTTGGTCCTAAACGATCAATAGGTCTGGCAGAGTCATTATGGCATTATAGTCGATATCTTGCTCACTGGAAAATCCTTGTATTTGGACTAGTTCAACTCTGACTTAAGCAACAGTAATAGAAAGTGTTGTGGTACCAACTTGGAATATAACCTAAAGCGATCATAGTATGAGTAATTCATCATTTCTTTATTGTATCAGTCATTTACAGAATATCATCACAGTCAATCACATGCTGTCAGGTCCTCAGGAGCCTGGAATGCAAGTGCCAGGTACTGATTTGGTGAACTCGCGGTGTCGAAGCTGGAAACTTGTGAGTGCCGCAAGTTTCCCACACCGCAAACTCCTACTAAACAGAGCGGTACCGTTCGCGAACTACCCAGAGCACTCCCGGTCACAAACTATAGAGAGCGGTACTGTTCGCTAACTAAACAAAGCGCTCCTGGTCGCGAACTATAGAGAGCGGTACCATTCGCGAACTAGCACCATTCGCCGCTAGGGTTTCCAATATTTTTTCGGTTGATGGTAGGAATTTTTTAAAAAGAATAACCTATAGAAATATGCTTCACTTCAAAACTATAATATTTTACAAAAGAGTAGAAAATGATAAAAGGTATGTTTTTACTATTTCATTTTTTAAGCTATATTTTTTCCACTTCTTTCATCTTTAATTCTTTTTTGTCTACAGTAAAATTGTCATATGCTTTATCGCTTTCAGTTGTCAAATTAATTTAGAGAAAAAGCTCATTTTTTATTCATGAAATACTTCTCTTACTTTTACCTGGATTTCGCAAAATATTGTTATTTCAGAGTAAAGTTTGTTCACTTTGATATTCATTTTTTCTCACAAATTTATAACCTCTAATATAGTCTCACAGTCATCTAATGAAACCCTGTGATTTGAATTTAATTTTTGGATTTTGTATAGTCAATTGCTTTCATTAAAATCTAAATATTTACTAAGATACTCCAGACATTTATCAAGGAATACTAGAGCATTATTTTTTTTATATTATCACTTTCTGTGGAGAATTTGGTTTCTAAAGGCTTTTTCTTGTTTTCTTAACCAAAGAAACAGTATCTTTTACATTTTTCTAGCACTGATTTTAAAGCTGACATAATATAATACTTATCTCAGTCTGTTGGTTAACAGCTTTGTGAAAGTGATGAAAGAAATGACTGGCGAAATTCAAAAAGATTTTAACTTTAGTGTCTTCATCAGTTTCATTCGTCACCAAAAAATTGTGAATGTGTGTTGGATTATTCTCCCCTTCACTAATAAAATAATAGCTCAATGACTTCCAATTCACTGGAAATTTACGCACTTTCGTTATTGCTGCCACTTTCTCATTCAAGGGTCACTGTTATTTTTATATGTCTAATTATTAGATATCACATTGGAAGTATTAATGTTATTTTTCTTAATAATATAGGTAATACTATTTCTGTCATATAGTACTTAAGTTGTAGCCAATAGTAGAATTATATTTTGTCCATGATTTCCAAAACTTTATTTATATAAAAAAGCCGATTACTTATAAACGGGTATTTTAATTCATCAAAATAAACGCGTTTATAATATTTTATAAGTAATGTTGTGTTGTTGTTATTGTGGTTTAAGGGTGCGTCGACGGCAGGATCATTAGCGCCTTTTATAAGTAATGTTTCTTCCATGCACTAATAAATATTTAAAAAATTAATATTCTACAAATGCATGTAAAGTAAATAGTAAAAACAGCATAATTATTCAATTTACCCATTTGTGTAAAGGACAATGAGCACTTTGGTTTATCGGCGCCAACTGTTCATGCAAACGTAATTTGAAAGGGCTATTATTAAGCAATAACTTTTGTTAAGAAGGTCATATTAAATTCTATTTAGAAACGACAAAAAAATGATTATGTCCTAATAAAACTGACTTAACAAACAAAATAGCGCGTGCAGTAGTGGTAGCAAGGCGAGCGAACGATCTGTTTCTCTGAATTCGAGACGCGAACTAACGAACTAAAAGAGCCAACTAGTTCGCGAGGGAGCTGCAAACTAAACTGAGCGCTCCCTTTCGTGAACTATTATGCGCAAGTCTAACGGACATCGGTAGCAACACGTCTGCGACATCAACCATACCAGCAGCAGTCAAACAGGACTCACCAGCAGTAACAGTGAAAATAATGGAACCTCCAATACCACCACATGCTGGGGCAGCAGTAGCATCACCATCTGCTACCAATGTTAATGGAGGTGATCAGAAGATTCGGGGTCTGAAGTTTAGACAGACAGACCCGACTGGGTTTGTGAAATCTCCCTCTTTGTCCCATCCCACACTACCTAGTTGGGAGAAGAAGGGAAGGAGGCTGATGAAGAAAAAAAAATTGCAGGTGTTTGAGTCATTTACTGAGCCAGAGATGGCTGTCTCTTTGGAGTCAGAAAGAACTGAAATGCTGGTGGACGAGACTGGTCCTGTTCCTCAGCAGACAGTGACTGAAGACCCACCTGAACTGGGGCAGGTGAAACTAAACTGGCAGGATGGCTCCCTTACGCCAGTGGAACATTAACAGATTTACAGCTCAGAATGAGGTGTTACAACTCTTAGCAAGGTCTGAGCCTTTGTGTCTCCATCTCCAAGAGACACATTTCAGACCAACACACCAACCTATACTAAGAGGATGTGATGTTTACCAAAAGGATGATACTGAGGGTGATCGAGAAAAGGGAGGAGTGGCTGTGTTTGTACGCAACCCTGTCCACTCAGAACCTGTTGCTCTTATTTCTACCCTACAGGCACTAACTGCCAGAATTCCATGGACTGGTACAATTGACAGTATGATCCTTATATCTACCGCCGGGGTCACCAATTGATTTCAGTCAGCTGGCTGATTGATTGTGGCATATTTCTCAGCCTTTTCTCCTGTTGGGAGACTTTAACGCACACAGTGCATTGTGGGGGTTTGCCACCGATTGCTCCAGAGGTCAGGAAATTTGTAGATTTTTGGAGCAAGAGGAGATATGCATCCCTAATACCAGGCAAATGAAGCACTCCACTACTGCTACTAGTACGTCCTCTGCCATTGATCTTTCTCTTTGCTCTCCTTCAATTGTGGATTCTGTGCATTCGGGGGTGGATCATTACCTTCAAGGAAGCGACCACTGCCCAATAAAGTTGCCTGTAGAATTTGCACATGCGGGAAGGACTACACTATGAAAATGGAACATCAGCAGAGCTGATTGGCAGCTCTACAGTCGTTCAATCATTCTAGAACAGCGCCAGAACACTAAAGAGAAGGTGAAACATTTCAAAGAAGTGATTCACCGGGTGGCTGCACAGAACGCCAGTCCCTTCGAGGAACGAGGAATGTTGGTCTGCTATCCAGGGTTGCAGAGGGGCCTTGCATCTGACAACATCACAGCATTCTGAATTGCTAGAGCTAATACGCATCAAGGTCATGGCAGAACTTTATAAGTTCAATTAACTGTTCCACAACATCATCAAAGATATGGGAGTATATCTGGGAGGTACTCCCAACCACCAATATCTGGATTATTCGATTAGGGGCGTGTAGTCGCCGACAAGTGAAGCATAGCGCAACTGATTGCAGAGTACTTCACTGCCATTACTTCGTCTGTCAGATTGGACTATCAGGTCCAGCAACAAATAATTTCTGGCAGAAGGCAAATCTTTAACCTTGACTCATCGGATTTACATGTATAAAATATCCCATTTTCATCTTGGTGGCTGGAGTCGGCACTAAGCAGTGCCAAAGACACTGTGCCAGGACCTAACCTGATCCAATATCAGATGCTGAGGCATGTTAGCAAAGATGCTAAAGAATACCTCCTGGGTATTTTTAATGATATTTGGACCAGAGGACACTTCTGCAACTCGTGGAAAGAAGCAACGATGGTCCCTGTTTTAAAAAATGGAAAGGACAAGTTGTTGCCAGGTAGCTATTGTAGCATTGCCTTAACAAGCTGCATTGGGAGACACTAGAGCCTCGTCTGGTGTCTCGAGTCCCATAAACTGCTGAGCCGTTTTCAGTGTGGATTCAGGAAGTTCCATTCCACCATGGATAACCTGATCCTATTCGAAGCAGCAAAACACTACACATTCATCTGCAGCCAACACTTTGTGGGTGTATTTTTGACATAGAAAAGGCATGTTATTTTAAAACAGTTATATGAATGGGATTTCAGGGGAAATCTTCCCCATTTTTTTTAAACCATTTTTATCACGACTTCGCTTCTGGTACCGAGTTGGTAGTGAAGTGTTAGAACTTTTTATTCAGGAAAACGGTGTTCCTCAAGGGTCAGTTTAAAGTGTGAACCTTTTTGCTATTGCGATTAATAGCATTTCAGCTGTTATAAGGAGGTCCATCCGGTACTCCTTATACGTTAATGACTTTTTAATTTTTTGTACATCGTTTAGCCTGAGAAGAGCTGAGCAGCAACTGCAACTTGCATTAAACAGGCTGGATGAATGGTCAGTATGCACCGGCTTTCGTTTCTCAGCCGAGAAAACCTGATGTGTTTACTTTTTACTCGTAGCAGAAGTATTTTTCCTGAGCCTCATCTTACCTTGAGGTACACAGTTTTAAGTTTTAGTGTAAGTATTTGGTTTCTGGGCCTCATTTTTGACAGTATATTAAGTTGGCTCCAATATCTGAAAGATGTTAAAGTGAGACCCTTAAAAGCTCCGGATACCTTAAAATGTCTGTACAGCAGGTTATGGGGCACTGACCACTGCTGCCTGCTACAATTTTATAGAGCCTTTGTACTGTTGCAGTTGGAGTACAGTTGCATTGTGTACGGTTTGGCATGGGACAATTATCTCCGTATATTGGATAGTGTCCACCATGCAGGAATACCCTCACCCCAGGTGCCTACAGCACCAGCCCGATACCAAGCATTTGTGCTGAGTCTGGCAAGCTGCCAGTTTTCATCCGCCAGTATCTCCTCATTGTGCGACACTATATACATATTGCCACAACTCCTAGCAGTCCATTGTATGAAGTAGTTATTGTTCCTAACTTTGAACTGCTTTACACCAACTGCCATAGGTCAACCAAACCATTCAGCTACCATACAAGGACTATTTGAGAGGAATATACGTTTGAGCTGCCCTCATTTTATCACCAGGGTTGGAGTAAATCTCCTTCATGGCTTTTAAAGAGGTTCAGAATGATTTTAGACCTGTCATGGTACAACATGCTGTTTATTGTTGACAATATTTTTATCAGAATTTTTAACTATGTTTTAAACCAGCATCGCGATTTCACCCCAGTGTATACGGATGGGTCTGAGCAGGCTAACACCGTAGGCTGCACCATAGTGTTCCCTCGAGCTACTTACACGTTCAAGGTGAATAGCATGTACAGTGATTACACTGCTGAGTGTTACACTTTGTTAAAGTCGCTCCAGCATATAAAGTTATGAAGTACATCATATGCTGTCATTCTCTCAGCTGCATTCAGGCTAATGAAGTATGCACCCAGCAGATTGTCTTGTCCAGGATATACAGAACACCTTCCAATCCCTACAGTCTTCAGGAAAGGAGGTGGTATTCTGCTGGGTTCTGGGGCCATGAGGGAATCAGGAGGAACGAGGCAGCTGATGAAGCTGCAAATTTAGCCAGCAATAAGGTTAGAATTGAATGTGAGGCTTGTGGCATACCTCTGACAGTGTGCCACCTTTTAATTGATTATGTACTTAAGGGCAGACATTGGCCTGGCCAAGGATCTGTCCCTTATTTTAAATAACGAGACCAGCAACGTGGCCTGTGTTTTAAAATTTAGTGTACTGGCCGGCATAGTGCCTAAAATTTTAGTCAGATCTGCCTATTTTTAAAATTGATGGGTGGCCACTTTACACCCACCCGTCCATGTCCATTGTTGTTATTTTTTATACAGGGTGTTTCAAAACGAATATACATATTTCGAATGCATATATTTATTAAACTGTAAGACATACGAATATGAAACTTTACACACATATTTACGAACCTCTTAAGTTGAGATTACAGATGTTCAATATGTCCTCCATCAGCCACACGAACAATATCACATCGATACTCAAATTCCTCCCATACTCGGGCAAGCATGTCCTTCGTCACTGATGTTACGGCAGTACGGATCCAGTTCCTCAAGTCCTCAAGGTTCTGTGGGAGTGGTGGTACATAAACGTTGTCTTTAATGAAACCCCATAGGGAGTCAAATCCAGTGACCGTGGAGCCCAGCTGATGCATGCTAAGTCGCCAGCTCCTTGACGACCAATCCAACAGTTCGGTAGAGTTTCCTTCAGAAATTCACCCACTTGGTGACTCCAGTGAGGGGGTCTTGTTGAAAAATGACGTCTTCGTGCAGCCTCGGAAACAAGCAGTTTTGTAACATAGCGAGATACTGCTGACCGTTAACCTTGTTTCCATCAAAGAAGAATGGGCCATAAACAGATGATTGGGATATCGCACAAAACACATTGACTTTAGGCGAATCTCGTACATGTTCGATGACTGCATGTGGGTTCTGTAGACCGCAAATTTGAACATTGTGTTTGTTTACCTGACTACTAACATGGAAAGTCGCTTCATCACTGAAAACGATGCGTTGTGCGAAAGTGTTATCATTGTCAATAGCATCATTAATCTCGTTACAAAATATCACACATTTCCGTTTGTCATCAGGATGCAGAGCTTGTAACAACTGTAACTTGTACGGATTCATAACCAACCGATGTCTCAAAACACGCCAAATTATTGTTGTAGGTAGTTGTAACTCCCGACTGGCACGACGAGTTGATTTTGAAGAACTACGTTGGAAAGCAGTTTGAATTCGTGCAACATGTGCCTCAGAAACACGAGGGCGGCCAGGACTCTTTCCTTTACATACACATCCGGTATCTACAAACTGTCGATACCATCTACGAATATTCCACCCATTCGGAGGATGCATTTGGTACCTCAACCTGAAACGTCTTTACACTGTAATCACAGAATTGCACTTCGCAAACTCGATAACACAAAATGATTTCTGCTGTGGAGTAGCCATTTTAAACATATGACGGTTACCAAGAATAACACAAGACGACTGACATCTAGCGGCTATTAAATAAAGTAGACTATGTATTTGTTTCTCCAATAGCCGAGCCGGGGCGCAGCGATCGATAGTTTGGACAAAAGAATACTTTGTAATACGTATATTCTTTTTGAAACACCCTGTATTCTTATAATTTCTGTCTCACTGGCTCTTATACAGCCAGTGAGACATATAATGTTATTAATTCCTCTGTAAACCTGTTTGGCCCCTTAACAACCATCCAGATATTGTAAAGTTATAGGTCCTGGTGGCCCCTTTACAGCCACCTCCTTTTTTATGATTTATTTTATTTAGCTGTCTGTATGGCTGACCCCCTTGCAGTCGACCATGCAGACAGTTATTTGATATATTTTTAAGCTACAGTGTTAGCTGGTTATTGTTATGGTGCTAATGACCTCGACACGCCCTATAGCCACAGACATGACGACATGCTGTCAGGAATTTTCTACCACTATTCGCAGCTTGGCACATACTGTTTCTTTCATGCCCTGCACATTTTACAGACATGTTATCCAATTGATCACATCTGGGATAAGGTCTGCAAGTAGCAGACACATCAAATTCATCCTGCAGTAAGCACCAATGAAAGTTTTGCTTATTAACAGTGCAGCTTTGATTTTATGTCAAAAAAATTAAATTTGTTTTCTCATGGATTATGAAGTACAAATGTCATCTTATTATTTAATGAGAGTAAATATTAATTCTTTGGGTCTCCCACTCAAGAGCAAGTTACGTATAGCCTAATGAGAAAAGCATTATTCTTTTAAATTAATACCAAAATATCTTAATGCTTGCCCTTGTGCCTTATTTATATTGATACTAAATGCTAAACATGCTGGAAACTGCAGTCTTACGAATTGAAATGGCTGCTCAGTAAATATTACTGTAATCTTCTGAATAAATACTCTTGTTTTTTACGTTATTTTCACTTCAGTTATATTTTTTTATACTTGTTTCATAATCTTTCTTGTTCTATTACATAATCTGGGTGAAACTAAATTTCTCAACAAAATATTTGTTGATCCTATTTTCAATCGTAAATAATGTAAAGATATTCTTACCAGTTACATTAAATTAAAAAAATTGGTGGGAAAGTTAGCACTTAATATGAACTGTGAACCATTAAGTGCATGACCAGTGTAGCCATCTGGTATCTTTAAGATTTAATTGAAGCGGTCGCCACACATTTGTAAATAAACCCCAAATGTGAAGGGTAATTTGAAATAAGTTCATTGACACAGTTTTAGAGTCACAAAATACTTATATTCTTGAAAAAGTTTCTATTACAATGCCA
Source organism: Vandiemenella viatica (assembly GCA_031002005.1). Taxonomy (NCBI): domain Eukaryota; kingdom Metazoa; phylum Arthropoda; class Insecta; order Orthoptera; family Morabidae; genus Vandiemenella; species Vandiemenella viatica. The sequence goes on from JARYHS010013631.1 coordinate 29,790,349, forward strand.
GTACCAGAATTGTGACTAAGCCCCAAACAACAGTTCCTTATAAAATTGTCAGTTTAAGCACACTCACTCGAGAAGACAAACACTCACTAAGTTCCCCTAACTTAAGTGAGAGAATGATTATGGCATGTTAAGGTATGCCGCAACAACTATCCATGTGGACCAATTCGCTCCACAAATTGACACGAAGTTTACTGTTTAAAATATACTGAAAGACTGGGCATTTTCAAGATGGCTGCAGGTCCTTTTATTAACTTTCAGTTTTCTATGACGTCAGCAAAACTTTCGAAAATTAATATCTCCAAATGTACCGAATAGTTTAACTTGCAATTAATATCATGGAATGATATTGTATTCTATTTATTCCAATTTAGTTTAGCATTTAAAAAGGTTTCTATAAGATTTACCTTGAAGTCTCTTACGTCATCAGTTTGCCGCGACTTGCTGCACTTCCTCAACAATTCATGACATTCTATTTTCAAAATCTTAATTATCTTACTGAAGGTTAAACTTTTTACAGAAATGTTTTTAATCCTCTCAAGCTATCTTGTGATATAAATTTCTCAATTTTATCTCTTTATCTTTTTATTTTTTCTCTTTAATAAAACCACTAATTATACTTTGCCAAATTAGTTAATTTTCTGTTCAAAATATGATAGACAGTGCTGACTAAAGCTGGTGATAAAAAATCAGCTGTAACTATACTTCATTCAAAGTTATTTCAAATCTTAGATTTTAGCCTTCCTAACCACTGCGAGGGAACAAAATGTTTATCGGGGTTAGTGATAAACAGCTAATACCCCAACTTTAACCGTGTTGTGCACCCTGGATTGTTGTACGCTAAGTGGTCGCCACCATATTGAATAAACTCAATTATGGAAAGGTATGTTCATAAATAAAAGTCACTGCTTCCGATTTAAAGTTCAGAACAACACTCTATTCTTAATAAGAAATTTTACGAGTTCAGACAATCTTTTAGGTACCAGAAATCATCACAAAATAAATTGACTGCAGGTTATGTCTAACAGACCGGCCTGCTGCTATGGGATCTGTTTTCCACTGCACAAAGTGAATTATTTGTATACTTTAACATTTATTTACTCCTTTACCAAACAAAGCATTTTTTTATATACAAGTAATTGAAATCAACCAAAAACAGTATTATTATAATTATTTTGTTTTGTCCGGCCGCTCATTTATGGATTAAAGTTTTCTTTCTAGAGACATGAGAGCTTCTTATCTGACAAGCTTCCCTGTCCAGGATCGTGAACGGGTTATTAATTTAATACTAGAAACAAATGCACTGTATTGAATCGTAACACATTACCAAATGTCCGATGACTTCACCAGCATGCTTCTGATGATTTCCTAGTGTATGAAATATTGTCACATGCAATTCCGACTAACACATCTCCACGTGGTGAATGGTGGCAGCGTGTGCTTTTCCACCTCCACTCCCTTCAAAGTCCCGGTGATGAAAGATGGCGTCCCTTCCTTCTTGTTGAGCAGGTCCCTCCAGCTACACACTCCCCAGCATCCTTTTGGGTGACAAATCTTCCAGCCAATCACCCATCGGCACATGCAAAAAGAAGAAGCGCTACAATTAAGTACTGTCCTGCAGCGCCCCCTCACACTCATTCAAGCTCCTCCCACACTCATTCAACCCCTAACAGATGGCGTGGGTGGTGTCTCTTATGGAGTGACAGGTGTCACTACATCAGCCCTCGGTGCAACTTAAATTTTACTTGACCGCACTGATGAAGAAGGTTGAGCAAAAATTTCACAATCCCTGTCCTGAGTGTTCACATGTCACTGTCCATCTCATGTCTCATCTTTAAAATCCCTACTCTTTTCAATTGTTTGTGTTTTTAATTTTTTTTCTCCGAGTACTGTCTCATGTGAGCTGAAATCCTAACTTAATTACAAACATTTACATTGTTAAAAGTATTTATTTTTTTTAAAAAAAAATTATTAGAAAAAAGGTGTAAAACATATCCCAACGCTATTCTATGCAAATGTATTCCTGAAATCTTTGACCACTGACGTTACAGTTCCAGTTTATACTATTATTCACTCTGCCATTCATACCAGATCCTTATATCTAAACTTACGATTAGCTATAACTAACAACCACAACTATTTTACATGTCACTACAAAAATTCATGGATTATGCTCAACCAATCTACAATTTAAACAGTACAACAATAACAACAAAAATTGAAACATATTGGTTACAACCATCTCACAACTCTCATGCCCATAATGACAGGACTTCAATCGCGAAATAATAGAAACAATATTTTCTATAAATATTAATTTTTCTTTAAAAAAAATCCACCTTCATTTAATCAGCAACATGTTCCGTTATGGCTTAGCATCATTTGCCTTTAAATTGTAGGACACAGAATAGGTACAGCAGATGACAAAAAGGAAAATTTGAGTTTTTGATACATTCACTAAAAGTGTTATTTCATAATACTACCTACGATTATACTGATGTTCATGACATGTACATTTTATCCTCTCGTTAAACTTGACAGGTGGTTTAAAATTTCTACTTGACATTATTAATGTTTTTTTTTTTTTGGTCTTAACCATATTCCTATCTGTGCTTTTATGCCCGATACTTATACATAATTTCACTGAAACACATCAATCCCTCTTCCCCATAGAAAATACTGGTTTACCAGCTCCCAGTAACTACATTTCATTATCGTCGCCCACGCAACATTCTTCACAACCATGTCTGATAAAACAAAACAAAAAGTAACTTAGGCGCATCCTCAGATTATAACCAACCTAACCAAATCAAAACAAGCAAACTTCTTTACCAAAAGCTATGAAATTGTGTCAACTATTATCCTTACTGTAGAACACTTAGTATTCGTATCCTAACTTGAACTCACCCTATGTGAATATGCTGTCTCTATTGTGTGTGGTATGCCCGCAAACTCCTTGCATTGATTGGACCAAAATCCGACTGTCATCACTCAACAAGTACGCGTTTTCAGCCACCACCCGATGAATTTGAAAAGGTCCTTTGTATATTTCGAAAAATTTTGAAATGAATTCTTCTCTGCATCAGAAATCCGCGTATTCTTCATCAACACCTGTTGTCCCACTTCGTATTTCTGTGTCAATTTTCTGTCTAGCCTCGCTTTCCTCTCTGTGGCACGTTCCATCAAATAGTACTTTGCCAATTGTTCATTTTTACCCCAGTCTTCATCAATGTCAGAAGACGGAAAAGTGGCTATTTCTTCTGGAAGTGGCGTCATCCTCTTGCTAAATTGCAATTCAATGGGCTTGAAACCAGTGCTGCAGTGATTGGTATGGTTAAAATACTTTTCAATTTGGTCCAGATGTCTCACCCATGAGCTATGCTTTGGGCCTATCAATATCCTTAAATATGTCGATAACTGTTGCATGTATCTCTCAGCGGGGCTTGTCTGTGGACTTCTAATTGAACTGAATGTCACGTCGATACCGGCCTGGTTCAATGTTCTCCCTACCTCGATCTAGTGAAAATTGTCCCATGGTCAGACAAAATTGTCATAGGTTTGCCACATTCTGGAACGTATTTCTCCAATATTATTCTTAATGATTGCTTGGTATTCAACTTTCCCACCGGATATAATTTAATGAACTTTGTGAAAGCGTCAACAAATAAAAATATAAATTTCTTTGCATATTGACCAGCAGGCAATGGCCCAAAATGGTCAACACAGACTAGCTGATTTGGCTTGTCCGGAATAATTGGTACATATTCTCCAGCACTCCTGACATTCACGTGCTTAATCCTTTGACATATGTCACACGTTCTGGTACAATTTGCGATGTATTTTCGCATTGACGTGGTGTATTACTCGTGCTTCATCTGATTGTACAACCTTTCAGTCCCCGGATGTCCCTACTGAATATGTGCAATTTCCTTGCACATCGTCTGTGGAAGCCAAATCTTCCAATGGCTATTCCCGTCACTTCTTCTAAAACATACATCCCCCTCAGTGGTGCAATGCATGGCTATATTGCGAATGTGTGAATCATCGCCGTTTTTTCCAGCTTTGATGAACTTTCGGACTTTGCTTATCACTCCTTCGCTCTTCTGCTCTGCAATTATCCTTGGTTTCAATTCGATGGACCTAGTTCCGTCGTTGAATGTTAGTGCAGCGATTAAAAATTCGTTTCGATGGACGTTCTGATTTTCTTTGTTCCTCGTGGTGTCCGGGTTTCTGCTAAGAAAGTCAGCTATAGCATTCTCCGACCCTTTACAGTATTCTAAATGTATATTTAATTTAATTTAATTTAATTGCAATGGAGCACAGGCTCCGGTGGCAATTTCCCTACACAGCTATCTTCCCCCTATCCTGCACCCACCTACATTTGCCCTCTACAAATTTTTTCTTTAAATTCCTTCAAAGTTTTCGGTAAATTATTCATGGTTTCTCTTGGTAACTCATTCCAATCCCTGACACCCTTACCTAAAAAAGAGAATCTTCCTACACCCTTGTGCCTGAAATCGAGTGCCAGCTTGTGGTCATGGTCATCTTTTCCCTTCCATGCACTACTTTTCATACCTACTGCAATATCTTTCCATGCCTCATCACCAGTATATGCCCTGTACACTCCCATGACCCTCCTCATCCTCCTCCTGTCTTGCAATGAATCCCATTCCAGCTCCTTTATCATATCCGTCACTGATTGCATTCTGCGATAATTTCCAGAAACAAATCTAGCAGCCCTTCTTTGCACCCTCTCCAACTCCTGTATTTGATACGTAAAATGAGGGTCCCATACTACACTACCATATTCGAGCAATGGTCTGACCAAAGTTTTGTAACCCAATTCCTTGACTTCTCTTGTACATCCCCTCATAACTCTCTCCAACAAGTGCAGAACTCTGAAACCTTTTCCTACCACCTGTCCTATGTGTCCTGCCCAGTTAAGTTTGTTATCAAAAGTAATTCCAAGATATTTGCATTTCAAGTCTTCAGCAAGCAATTCTTTCCCCACCTTATATTCATAATTAACCTTTTGTTTTTTATTTGTGTATCTAATAAGCTGACTCTTCTTTGCATTTATCTTCATTCCATGTTTACTAACCCAATTAGATATCCTGTCCAGATCACCCTGCAACTGTTTACAATCCTCTATCGTTTTGATTCTTTTATACAGCATTATGTCATCTGCAAACAATCTAATTTCAGATAGTAAACAGGCAACACAATTATTCATTAGAATAATGAATAGCAATGGTCCCAATACGCTACCCTGTGGCACACCCATTTTTACTTCCACTTCTTTTGATACTACATTTCCTACCCTAACTTTCTGTTTTCTACCTTTTAAAAATTCTTCTACCCAGCAAATGACTTTCTTATCCACTCCAATGGTTTTTACCTTATTTACTACCATTTTATGGCTTACTCTGTCAAACGCCTTAGACAGATCTAGTGCTACACTATCAATTTGGCCTCCCTTGTCCATTTCATCTGAAATATCTTGCATATATCCCACCAACTGAGATTCGCATGAATATCCTTGCCTGAAACCATGTTGCCTGCTTGAAAACCAATTACGTTCCTCACATATATTTCTGATGTGGTTGCATATCAATCTTTCCATTAATTTACCTACCACTGATGTCAAACTGATTGGCCTGTAATTCTCAACTCTATTTCTCACCCCTCCCTTATGTACCGGTACTACTATTGCACTTTTCCAGTCCTGTGGTAAGCAGCAAGTGTCTAGACTCAATTTAAATAATATTTCAAGATAAGGTACAATGTCACATCCGGCTATCTTTAAGATATCTGTAGTAATATTATCTTCACCAGCCCCTTTATGTTTTTTCAGCTTTCTTATTTCCTTCATGATTTCCTCAGGATGGATATCAAATTTTTTACTATCGTCATTTCTAATTGTGTTGTTAAGCTCGTTCTCCGAATTAGACCCTCCTGTTTCTGATTCATTTTCCCTAATGCTTTCTCTGAACCAGTTACTTAAAATCTCTGCCTTTTTCAAATCGTCAGTAACTTCTTCTCCATCCTTATCTATAAGTGTCTCTACATCCTCCCTTCCCCTCAGTTTCCTGATATAGCCATAGAAATTTCTAGATGCATCAGTCAATGGTCCCCCTGCACTGACAATACTCTTCATAAACCCATCTTTGGCCATTTTCTTTGCTGTTATTAAGTCCTTGTTTAGTTGTTTTAAATATTCCCTACTACCCTGCTGTCTCTTAACTCTGTTATGTTCTTTTCTTACCAACCTCTTTAACCTCCTCACTTCCCTATTATAGTACATAGGATCTCTACTTCTCTTTATTTTTTGCTTTGGAATAAATTTTTCTTCCCCCTTTCTTATTATCTCCTTGAACTCTTTCCACCTTGACTCTACTGTACCTGAGCCTTCCTTCCATTTGCTGAATTGTTCTCTGAAATATCTCCTCAAATTTGAAACCTGTGCCTTTTTATAATTGTACCTATTTCCCCCTTCAATTTTGGCTGCTGGTTTACTGAATCCTCTAATATCCATCAGAACTGCTTCATGATCACTTATTCCTTCAGTTACTTGATACCTCAAAAGGTTTTCATCGGGCTTAATTAGAAATATATCCAAAATATTTTGTCCCCTAGTGTTTTGCTCAACCACTTGTGTAAATCCTCCTTCCCTTATTAAGATATTTGCAAATCTTTGTTCCCTTGTGTTATTTATCTTATTCCCTTCCCAGTTTACACCTGGTAAATTTAAATCTCCGCCGATGATGATCATTCTATTCTCACCTCTGAAATCTGAGTATGAATTTAATTTCTCCCCAAGAGCCTCATCCTCTTCTGTCATTCTTCCACTGCGGTAAACAGCCAACACTCTGATTTTTTCTTTTTTACTACCCCAGAAATCTACCCCAAGTAACTCATGGTCTTGATCTATGAATGCCAGTGAACTATGGTAGTTTTTGCTAACTAGTATGAAGACTCCTCCACCAATTGCTCCTCGATCTCTGCGGTACACTCTGTAACCATCAGGAAAAACCTCACTGTCTAGTACTTCTTCTTTTAACCAACTCTCTACCCCAATTATTATTTGTGGTTCATGCATCTCTATTAAGTTTGCAAATTCGATTACTTTGTTCATTATACTTCTACAGTTTACCATTAACACCCTTACTATTGGCTTTACATTTTCAGAATTTATCTCCTCTTTCCCACTTTTAATCGCAGTCAGTTATTGTTTCAGCCATTTCATCTATTTCTTTAATATCTGTGACTTTCCCCATCGCGAATCTGCAATCAGTATCACTTTGATAATCTATTTCTGTCCCTTCACCAGCAGCCCCTAACCTAAAAAAGGCACAGTCCTGACCCCATCATCACTGGAAACGGGCTCCCTCACTGCTTTAGCTAACAACTCAGAAAGTACTCCCTTCCCCCTTCTATTTAGGTGTAGGCCGTGCCTAGTGAAACCCCACCTACCAATGGTGTTCACAGGCACAACCCCCAACACAGAACTAATGCCTTTCCCAAGTAGCACTTCCGTTTCCACATTAACCCGCCTCACAGCATAGTTCAATTGTGGACGGTCATGGCGACTCAGGACCTGCATGAGCTCCACCCTGGTATGCTGTGCCTCCTTCACCACCTTCCTCAGGTCACTCTCTATACTATAACTCGCGTTTCTATCAATACTATTTCCCGCACCTCCCACTATCACTACTCTATCATCCTTGGTGAAACTCCTACAAAGGGAACCTATATCCTCTATTACCTGGCCTAATGTTGCACTAGGTTTGAAAAAGCTTGTGACCTGATATCCTGTACCTAACTGATCCTGCAGAAGAGGGCCTACACCTCTCCCATGGCTACTACCTAGCAGCAGAACCCTTTTTTTCCTATTCTTGCCCTGCACGCCCTTATTCCTAAAGGTCTGCTGCATCTTACCTACTCCTACTCCTACATCTACATGAGGCTCTTCTCCTCCTGACTCTGGCAACAGGTCAAACCTATTTTTTCCCACAATTACTGAAGTGTCTGGCTTGTTCATCCTGTTAACCATGATTCTCCTACGACCTGTTACCAGCTCCCACCCATCCTTATCAACTTCCTCCAACCCACTATCTCCACTTTCTGCCTCTACAGCTTGAGCCTCGACAAGCTCAGCCCCCACAGGCTGTGCCTGTGCAGTCTGAGCCTCCACAGGCTGAACCTCCACAGGCGAGGCCACCACAGACCACGTCTGCAGAGGCTGAGCCTCCACAGGACGAGCCTCAAGAACCCTGATCCTTTCACGCAACTCCCTAATCGTTTCACCCATCTCCCACATCCTATCATCCCTAACACACAGTGAACAAAACCATGGGAGAGCCTCATTTATTTCCCCCGTTTCCTCTTCCCCACATGCCCAGTGAAACCACTTCTTACACCAACTACAACCCATCCCCTTCGCAACGTACCTACGACAGGCGCCACAGTTTCCAGTCATGATTTTCCCAAATTCTTCAACCTTCTTCTAAACAAACCTTAAATTTATTTGATAAAGTAGTCTTATAAAGTTTATACTATATTTTTTAACGTTTTTTACTAAATATGATAGGCGCTATACTCGACTAACTGTTGAATTGTTATATATACTTAATTTGATTGAAGTTTTATGAAAAACGACTAGGTAATTAAACTACTTAAGAACCAATGAATAAAACTTAAGCTAATGGATTTCGAAACAAACTTAAGATGGTAGGTCAATAGGCTACTATTTAGTGCTAATGTGGATAACAACTATTTTGTTACTTATGAAAGTTAAAAAAGAAATTTTTTTAATAAATATATATATATATATATTAGATGGCAATTAAACTCTATTAAATTTCAGACAGAACACGTTAATTATTAGAACGTACGTTTTTGTTATCGTAAACTTGATTTCGATATCGATAGTCGCTCTTAACGATGATGTAATCTATGGTAACCTATGTGAGTAACTAAATGATATATATGAATACTTATGTTTATTATTTATTATTTCCAGTTGATTTTATTACTATTTCGGAACTAATTAATTAAGACACTGTGTTATTTTAAACCTAATAATGCCTTAATATAGGACAATACAGAAAGCTTTAACAATCGAAATTCAAACTAGTGATTTGAACTATTTTTGACGGTATAGAAGAAATTTAACACTACAAAATAACTTAAACTACTATTTTTACCTATGCTATATTATTATAGTAATCTAACTATCAAGCTTATGCTAAGTTTAATCCAATGAAACGTGCAATAACTAGCAATAACGTTAACAACAATGACGCGAAATTTAAAAACTGATATTTATGGTGTAATCTTAAATAATTCTTCTTGCTAGCAATAATTCTAAGAGTTTAGATGATAATTAAAGATTTTAAAATAATTTAGTCTACAAAAACTTAGCTGATGAATGCAAAATCGCAGTTTGATGAGCAGCTCTCGACAGACACAGCCAATCGATCGCACAACCAGAGATTTACGACGAACTGTTGTAGTAACATCGCCCACCTAGCGATCCTACAACTCATAAATTTTGCTGTCCTCAAGAATGTCAAAGCCTGGTGATCAGTTCTTAAATAAGTGGTGCTTCCCCAAAGGTACGCTTTAAATTTCTGCACGGCAAAATGTATCCCTAACATTTCCAACTTACTGGTATAATATTTAAGCTCCGCCGATTTGAGTGTCCGGCTGGCCATCGCAACAATACGTAGGTTCCCTTTGTCGTCGAGTTGCTGAAGACATCCTCCCAGCCCCAACAAACTCACGTCAGTGTATAAGTAGTACGGCTTGGTGAAATCGGGATGTGCGATGCAAATGTCCTTTCTAAAAATTTCTTTAATCCTTTCAAAAGCCTCATCGTGCATTTCTTTCCACTCCCATCTCCTTCCACTTTTTAATAGGTCATAGATTGGATTTAATAAACTTGCGAAATTAGGTACATTGCCACGATAATACGCACACATTCCCAGAAATCGCCGCAGCTCCTTTACTTTTGTAGGTGGTTTCAACTTGAGAATTTCTCCTAATTTATCCGGTGATGGTGCCACCCCATCTGGTGAAATTACGTATCCCAAATAGTCCACCCGATTAGTACACAGAGTGGCCTTCCCAGGGTGCAAAGTTAGTCCACAATTTCCCAAAACGGTGAACAACTTATCTAAATGTGCAAGGTGCTGTTCAAATGACTCTGAACTTACCAGCACGTCGTTCACGTACAGAGTGCAATATTCTTTCACTTCTGGTGGTAGTATTCTGTTCAGTGCTCGAATAAACAGGATGAGTCCTTCACCCCAAATGGAAGCATTTGAAATTGAAATTGTCTCCCTTCAAATATAAATGTCGTGTATGGTCTGCATTTCTCATCCAGTTCTAATTGGTTGAAACCGGCGGTAAAGTCCAAAACAGTAAGCCATTTCTTCCCATGAAAACGTGTTAACAAATTGGGTGTCGACTCTGTACGTTCCCCATCTCTTTCTATTCTTAACTTGAAGGCTCGTGCATCTAGACAAATACGTGCATTTCCATCTCGTTTTTCCACAATCGTAATTGGGTTAAGATGCAGGGATGCCTTTGGTACAATAACGCCATTTTCCAATAATTGGTTTATGGCTTCCCGGGCTGCAGGTCTTAATTTATAGGGCACCGGATATGTGTGTCCCTTTAATGGGTTGTTCGTGTGTCAGAAACTATGCGTCACTCCTTTGATTTTTCCGGGTCGGTATGAAAAAGTACGCAAATGCTTTGCGAGAATTTTCATTAACTCCGTCTTCTGTTCTTCTTGTAATATGCTGTTATTGTGAACAAACCCGCGTAACATGTCGTGTACCAAATTTGCTTCGTCTGTTAGGGCGCAGAGTACCTGGACGGATGGCCTGTTAGGTTGACCTTGGGTACTGTGTTCACAGGGCTGGGGTACTATCCTCAACAACTCCGTTATACCTGTGTCTACCCAACTGATTTCCCGTGGAACCAGATTTCTGATGGTACGGTCCATTACTGCTCGTTGTCGTTCAAGAATGTCACACCCAATGATCACGTCCCGCAATAAACCATGGATGATTAATGCTGACATGTCCAATGTTCCCTCTCCTAGTTTAATATGGAGTAAAATTTGCTCGGTTACAGTTCTTTCCCGAGCTCCAAATGCTGCTGAAAGACAGACACGTGATGACGGGATGACTTTAATCTGCGTGTTGTGTCTCTGCAACCGTGTCACTAAATTGTGAGACACCGCAGTCACTCCGATCCTGAGTCCAAAAGAATGTATAAATCAACTCCTAGAATTTTCGCCTTAATCTGGGGACACCTTGCTCTACTTGTATACCAATCATTCGACACCACAGTCACATCGCCTTCTTCAACTTCCGGTCCATCACCCTTCCAGTAATTTAAATTCTGAATTCCATATGTACAATCACCTTCGGTATCCCCTGCCCAATCTCATTGTTTCCCTCGCTCTTCATCAGAATGAACAACACTATCTTCATTCTGTGGTGTTCCTGGAAAATCATCACATGTTACTTGATTTTGCGCAGGTTGTTGGCTTATGGCATTTACGTTATATCTAACGTCTTGCTGCCTTTCACGGTCGTCATTATAGCTTCCACGGTCTCTCTCTCATTTAAATTGGGGCCTATTTTGATTATTAAAATATCCTTTCCTATTGTTATCTCTAGCATTGTTTTGGTTGTTCCCTTGATGTGTTTGGTTATTTGATCTGTATGCTTGGTCGTTATTTTGGCGATCATACCTTTGACCTATACCCATGCTGTCAAGATTTCTGAGCATATCCATTAATTACTCCACATTTGTGACTATTAGCGGATTGATGTGACTTCTAATGTTCCCATCAAAATGTGTGCCAATTGCTGCTATGAACTCCCTGTCCTGTATGGGCTGATCTAATTGCTGAGCAAGTGCGGCGAGGTGTTGCACATACGTGGCCATCGACCCATGTGTCCTTGCATCATATCTGCCACGATATATTTTCAACCTACATTGATTTTGAGTCTTATGTGACCAAAATGCACGGAGAAACATGTCTTTAAATTCACTGTAAGTCGTCCCTGCTGTACAAGTAATTAAAAAACAAACTTTCTCATCCTGCTCCAAAGCCTGCTGTACTACAAACATTTTTAGCCTATCTGGGATAGATTTTATATAGAAATAGTTTTCGATTTCCATGAGGAATAGTTTGGGATTCATTCCCTTGTGTACCACAAACTTTGGCAGTTTTAATTCAATTTGTGCCTGTGCTACATGATCTGTATTATTGTTCCCAGTGTACCTTGTGTGTCTTTAATTGAACTGATTGCATCTTCAACTGTCCGGTACTTAGTCATTATTTCTTCCTGGAAACAATTCTGTGCCTCTCTTAAATCCTTTCCCTGTTCCCACAAACTTGTGACTGACCGATCTACCTGCTCGAATCTATCCTTCGTTTGTGATGACTGGTCTTCAATTTTGCCATATAGTCTTGTTATATCATCAGTTAGTACTTTTTTAGTTTCCTCAACATCATCCCCTAATTTACATACCTTCTGACTCATGACCGCTACTTTGCTATCTAAAATATCACTTTTCCCTGCTAATTGATCAAGGTTGTTTTCTAACCGGTTAGTGTTTGTCTGTATCTCTTTGATCTGTGCATCTAAACTTGATTGAAATTTGTTCATGTTGTCCTCCATTCTTCCCTCTAAAGCACTTATCTTGGCCTCAAAAGAATTTTGTAGTTCTTCTCGAACTGTCTCTAACCGTTCGTTAACTGTTCATTCCCTTGTTGTATATTTTCCAAGAGTGTTTGAAACATTGTCATTATGTTTAGTGGTGGAGTGAGGTTAACCCCCGAATGTGCTACCGTTTGTGTGCTACCGGTCTGAATTTCTGTCTCTCTGTTCGTAACTGTGACTGCGTCATTAGCCCCAAAATTGTAACTCAAATCTCTGCTATCCTGTTCTTTTGACATGATTCTAAATGTTTCAGCCCTTCCTGTATCCAAATTATTTACAGCTTTCCCCTCTTCTGCCATATTAAATTGAATTAGACTGTAGTTTTTGCCTTCTTGATTGATCTTTATCCTACCAGACCTGAGAATCGTAAACAAAACTACTATCAGACCTCAACTTATCAGTTGCACAAACACAAGAAATGGATAACTTATCAACTGCACCAATACAAGAAATGGGAAACCTATCCTATCAATTGCACCGACACAAGAAATGGAAAATAACCCTTTAACTTTAAGAAATTAAATGTTATTCAGTATGTCGTTTAACACAAAGAAAAAAAAGCGAAAAAAATGTAAAATTTGTGCTTTCAGACACTCTATGACATCAAACAACCAGTGGAAATATCGGCCAAAATATGCAACACAATTTTATGAACATTAACAAGTCAGAACTTCAAATCGACACAAATGTAAAAAATGTATCACCAGTGATCATGGAACCACAACAAAACCACAATCACAAAACAATCATAGCCAAAGAAAATATCACTGCAACACAACTGAGAAAACAAAAATAGCACTATAAACCAACCAATAACATAGCATGACTGCATATATCATTCTCACCAGGTTCAAACAATGACAGAAATACATTTATTGAAATGGAAGAAAACTGATTATTGCATTGTTTCTGGATTAAAATCGATCTATTTATTGGATTTTTCCGAATAAATGAAGCCCGAACGTTGTAAGCGCCAAAATGTAACAGACCAGCCTGCTGCTATGGGATCTGTTTTCCACTGCACAAAAGTGAATTATTTTTATGCTTTAACATTTATTTACTCCTTTACCAAACAAAGTATTTTAATCAATAAACAAGCATTTTTTATATACAAGTAATTGAAATCAACCAAAAACAGTATTATTATTTTGTTTTGTCCGGCCGCTCATTTATGGATTAAAGTTTTCTTTCTAGAGACATGAGAGCTTCTTAACTGACAAGCTTCCCTGTCCAGGATCGTGAACGGGTTATTAATTTAATCCCAGAAACAAATGCACTTTATTGAATCGTAACACATTACCAAATGTCCGATGACTTCACCAGCATGCTTCTGATGATTTCCTAGTGTATGAAATATTGTCACATGCAATTCCGACTAACACATCTCCACGTGGTGAATGGTGGCAGCGCGTGCTTTTCCACCTCCACTCCCTTCAAAGTCCCGGTGATGAAAGATGGCGTCCTTTCCTTCTTGTTGAGAAGGTCCCTCCAGCTACACACTACCCAGCATCCTTTTGGGTGACAAATCTTCCAGCCAATCACCCGTCGGCACATGCAAAAAGAAGAAACGCTACAATTAAGTACCGTCCTTCAGCGCCCCCTCACACTCATTCAAGCTCCTCCCACACTCATTCAACCCCTAACAGATGGCGTGGGTGGTGTCTGTTGTGGAGGGACAGGTGTCACTACATAATGATAAGTAATTCAAACCAAACCAACCCTCATAAACCCCCATAATGAATTACAGTCACATGAGGATAAATGAAATGTTCCTCCACACAACAAAATTTTAAATATGGGGCACCGAATATCACTCCGCCATGAGGTCACATGTCTAGCCAGCCGACCTACCCACGCTAAGCGCTACCCCGTCAGACCTGCATTCTACCAAAGTGATTTCAAACAACTGCCTCGAGCTAATCACCGGTCCTCCTATAAGTAAGGTACCCGTTGGAACATGTATTCCTTCGCTTTCTCAGGCAATGTGTCTCCCCAGAGTATGGAAAAAAATGTATCCTTCCATGTCTTATTCTGACATACCAAAAGCTTTAGTTACTCAAAAAATTCCTATCGACCTGATAGCCAGACTTGCAAACATTAATTTCAACCCTAATAAAAATTTTCATAGCTATCATGTTTTAACCTTAAAAAATTATTTTCAAAAATTTCTTAAAATGCTCATAACTCTCAAAGTTTTAAAGCTGAAGTGCCTTTTAACTGGCTTCAAATTTTCTACTCTTTCATTTGCTACTAAGATGCACTTACTATTTTCTAAGAGGTTGAATCCAAATTATTACACAAATTTTCATTTCTAAATTGGTATCTCTTGAAATATTTAACTTACAGATCTCAAACATGCTTTAAACAATTCTACATCCCACTTTCTATTAGAAATTATCACTCTCTAACTGTAATAATAGTTCCTAAATAGGCTTTCTTTTGATTTACAATTTCATTCTTTCCCTTCAGTATTTTGAATTCTTTCAAAACTTATGGTGGCAACCACCATCATGATATGAAAAATAATTATTTCTTTTTCATATATCTGCCTAACCATTGCATCAGTTCAAAAACTAATTACATTTTCATGTCTAGAAAAAATTCCTCTTCCATCTAAGTATAAACCCCTTGATGAGAGTTTTGTCTTCCAAAACCTTGATATCCTTGATTTTCAAAATCTTCACTAAACATCCTTTAATTTTCAGCTACTTTTCTCAAAATTTAATATGATATGTAAGCCGTAATCACGCTTCTTTTAAGCTATGTGTTGTCTTCCTATCTTTAAATTTGTGGCTTCTAGAATTTTAAATGTGTTATGGCAATCTAAAATCTTCCTACCAGTTCCAGATTTCTAAGCCTCATATCTCTTCAAGAAAAGTTTCTAGCTGGAAGATTGTTAATCTCATTTCACTAGTTATAGTCTGAAATAATTCTGAAAATAAAGGTAACGTTTTCTTTTATGAAATAGTCTGAATCTACTATACCAGATATGCTAATGGGAAGGTGGGAAGAGTTCAAGGAGATAATAAGAAAGGGGGAAGAAAAATTTATTCCAAAGCAGAAAATAAAGAGAAGTAGAGAACCTATGTACTATAATAGGGAAGTGAGGAGGTTAAAGAGGTTGGTAAGAAAAGAACATAACAGAGTTAAGAGACAGCAGGGTAGTAGGGAATATTTAAAACAACTAAACAAGGACTTAATAACAGCAAAGAAAATGGCTAAAGATGGGTTTATGAAGAGTATTGTCAGTGCAGGAGGACCATTGAGTGATGCATCTAGAAATTTCTATGGCTATATCAGGAAACTGAGGGGAAGGGGGGGTGTAGAGACACTTATAGATAAGGATGGAGAAGAAGTTACTGACGATTTGAAAAAGGCAGAGATTTTAAGTAACTGGTTCAGTGAAAGCATTAGGGACAATGAATCAGAAACAGGAGGGTCTAATTCGGAGAACGATCTTAACAACACAATTAGAAATGACGATAGTAAAAAATTTGATATCCATCCTGAGGAAATCATGAAGGAAATAAGAAAGCTGAAAAAAAAATAAAGGGGCTGGTGAAGATAATATTACTACAGATATCTTAAAGATAGCAGGATGTGACATTGTACCTTATCTTGAAATATTATTTAAATCGAGTCTAGACACTTGCTGCTTACCACAGGACTGGAAAAGTGCAATAGTAGTACCGGTACATAAGGGAGGGGTGAGAAATAGAGTTGAGAATTACAGGCCAATCAGTTTGACATCAGTGGTAGGTAAATTAATGGAAAGATTGATATGCAACCACATCAGAAATATATGTGAGGAACGTAAGTGGTTTTCAAGCAGGCAACATGGTTTCAGGCAAGGATATTCATGCGAATCTCAGTTGGTGGGATATATGCAAGATATTTCAGATGAAATGGACAAGGGAGGCCAAATTGATAGTGTAGCACTAGATCTGTCTAAGGCGTTTGACAGAGTAAGCCATAAAATGGTAGTAAATAAGGTAAAAACCATTGGAGTGGATAAGAAAGTCATTTGCTGGGTAGAAGAATTTTTAAAAGGTAGAAAACAGAAAGTTAGGGTAGGAAATGTAGTACCAAAGGAGTGGAAGTAAAAATGGGTGTGCCACAGGGTAGCGTATTGGGACCATTGCTATTCATTATTCTAATGAATAATTGTGTTGATTGTTTACTATCTGAAATTAGATTGTTTGCAGATGACATAATGCTGTATAAAAGAATCAAAACGATAGAGGATTGTAAACAGTTGCAGGGTGATCTGGACAGGATATCTAATTGGGTTGGTAAACATGGAAAGAAGAGTCAGCTTATTAGATACACAAATAAAAAACAAAAGGTATATAAGGTGGGGAAAGAATTGCTTGCTGAAGACTTGAAATGTAAATATCTTGGAATTACTTTTGATAACAAACTTAACTGGGCAGGACACATAGGACAGGTGGTAGGAAAGGGTTTCAAAGTTCTGCACTTGTTGGGGAGAGTGATGAGGGGATGTACGAGAGAAGTCAAGGAATTGGGTTACAAAACTTTGGTCAGACCATTGCTCGAATATGGTAGTGTAGTATGGGACCCTCATTTTACGTATCAAATACAGGAGTTGGAGAGGGTGCAAAAAAGGGCTGCTAGATTTTGTTTCTGGAAATTATCGCAGAATGCAATCAGTGACGGATATGATAAAGGAGCTGGAATGGGATTCATTGCAAGACAGGAGGAGAATGAGGAGGGTCATGGGAGTGTACAGGGCATATACTAGCGATGAGTCATGGAAAGATATTGCAATAGGTATGAAAAGTAGTGCATGGAAGGGAAAAGATGACCATGATTACAAGCTGGCACTCAATTTCAGGCACAAGGGTGTGGGAAGATTCTCTTTTTTAGGTAAGGGTGTCAGGGATTGGAATGAGTTACCAAGAAAAATTATGAATAATTTACCGAAAACTTTTAAAGAATTTAAAGATAAAATTTGTAGAGGGCAAATGTAGGTAGGTGCAGGATAGGGGGAAGATGGGTGTGTAGGGAAATTGCCACCGGAGCCTGTGCTCCATTGCAATTAAATTAATACTACGTTCTGCTTCTTTACTTTTATTTATAACCTGAAATATCTAAGCAAATCTGCAATGCTATTTAAATGAATCTGCTGCTCTGCAAACAAATTTGGTTATGAAGTAACGAAAGTTTATGTTACCTGACACCATGTGGCTTAAAAACATAAACAAACCAAATTATCTCTTAAACTAATTTTTTCCGGGCATAATAAATGTACTTTAAAATGATTCTTATATCATGGAAATGAATGCAAGAAAATCCGTTCAAGTTGAAAAACTACTTTACTTGAAATTTCTGTCTCCTACATAAGCAACTTCAAAATCGAACTATAGGGTATATTACTACCGGGGATGGCTAGTAGAAATGCTTTTGGCAAGTTCATAGGTACCTGACAACTTTCAGTTGCCTCAACAATTGAATTGACTGATTTATGTATTATCCTCTTACCAGGAATCATGCTTCGAATTTTTAAATTAATGTCTTGCTTCTTACCTCTACCGTCTGGGCATCCATATTTAGGTTTTCCAAGGTTTCCTCAAATCACTCCAGGCGAATGCAGGAATGCATCCTTCAAAAGGTCATGGCCAAATTCCTTCCCGTTCCTTGTACGCAGTCCCATCCCGAAGTCTTACTTCTAAAATGGCTCTTTCAAATAACCAATAATACATAGGTATAGCATCTTGTGTGTGTGTCGTGGACTTATTACATAAGTTGATGGTAAAATCAACAGTCTTCCGAAGTTGTCAATGTTGCCATCATTCATGATTGTATCTCTTAAATAAATGTACTTTTCTGTACTCATTTTTAGTTTTTGGTTGTGTCATATGAATGTTTATCATACTGTCTCTATTTTTGCATATATATCAACACAAACTATTGGAATTAGTAATGGGAATTGGAATACAATTGTTTCCATTGTTCTGTCTGATCATTATGTGATAGTATAAAATTCCTTTGAAGTTACTTTAGTTTTAGTTTCTGCATCTTTATTTGGGTTCACTTGTTTCAAGTTGAAATGGCATCTATCTTTTCTTCTTATGAAAATTAATGCATCATAAGAATGATGTGTTTCTATGATTCAATGTAATCCTTCTCTTCACTGAAAAATTGTATCACAACTTGTGTATGAATTATAGCTTTATGGGCTATGCCACGTCGTTTATTGAATCATTTATCTAAGCTTTCGGCTGTTATACTCCAACCTTCTTCAGAGATACTGTTGTCGCCAAGCATCGCAGAGGAAAAGGCTGCTATCTTCGTTGATGTTGTTGGAATTCCTTAAGATTTCTGCTGCCTCTTTCACACGTCGAGGCCACCACTCGTCTTCTCTCCACAGCAGCCCTCACAACCTCTTAAATTTTAAGAGTTGCAAACCTTATTCTGGCATCTCATATTTAGCGAGTTCCACTGAGAATTCATTGTTAGTACTGAAAAGTTGCAACTCTCATTGCTAAAATATGAGTGGAGCCTTGTAATTACTCAATGTAGTATTTCAAGAACAGACTTTGAAAATAAAAAATGATGCTGCTGTCAAATATGATTTAAAAAAAAATGGATAAATCAACATCTTTGGTCAAGTATTAAAAGTTCATCGCAGCATATCAAGCAAATTCTGCAATTATATTCACTTTTTTCAAGCACATATTTGTGTGAAGGAGAGTTTACAGTTCTTGTTTTAATAAAAACAAGCTATCAGAGCAAACTTAATATTGCCAATGATTTTTGTTGTGTACTTTGTAATATCCAATGAAGAATAAGGAATTTTATCAAAAGAAATGGAAACTCATCTTTCCCATTGATATTTTTTTTCTCTTTTACTTCCTCTCGATAACTTTAATGTTAGTAATTTTTTTTAAATTCTATTTCAGAAAATTAAAAATGTGTGGTTTTTATAAGCTACATAAAAAATACTCCATTCCATTCTTACTTTATTTTACTTTTTTGTTAGTAACATTGTAGCAGGATGCCTGCTTTTTTATATCATAACAGAATACCTCATTTGCCAAACTGTAATTTTATTTCTTCTGATTCGCCCTTCTTGTACACTAATGTTTTGTTCGTTCGCTTATGATCGTTGTCTTTCACAGGATTCACTCATTTCAGTATCTTCTGGTGTGAAGCTAAATGTTCATGGAACACATGCCCTGTTGGCAGTTTCTGTACTCTCAACTTTTTACCCTTTCTTGTATCCACCTACTTTTGAAATTACTTGGATATATGTGCTTTTCATTGATTTAAGAAGTTTTACAGGTTTTCTTCCAATTGCCAAGTAGTTTGAACTAAAGTATGGTTTAAACTTTTAAAAATTACAAGTAGTTTCTCATTGACCATCTGGGTGAGTGGTAACACCCTGGCCTCACATTTGAGAGGATGTGGGTTCAAATCCCCGTCGGCGATCCCAGAGCCGGATTAAAACAGTGCAGAGCCTGCAGCAAATGTGAAGAATAGGCCCCCTTGGTTTTCACCGTCTGGCACAGTGGTAGAGCAAAAAAAAAAAGGTCCGAGGAGGAGGCGTCCCCCTCCCCCCCAGAAGGAGAAGGAGCGGGGCCACAAGTTGGCGGGAGGTCCTCCCGAAGAGGCACAATGCCCCCAAGATGGCGCTATGCCCGTAACATTTGCTACCTATTGCTGGGTGGCTAATCCAGTGCTAGGCGATCCAGATTTCAGTTTTCCTAAAATAATTCCAGACAAATGCCAGAATTGTTCTTCAAAAGACTTTGGTCATATACCTTTCCTTTCCTTGCTCTCAGTCCTTTGCCTCTTCTAATGGTGTCAACATTGATGAGGTATAAAGCTGTAACATCAACAACAACAATAACAACAACAAAAGTAGCTTTTCAAATAATGAAAGCATTGATAAATTTCCGACTTGACTTTTATTTCATAGAAAAAGTTCAGAAAAGCATACATTAACTTTACATCAGATTTCTTTCTGAAGATTTGCAGCACAATGCAATAACCAATGGCATAGCATTTCATCTACTATTTGGAGCCAGGTTTGCCTGGTTGCTATTATCAGGATCTAATATAAGCAGCACAGTAATTTCTTGAAAACTTTAAAGATGCCAGCTGTACTTTTTGTAGTGCTGATAATTACTCCAACTGTAGAAATTGTACAAATACAATACTAAGTTACACAAAATTATTTGAAATCATAAAAACTCTTAAATGAAAGTAAAAGATATTTTCAAGCATTTAACAGCATATGTACCACATTAAACATTTTGATACAGTCAAAATCTCACTGAAAACATTGTAGGTTATGTAGAATGACCAATTATGGTTCTTTTAACTAATTTTTCATGCACTGTGCTGCTCGTAATACAAACAAAAAGTCATTCAATTTATTTAAAACTTTTTCATCCACCATTACACCACTCATTCAAAAATAATTATGCATATTCGCAACATCTGATGATGATGATGATTCACAATTTATCTCTTTGTGTCTATATATCTCAGAGATTAATAGACTTTAGCACTGTTTGACTGATCACCATGAAAGCTGGAATATACATGTATTTTTTCATGGAGAAGATTTCTGTCCAAGAAAATTGGAAATCCATCCCCTCACCCCATTTACATCCCTTAATTTTTATACAAACCCACTTTTTTTATCTGATTTTTATTAAACTTTGCTCACATATACTTTAAAACAAAGAGAAAAATACCATCAGAAATTCGTTTGCAAAAATCCAATCTCTCTCCTCCCCTCTCCACACCCTTAAATTTTGTCAATGTTCTTTATACGAAACAACTGTCAACACCGTTTGACCAATCACCATGAAAGTTGGCACATATATGCATACTTTCATGGAAAAGGTATGTGACCAAAAATATTTCAAAACCACACCCTAGTGAATCGATAATTGATAAGTCTGAAGGTATACTGTCGTTGGAAGTGGGGAAATACCATCAGGCTAATTAACATGGAAGAATATAAACATTAATAATAACTATTAAGTCGGAATATTAAATAGAAGATCTAAGGACATCTCCAGAATTATCAGTCCAGTACTGTCTTGCCTCCCTCAGCCACCAACCTTGACACCCGGATCATGCTATTGTTGTTGTAGATGCTGTTGCTTTAGGGCACGTCGACAGCGAGGTCATTAGTGCAAATCATGCATCTTGAGTTCCCATTCACCAATCGGGCAATGATGTGATCACATCTGACCCTGTCAAGTTCTTATCTACGTGCAAGAATTATGTTCATCACCAAAATATTGTGTTAAGTGTAGTCTTTTTTTGTGTCCATCGTTATCAGCCACCAAAATTCATTTGCCTTTAAGCATTTTTCGGCTATATACATTTATATAATTACAATGAGCAGGAAAATTCTTTAAGGCAATAAAACTAAGGAAGGATAGGGAATTATGACCTAATAATTACCACAAATGAAGGCAGCTGGGAACGACGAACACAAAAAAAGAACAAACACAAAAAATGTGCAATATTTCGGCGAACAATCTTATTCTTGCAGAATTGAGACACCAGCTGGCTCCGCCTGGCATCTTAATACTGCAAGAATAAGGCTGTATACCGAAATGTTGCATGTTTCTTGTGTTTGTTCTTTTTTTGTGTTTGTCGTTCCCAGCCGCCTCCATTTGTAGTAAGTGTTGGGTCATATTTCCCTATCCAAATATATATACATTTATTATTATTTTTGATGAATTCTCCCAATGGAAGATGTTAAACAGATGACCCAATCAAGTTTTCTTTGAGTTCTTCTTGTTATTCCAAAATGCTTAAATCATTCTTTCGAAGAAAGCTTGTTTACGTTCGTCCGACCACTGTGGTCTGTATTGTTTTTGATTTGGTTAGTTATAATTTCCCCTCCATCTACTTTTTGTTTAAAGATGTTTCTTTCTAAGATGTCTGTTACTCCTATGTTTGCACTTTTAAGATCCTTCCAAATCTCATTTAGCCAAGGTGTTGGATTTTTAAGTGAAGTTACATAATCTATTATCTTTTTTGTCAATCGATTTTCTGGCAACCTCTTATATATATATATATATATATATATAATATATATATATAACACGAGTGATAAGAAGCAAAAAAAGAATTGCAAAATAGAATACGCAAATGTGCCACTGCTTATCTCAGATGAAAGCTGTTAGGCATAAACACATGAAACAAATATGAATATGGCGCTAAAAAAAATCACAACACAAAATATGTTGACATAGCTCAAAAATACTATTTTTGTTTATTTGTAGAGTGGTTTTTATCAATTCCTTCAGTGGTATCTTTCCTTGTTGTGGCAAACTTTTTGGAAAGATGTAAAGAACATTCTTGGATACTGCGGATTTAGAAAAACTACTGCTACCATAAGTAAATCAACTAATAATGCATA
Organism: Vandiemenella viatica; assembly: GCA_031002005.1. Taxonomy (NCBI): domain Eukaryota; kingdom Metazoa; phylum Arthropoda; class Insecta; order Orthoptera; family Morabidae; genus Vandiemenella; species Vandiemenella viatica. The sequence continues at coordinate 29,813,509 of JARYHS010013631.1, forward strand.
AAATGCATGTTTATTGGTGTTTAAACAGATACGTTACAATTAAGAAAATTTAATTTCCATCACTGAGATAATATGAATTTTATTGAAATGCTTCTAAAATAATCATACATTTCACAGTTTTGGGAATCATTTATTTCTGTCACTCTGAAAATTCTTCTTTCATAGAGAAGTTTATTCAGGCATAGGAAGTGTTTGTTTGCAGCAAATGTAACATGTTTTCAGTTGTGTAGCCAAGTTTTCTACTCATACATGTGAAGAAGGTCTGCCTCTCCACTCCCTGGCTATCAGCAATCTGTCTTCTTCTTGATTGGTCCTCCTTCCTTCTGCCTCTTGTTTCATTCTCTCCAGATGGCATCTCCATAATTTTCAATACTGTTTGATTTTATCATTTGTAATATTTATTTAGATCATCTTATTTTAACATTTCTTATTTTGTCTAGTCTGTTATTACTTTGTGTAGAAACTTCATATTGTTTTTTTTATTTTCTTGATCTGTCTCTGAGAGATGGAATCCAATATAACCAGCCATACAACATTACAGGTAATGTCATTTGGTTCTAGAATTTATTAGGGCACCTTTCCCTATTTTATTCTTTAATATGATGCTCCATGTATTTTGATATATGAAGATAATTCAAATTCACAGAAAAGCTCGCAGAAGCTACAAGGAAATATGCAAACCTGAGGAGTGAATTGAGTGAAGCTCAAGAAGATGAATTTGCTGACAAACAAAGTTTCTTTCGACGTAGTACAAAAAAAATTCTTCACAAACGAGATGTTCCTGCTAGAAAAACCCAAGAACTTAAGCTAGCATTCAGTGAATTTTACCTTAGCTTGATATTGTTGCAGAATTACCAGAATCTCAATTTTACTGGGTTTCGTAAAATTCTTAAAAAACATGATAAGGTAAGCTTCTATATAAAATGTTAAATAATGTAATGGGAGATAAATGCTCTGAAATAAGACTTAACTCCTTTCTAATGCCCATAGTTACTTACTGTTGATGTTGGAGCACGCTGGCGGTCTGAAAATGTTGAAACATCTCATTTCTATACAAATAAGGACATTGACCGTCTCATTCGTGAAACAGAAACACTTGTCACACAAGAATTGGAAGGAGGTGACAGACAAAAAGCAATGAAGAGACTTCGTGTGCCTCCACTTGGAGAACAACAGAGTCCATGGACAACATTCAAAGTTGGCCTGTTTTCAGGAGCATTTATGGTACTCCTTATTGCTGTTCTACTTTCAGGTGTGTTTTGAACTAATGATCAATTTTCAGCCCGAGTCCAGAAGAAGGAAATATTTGTGGATAACAAAGATAAACCCATGCGAATCTCAGCTGATATTAATGATACCCACATAAATATGTTTAACACATTCTTGCATATTTGTTTGTCAATATTTTGCTAACGGTAATAATCATTTGTTTATTATTACACAACAATTTGTGTTTCATATTAATGTAAATGATTGATAGAGTTATTATTTTTTTTATTAAAGACATTTAAATTGCTTCAGTAACTTGGCATTTATAATAAATCCTGAAGGTAAAACAAGTGATTTAAATTTGAAAATTTTTGGATTGCTAGTTAACAAAAAAAAAAAAAAAAATTATGACTAGGTTAATAATTTAAAGCCTTCCCATCATATGAATAAATTTTCATTGTTATCTTCCTCTTTACCTATGGAAGAGAGTAGAGGACTGGAATAAGATGATGACAGAGAGGTGGTGGGAGGAAAGAGGGAAATGGAGAGGCTTGTGTATGAAGCAGACCCAGCCAGTGGCTGGAAACTGTTGAGGATGATGATGGTCTTTCTCTTTATCACTATTGGTGGCAAATATATTTGTTGCTGCTTCCTTTAAATAGGTTTGTTTGCATGAAAGTCTTGCCAGATTGTTAATTTGTTTACAGGTCGCCACTCAGTCACAGATCTAAGATAATAATAATGGAAACAGTTTGTAGTGGATGTGGACTAACATAGAAAGTTAATTTGGTCCTGAAAGTAACGACTTTAACTTTATTTTGGAATCAACACTATAATCTTGAACCACCATTACATAATTCGTTGTTATTGAATCAAAATTCTTCTCCAAATCTATAACTGCAGGCAAGTTACAACTGAGAAATGTTTCACACCCTGCGCTTTCACTCGCTCATCTTTCAATCTGGAATATCATCTTCTGTAAATCACAAACAAACTGTTGATCCATTTATGCTGCCCAAGTTTAATATTAAAAAACTGTCACAAATTAACAAAACTTCACTTCGTATTAGAAAATATCAAAAATCACCAATATTTCTGCCAAACCCACTTTCCAAGTTTGAAATATTAACTTATTTTTAGCACGTTCTGATGTAGACCTATTACTTTCTCCTCTTGGCTGATACTCTTGCACTGTTGACCACTGGTTTCTGTTGCAATACAGTAAGCAGAAATGCAGCAAATGGGCAAATTTACATTACAGAAATAAGCGAGATATTATACTGGACAGAGTTGGCAGATCTGTAAATCCGACTGTTAATATATATAAAAAAATAATAATAATAACAGGAGGGGTTATCTTGGTAGTTATAGGAAGGCATACTTTTTTCATTATTTTTTAAATGAGGATGTACGTAGTTGATTTATACAAAAATGTATTTCATAAGATTTCCTCCATATGAGATATCACCAGGTTAAAACTTCAGATGTTCTAAAATCCTAAAGAAGGTGACAGAATATATGTTAACTTAAATATTGTATCAGTACACAGTGAGACACCTGAGAATTATATATTAGTATAAAAATGATGAGAACAACTTGGTTTATTCGTAGCTAACCTCTCTGGGGAGTATATTTATTGTTAAGTGACTGGAGAAGTACACCTTACTCCAGTGAAGTCAGGACCAGAACATCATTCCATATTTCACAAAAATTTGGCTCTGTTTGATTTTACTGCATCGGTGAGTTTGCCGCTTGTAAGGGGGAGGATTCAGTACACCAAACATGAGTTAGACTCTTGTGTCTCAAGCACTTCTAATTTGTCACTTGTTTCTTTTTAACTACCAGCACTCTGATGCCTGGGAATGAGTAGACAGCTGTACGATTGCTGAAAGTCAGAGTTAAGCCACGCGAAGGCATGCCATTGTGAGTAACTTGCCTGCAACTTAAATACCTCCTCTTAACCTGACTGGAGAATATTTATTAATCTGATGGTGAAGAAATAGATATTGCCACCATTTCTGTGCTACCTAAAGGGATCAATTTTATGCCAGTACTGAAGTCCATCCTACATAGTAAAACATTTATTGCAATGGAGCAGGTCATACATGGTGTGCCTACGGAAGTTGCAGAGATGAGGTGAGAATCCTGTTGAATTTTATGCAAAGCTAATCCACTATAGCTCAACATCACAGCTGTTGAATAAAGAGCAGTTCATTCACTATGGGACATAATCATCATATTGGTAGTTCTTACTACTTTGGATTATCGATGGAAAGTGGAAGAATTTCTAGTCAACACACCAAATGATTTCACGGAACCCATTTGCCAGAAGACATTAAAATGACTGCATCCCTGCACAGTTGTTGATTTCCTAGAAACCATAAACAAGGTACTTCATTACAGGCAATAGTGAGTACCATCAGCCACCTATGATCTGTCCCAACACCTAACCAACCTTATAAGAAAGAAGCTTTTCATGGCATCGTAAATAAATAAATTCTTGGGCTTCCAGCTGCATATAAATGTCTCAGTCAAAAGGACGTTTGGAGGGCGTCTATCTTGGCTCCCTTTTTCAAATGAAAATGAATTAGAAAATCTGGGGACCGAGCGGGGCGGTGTAACGGTTAGCGTTCTCGCCTCGCATTCGGGAGGACGGCGGTTCGAATCCCCGTCCGGGCATCCAGATTTGGGTTTTCCATGGTTTCCCAAATCACTCCAGGCAAATGCCGGGATGCTTCCTTCAAAAAGGCCATGGCCGAATTCCTTCCTATTCCTTGCCCCCATCCTTGCCCCCCATCCTTTCCCGTCTCTAAAGAACTCGCTGTTACGAGACGTAAAACAGTTAAAGAAAATCTGGGCAGGGAGAGATGCCCTTGAAATATCCCATAAATGTGACACTTATACCTGGCTGAAAGCCTGAGAACAGTTTATTTTTTTACCTAACCAGTCTACTGTCACCAGTTGTGAGGAAATGTTATTATCATGTGATAAACTCCACAGGTTTTATTAACACCATCAATGAAGTCCTCCTGATACAGCAGTAACTGTTAGTGAGTATCAGTGTGGTATCTCTAGGATATCTCTCTCAGACACAATGACTCTATTGAAACGGCACTTTAGACTTTGTTAATTTTCACCAAACATCAACTATATTGTTGACATGCATAGATACAATCCAGATATACTACTAACACAATTCTTGGCAGTTTCAAAGTGAATCTGTATAAACTAACTCCGTCCTTCTGCTGATTTCTTTATATAAGTTCTATCGAAATTTCGTGATCACTTCAAAAGCTTCCGCGAGATATTTCTCGAACATTAACAATTACTCAAAAAATTAAACAAATTAAAAACAATCAGAAATAGTACTTAATCATTTAACATCATTACAAATCAGTCAGAAATGGAAATTAAAGATAAATAAACACAAAATTATTTAAAGAAATCATTTTAAACTGTAGAAAATTGTCCTGTAGACATCGTAACTTGCATTAATACTTGGAACTACAAACATTTAAGCAATTCTCTTGCACAATTCGGTTCTTAAATATATTTAATGGCCTTTAAATAATTTCTTTTCATAAAACAAAGTCTATATACACTGATTTACAAGAAATTGAAAAACAAACATACCAGATCATATTCAAGCAAACTTTAGCCCACTACAAATACTTCATTAAACACAATTCTATTTAAAGTTCAGGTATGAGGGCTGTTACAGCAGCCTTTACCAACTATATTTTTCATGGAAGACTTTTTTTTAAGAGAAAGCATTACCAAGCCCTAACTTGAACCATATTGCCTATTACGGTGTATAGGTAACACTTTTTTTAGTTTGGCCTGCTTGCAGGGTAAACCTGGAAGTATTTCTGTGTCATTTCAACAACCTCAGTAAACATATTAAGTGTATGATGGAGGTGGAGAAGGAAGTCCAGTCACATTTCTTGAATATTCTTATACAGAGGAAAACTGATGGGACATTAGGAACCTCTGTGTATATAAAACCTAGGCATACAGACCTGTACTTAACACACACAGTCTTCACTATCCGGCATTGTGCAAGACACCTCGCCACACTAGTCCACAGGTCCTGAGCAATTTGTGTCAAGGAAATCCTAATGAGTTAATTGCATTTACCTCAGACCTTCAGCAGAAATTGGCACACAGAACATTATATCAAATAGGCAGTACAGAAATTGAAATGTTAGCTTAATAACAATCCAGATGATTGCCTAGCCATCTTGGTACTCAAGAAATAGAAATAAAGGCCGTTTTCCTACCAACACCGAAACTGAGAAACATTATGTGCTCCCCAAGGATGACCTTGCCTTTAATGCACAGGTTTATAGTACTCCCATAAAATGTGGGGAAAAATGTAAATTGGCCATTCAGCAGTAAAAATTCACATTGCTTCTAATCCTGTGAATTCAAATTGTAGTTACCAAATTAGTGAAGTTTTATTTCCAGTTATAGAAGCTATGACATTTGTGTTCAGAGTTGTTTAATCCATGGCAGCTTGAATATGGTTGCTATGTGGTTGCTCAGCTGCTGCCATATCGGCCAGTCAACAGCGTGCACTCTTTACAGACTACAAGTTTCAGGTTTTCCAGCTTCATCATTTTACTTGATGATAACAAGGATGAATACTGTTCATGTATAGTGTTGTTGCCAGATCTGGTGGGGTGTATAAGGAGGTGAACATCAATGTAAAGGATACGGAGATTCCACGTACTTGTGTGAGACAGCTTTACCAGCACCTCACAGAACTTAAAAGGGGCCTCATGGATCTCCAATTGACCATGCAATATCCAAATTTATGGGCATTCAGATGTGACAGTGGCCCAGTGTTGCACTGCATAGCAAAATGAGAACAGGCACACACTGCACCAAGGTTCAGCTCAACCATGTTTGACCACCACAAGAATCACCATATTGTGCACCAAGCACACTGTAACCCTTTCACATCTGTGCCTGCCATCCAAGAACAAGTAATGGACTCGTTTTAGCATTCTGTGTAATTCCGCATTATTGGTTGGAGACTAACAGCAGCCAGACTAGAGAAGTGCCATCCCTTGTTTAGCTGATGTTAACACCACAACACACAAACTGCTGGATTTGGAGTGGTGCTGTGACTGGAATGCTGATAAATGGTGTCCCACTGTGTTCAGTGGTGAATAACAGTTGTACACACCTCGGATAGCTGTCATCGGCAAGGTCTGCAACTGAGAGATAGATTACATTCTTCCAATGTTTTTTAGAGGCACAGCAGTTCCTGGCATCATGGTGTGGGAAGCAATCGGGAATTACTTTGGGTCACTGCTGTTGGTGATTGAAGGACCTCTGACAGCATAGCGGTACACCATAGACATCCTGCATCGTCATGTGTTACATTTCATGTGAGAGTATTGTGGTGCCATTTTTAAACAGGACAGTGCTCATTCACACATGGCACATATATCTTTGAACTATCTGCGTCAAGTTGAGGTAATCTTATTGCCTGCATCCACCTAACTTTGCCCTCTACAAATTTTAACTTTAAATTCTTTAAATTTGTTGGTAACTTATTCCAATCCCTGACACCCTTACCTAAAAAAGAGAATCTTCCTAGACCCTTGTGCCTGAAATCAAGTGCCAGCTTATGGTCATGGTTATCTTTTCCCTTCCAAACATTAGTTTTAATTCTTACATCAATATCTTTCCATGCCTCATCATCAATATACGCCTTGTACAGTCCCATGACCCTCTTTACCCTCCTCTTGTCTTCCACTGAATCCCATTCCAGCTCTTTTATCATATCTGTTACTGATTGCATTCTGTGATAATTTCCAGAAACAAATCTAGCATCCCTTTTTTTCAGTTCCAGAATTCCATAAACAGCGAACAAGGTACAATGACTTTATTCCTTTTGCCTGGTGTTAGTTATTGTATTATTATTGCAGGATCCATGTGATCAATGCGGTACTGGCTTTGATGTTTGTTGTAACTGCGACGCAACGACAATTACGAATCTAATCACGTTTGTCCTGTACCTTTGTTATTGATTTAAAAGTTTTGAATATTGATATTTTTAAAATGAAACAAAGCGGGAGTCAGTAGCACTCTGCCTGCAGGCCCGATTTGATGGTATGTCCACATTTATTTTAACAAATATATCACAAAAAGATAAAAAAATTACAAAAATCATGGAAACAGTAAAGGAAGACAGTGGTAAAACCTCCTATTTAAAAACTAAATACTTTGTTGAGATTACAACATTTGGTAAATACATGTCAAATTATCATATTAGGCTTCTATGCAGGATTTTGAGTAGGCTGCTTTAAAAAATAACCGTCATTATTTATGTCACAGTCAAGTAAAAGGTCAAGCCTTTTTCCTTTTTTTTTTTTTTTTTTTTTTTTTTTTTTTTTTTTTTGTCTGCAAACAGGAGTTTGTTTTGAAATTAGACTATTCTTTCGTATATAATATTCATTACAGTAAGTAAAGTGTACATTCAGAGGTTTTCCCTAAGATCCTTGTGCTAATTACATGACTTTATCCAAACAAACAACTTACCTAAACTTATTTTACTAAATAAAAAAATTATTTAAACTTTACCAAGTATGAACAAAGTTGTTCCGTATGCGACCTGACTCAATGTGAATATGACGCTTCATGCTAGTTTGTATTGTATCAAAAGTAATGAGTAACAAAACGATACGATAGTAACAAAGTTATTCCATACGCGATGCGACTCGCTATGATGCATCATGCTAGTGTTCGATTGTTTCAAAAGTAACGAGTAACGATTCGAAAGTAACGGGTACTGATTGGTTTACTAACGAATACATACAGAGACAGAATTTCTCGTTACTTTTGCAGTTCTACAACTGAATCAATGCATGCATGCATCCATGCCATAGGTGGTACAATGACATACAGCATTTGGGCTCACACGGCTAGGTTCTTTGTAAATTTGACTCAATTTTGTAATTACTGAAATAAAGCCACATACCCTCTCAAACTTTGAAGTTTCATTTCATTTTCTCCTCCCCTGCTGGTTGTTACAGTCTCCCCCCCCCCCCCCCCCCCTGTTGTCAGGCAGTGTACAAGAAGTCACCTCCATCTTTGATTCTTAAGTCCTAATAATATAGATTTATATGAGATCTCAGTGTTGCAAGATACAAGTTACTCTGCTTTCATGCCTCTTCTTTCCAACTATCACACATGGATTTCGGCAGCTATGTTATATTCCTGATATTTCACAACAAGCTACTATTTCTAATTATACTCCTTTGTGAGAAGAAAAAGTGCCATGTATCACAGTTTAAAGGGACTGTCAGAGAAGGCACCATTCAAATAATCGTCACAAAATACATGCTTCCTTGTGAAAAGTCTGTTTCATGACTGATGTTTACTGTTTGAAACTGTTCTTGGAGCAGAAAGGTGATGTTAATGTTTTTAATGTTATTTACTATTCTTCACACAAATAAACCTTTTTCATCTTGATTATAAAAAAAGTGATTTAGTCATACAACACATGTTAAAAACAAAATGGTTCACAAAATGCTTATTGTAATGCTGATAGTTTGTTTGAAACCTGTCTAAAAATATTTAAATTCTGGAAAAAAGACCAAACTTTGGAGGGCAACTAAAAATATTTACATTTATAACTACACTTTGAAAGTTAGTAAATATCTTCAATTATATTGATATGTAGTCAGATCTTGTTGCAGTGAAGTTTATAGACATTTCACAAAACTTATAATGTTCCTGAATACTTAACAATTCGACCTGCACCAGTATGAAAGGAATTTCATTGATGATGAACACACAAGTGCTAAGTGCTGTTCATTAAAGTTTGTTCAAATCATAAAACAAACAGTTTATGGAATAGGAAATAGTTTGTTGGTGCTTTCATGCTGACTGTAAACATCCAAAATTGAATCAATTGCATTGTATTACTGATAGCTACCATGCAGCCACCCATCAAGGTTTGCTTGAGAAAGTTACTGAAATTTCTACACTCTCATGAAAGGAATATCAAATGATTATTCAATTACCAATACAAAAGATTCCAAGCATCAGTTAATACATTGTTAACACAGACTGTTATTGAACTTCTTGATTCTGAAACAGTTTTGAGTCTCCCTTCAATTGTTCTTAATTTCTTTGGGGCAACACCCACTAATAAAAATGCTAAATTTATCCTCATCAGATCGGGTTCACTGTCTCAGATACTAACAATGGATGATAATCACACAATGCAAATTATTATTTTAAAAAAACTTAATTTCTTATTCTAGTATCAACGCTTCTCAAAGTTCAAAACCAAAGTTCCTGCACACTCATATTCTTTAACTTTACCTTGTTGGAAATCTCACTGCCAACAGTCACAGATATTCACCTGTACAAACAACAGACACAACACGCACCTTGTCATTGCAGCAAATGAAAAGCTTGACTTCATCATTTGCTACCCATAATGTCACTGAAAAGAGGTTCATCATTAATTTGACGATGTGGCACTATCACGTGACTACCAGCACTTTAATTTTTTATGCTTATCAAGGATCTAAAATCTTTTAATCTCTCCCAAATTTTTACATTACACGCCCTGATTCTTCCAAAACTTTTTCATTATTATAAAAATCCCAAAATATAGCTTCCTTTTCTTATAATAATTATTCAAAGTTTACACTTCTCAATGTGGTCTAACATGTTAAGCAAACTCTTAAACTTTTACTTCGCCCTTATCATGTTAAAATTCTATTCCCCCCCCCCCCCCCAAAAAAACCTTGTAAGATATCTCTCTACTGGAAAGCTCTTATTTATGAAAATATTATCAATTTGTGCCTGCCCTCCAGAACAAGTACCTTTTATTATCCATAACCAATTACTTTTCCCTTCCGTGATATGAAACTTTCATCTCTCACCTTCTTTCAGACTCTATTAACTTTTAAAAAACTTTACTTCCCAATTTATTGATTTGAGCTGATACTTTAATTGTTAGTGATAACAATCACTATTCCATTCTAAACCCACTAATAACCTCGATGTTGACGCGCCCTAAAGCCGGCCGGTCCATTCTAAACCTGTTAGCAATTATTTCTATAGAATGTTGCTCAATTTGTGTCACTCTCCAGACCAAAATAACCCTGCCATCGATAGCATTTTCAGGCAAATTGCACTCTATTCTGCTATTACCTTTGACAGATGAATATATTATTTTTATGCACAAGGGTGGTAAATGACTCCTGTTGGGTGGAACTCATCCTTTAAATATGGACAGAGTAAGGATTCAACACATAAGACAGATAATAACATTAGGTATTGTTTATGTTTGTAAATAAATTAAGTATATCTGTCTCTACTTCAATTTTTTTTATGATATTAAATTTTGGTTTCTATAGATGCAAAAAATTTCTGTTTTTCTTATGTTAAATATTAATGAAAGTTATGCAGTTCACAAAGTGTACCAAACTCTTAACAATTTTATCCATATTATGCATGTTTATTTTTGAAATATTTCTATACAGTAAATATATTGTACAATACAAATTATTTATGATTTAAATGTTTTACTCTAAATCAAAATGGTCTGCCTTTGCAGGTATTTTCCATAAGCATCGAGATGACTGGCGAGTAGTTTGTCGGTTGTATCGGGGACCTTTCCTCATTGTGGAATTTCTTTTCCTAATTGGTGTAAATGTGTATGGATGGAGATCATCAGGTGTCAATCATGTGCTGATCTTTGAACTGGATCCACGTAATCATTTGTCTGAGCAGCACATCATGGAACTTGCTGCTATCTTTGGTGTTATTTGGGCTTTAAGTGTACTGAGCTTCTTGTATAGCACAGCCCTAAGCATCCCACCATATGCCTGCCCATTAGCACTCATTATATTAATGGTGCTCTTCACAATCAACCCAACCAAAACTTTCCGGCATGAAGCACGATTCTGGGCACTTAGAGTTTTGGTATGATTTATTTCGTTAATATTATTTAATTAATTTTATAGAAATGTATTATGAACTAATTACTTGTGACCTAGTATACTTTAAATATATTTATTTGACTAGTCTCTTTAGGTTGTTTACAACAGTGTTATATTTTTCTTTTTTAAAAATGTCACTTTTAAATGCCACATGAATTTTTTAGCTATAACTGCCTAGCCTACAAATCTTCATAGCTATAATTCTAAATATTACTTCCTGAACATTTTTCCTGCCTACTTTCTCAACAGTCATCTTCAGGTGATATATGTGGCTCAAGAGAAAGCCAGCTACTTTGACATATCCGGTGCAGTTACCAATTTTACAAGTATAGCTTCTTCCACATAATATTTAATTAGTGTGGCCTGGTACTCCATGTCATGGTTACATGCAACATATCTATTAGCCATATAAGGTAATAATATCTGAGGCAAATTGCAGTACTCATAGATGATACTAATACTATCCTCCCTTGCATCCCTATGCCAAAATTAATTCTTCCTTCGAACTACCACTCACTTCCCTATGTAAAAATTCTTAAAAATAAATTTTATCCCTACCCCTTTCCCCTATTTGTGGGATGATTGTGTTAGTCATAAATTGTTTCATTTAGATTTATAGCCAAATTTGATTTGGGGATAATAGACAGCTTCCCAACCATCTGCCATCCCATCATGATGCAATGAAAAATTTCTTACCTTACATCTCCTCTCATATTTACAAGCTGGCCAAAGTAACCCATTTGGAGATATTACTTTTCCTTTTGAATGATTTAACTTATTAATTAATAAGCTCAGAAATAACTTTTAAATTGGAAATCTGTAGTTGGTTCACCGACGCTGATGAAAGCTGAGGAGGTGACACGCATGTTATTGAGCCCTCTCCTACAGGCAATATCCACATCATAATAAGCTATATTGTCCCGAACTGCCTTGTGACTTACTTAATTGAATTCTTTTTCAAGATCCACAAAAATTATAAATAGGCATCTGGTATTAGTTTGCTTGGTGAATTATTTATTTTAGGGAAAAAGTATGGTCTATTGTGTTAAAGTTGCTGCCAAATTCTGCTTCCTCAGTTGGCTAGGCTGATTCAAGGATGGACTGTAATCATATAGGGTGACCGTTTTTTATATGAATTCTTATTTTTCTGTAGGAGAATGATCTTGGCTTTATTTCATGATGCAGGAAAGAAAAGCTTGTTTTAGCCAAGTGGTTGATAAAACAGTGTCCATCGTCACCAGCAGTACTTCCATTACTACTTAGGTTACCATAGAAGCTGCTGATGAAATCTAGAATTCTTATTAGTCAGTAATTCTACCATTGTTTTGATTAATTGATATTATCTGTTTGTTACCAAATATGATTAGCTTTTACTTCACCCTCATTATATCTGATTTCTTCTCTCTTGCAATGTCCTCATTGTACTTCCTTATGTCAGCCTTTAATTCTCATACAAAGTTTTTAATAGGTCTCGTGTTTCCTTTGCTGAATTTGCTCTGTTTATTTTTATGACAGTAGCTGTCAACTTGTTACTTTTTTACGATTAATATTGCGCCATGATTATTTCATTGGTTTCATGAAGCATTTCCTGGAGCACCTATTGACATTCATTTCTGTTTTCCTCCAAGATTTTCAAATTAATAATTTTGTTTTTGTTTCTTGCAAGCTTATTTCTTTCTGGTCTTACATTTATTTTAATCCTTCTTCTTATATGTCAGTGTGTTAAACTTGTTCAGAACCTAGGCAATATGAGCTGTACCCGAAAATACAGTCTTTCTCATTTTTAATGCTCTAGCTGGGGCTTCTCCATCTCCACTTTTGGTTGGGCTGCTTCTTAAAAATATTTTAATAATAAATATTTTTGTGTGCTCAAAAAAATGCACCACTTTTCTGTGTCATTTTTCTCATTGGTACCATAGTTTCATACCACCGAGTCAGCCTTTTTACAGGTTTCTACCTCACCTTTTATGTCATCAATAACTTTTTTTAAAGTGACAGTCTCTTTCTTTTACTCATTTTACCTTGAGGTTCTCATAAGAGGATTCAATCTTCTTATCTGAGTAGCTTGATGTGTCAACATTAACTTGCACTATCTATATTTTGTACTTTTTGAACACTTACGACCAGCTGGATATTGCTTCAAGCGCAGATATCTTATCAGTGATGTTCTTGTTTATTAACTATCCAAGTATTTCTCCAGGTTCAACACAGAATTAAAATAAATTTCCAAACTTCAGAATGAAACAGTCATTGTCATTAAGGCATACTCAACTTAAAATGCTCCAATTTATCTTCTTAGTTGTTTTTAAATATTTTCAAGCCTCTGTTTGCCTAATAGTGAATGACATTTGTTAGTACAGAATTGCAATGTTTGAATTCTGCTGTTGGCAGACCTAATTTTTTGAGATGTCAATTTAGCTCTCACCCAAAGATCTGATTGTTTGTCTGTTCTATCCCTTTTTTGCTCTACTGATCCTTTAAGGGCGGCATTACCCGACTGAAGCCCCCCCCCCCCAACAAACCAAAATCCTGGATCTGCCACTGGCTTAATGTCATTCATCCTGTGTGATCCTCCTGTGTTCATCTGCTTGCCAACCTATCGTCTCATCGGGATTGAGTATCCAAACCTTCAGCTGGGTTGCTAAGCTCTTTTGAGTTATTTGCTTGTAGTTGGAATAATAGAAGTTGAGGAATCGAACTTGCATAGTCTTTATATTATTATTGCTATATGACTGGAACTATGCATTTCACTCCCATTATGCCTCTTATTTTATAATATATACTTAGGAAACAGTTGGCAGTCAGGAATGGTTCAAATTAAGGATTTGGAAAGGAGAATGGACATTTCTTACCACAGTTGAAGGCAGACCGATGTCATTGCACAGACAAACATGAACACACATTGAACATTGGAATTTTAAGGTTTGTGGCTCTTCATCAACCATGTATATGAATCAAATAAACAGGAATGGTAAACTGAGTGTGGTGAGTTAGTGTTAATGCTGGGTGCTCCAGCTGTCCATTTTCATGGTTTCCTGAAATCACTCCAGGAGAAAGCCATGATGGTTCTTTCAAAAAGGCCATGACTGATTCCTTACCATTCAATTCCCTTGTTCCTATTTTGCCTCTAACAACTTTGAGGTCAATGAAATGTAAAGCCCTAAGCAAGGAAAAAGGAAATGTAAGAAAGTGAATGAAAATTGACTGCATGACAAATGTGAAGAAGAAGAAAAGGAAATGATCATAGGTCAAGAAGATTCAACCTACAGCAAGATGAAACAATTTTAGATAAACAAAGAAAAGATATATAACCATTAAAGATGCTGATGGGAAACCTGTTGTAAGCTGGAAGGATAGTGCTAACTGATGGAAGGAATCCTTACAGAAACTGTATGATGGGCATGCTTTTGAACAACTGTGAGATGGAAAGACATTGATGGTTTAGGAGATCCTGTTTTAAGAACAGAATTGGATTGAGCTTTGACAGATTTGGAATCAAGTTAGGCAATTTGACTTGATGAGATTCATGCAAACTTCCAAACTCTCTGGGAGAAGAAGAAATCAAAAGATTCCAGGAGCATTGAAACTGTTAATCCTAAGGTTACTCTAACTGATATCATAAAGTTATGAAACGGGAGCTATTGCTATTGAGTTTAATGAATGTATCATGTTCACGCTCCTAAAGAAAGAACATGCTGAAAAATGAGAAAAAGAAACAATTCTGGTTTTAATGGCAGATAATTTTATCACATTTGTTGTCTTAGACAAATCCTTTGATACTGTCAAATGGGTCAAAATGTTCAAAATTTTAAGGAAGTCTGGTCTAAAAGGTTTGTAGTCAATATAAGAATCAGGTATTTATAAAGACAGTAGAGAAGCACAAGAGATGACATCAATTAAAAATTGATGCAAGGTTATCGTCAATAATATTCAACTTTTATGCAGAGGAAGCAAGAATGACATTAAAAGAAAAATCTGAATGTGGCATAAGTATTCCAAAAGGAGGGTGGAAGAGTGGGGAGTGGTCCAGGGCACCCTCTTGCCCTTGGGGTTGGAAATGGCACCTAAAGGTGGATGAATCAGAAATGATCAATGGCATGAGGATGCAGAAGGCACCAGGAAACCACTGCATTAAAGACCCAAAGGGTATCCTGAGGACATGTAATCCTCTCAAATCACATATATAATGATGGCTTCTTCCTGGGTAAAATATTCCAGAGGTAAAATAGTCCCCCAATCGGATCTCTGGGGGGGAACTGCTCAGGGAGGAGTCATCAGAATGGATAGAAACATTCTACAAGCCGGAGCGTGGAATGTTAGAAGTCTGAATAGGGCAGGTCGGTTAGAAAACCTAAAAAGGGATATGGAACAACTTAAGTTAGATGTTGTTGGGGTTAGCGAGATTAAATGGAAGGACGCACAGGATTTCTGGTTTGGGAAACACAGGCTAATTAGCACACAAGCTGTCAATGGGGTCACTGGTGTAGGATTTGTAGTGAATAACAGATTAGGAAAATGGGTGAGTTATTATGAACAGGATTAATTTGATGAGGTTAGAAACTAAGCCCATCCCAATCACATTAGTACAAGTGTATATGCCAACGTCATAGTAAGATGACGAAGAAATAGAGAAAATATACACCGAAATTGGAGAATTAATCCAATATGTGAAGGGGGAGTAAAATCTAATAATCATGGGTGATTGGAATGTGATAGTGGGAGAAGGAAAAGAAGGGAATACTGTAGGAATTTTTGGTCTAGGAGAAAGAAATTAGCGAGGAAACAGGTTGTGTAGTTGTTAGAATATTGTGCAAGATTTAAGCTAGTAGTGGCAAACACACTGTGTAAGAACCATGCAAGAAGGACATACACCTGGAAACGTCCTGGGGATACAGGCAGATATCAGCTAGAATATATCGTGGTCAAACAGAGATTCAGGAATCTAGTTCTAGATTGTAAAGCGTACCCAGGAGCAGACATAGACTCTGGCCATAATTTGATAGTAATGAAGTGCGAGCTGAAATTCAAGAAAATAAGGAAGCAGCAAAAGCAGAACAGACTGGAGGTGAATAAACTGAAACAATCTAGTATGAGAGAAAAAATTGTGGAAATGGTAGACTTAGGTCTAAGAAGTAACTCTGAAAGGAGCTCAACCAAGGACGAGTGGAATGCATTAAAGACCGAAATAATGAAAGCTAGTAAAGAAACATTAGACTTTATGGAACAAGTAGCCCAGAAACCTTGGAACACAAAAGAAATTTTGGAATTGATGGATCAGAGAAGAAGTTACAAAAAGCTCAGGATGAAGCAGGAAGATCACAAACAGGCAATTTAGAAAGAAAAAACAAAAGAAAAAGAAAAATGGCTATAAGAAAAGTGTGAAGAAGTAGAGAAGGAAATGGTCATAGGTAAAGTAAATGGAGTGTATAGGAAGATCAAACAGAATTTTGGAGAAATGGAAGAATGGAAAGGGTAGTAGAAGACATAGTAGGTGAAGATCAGTTTGGGTTTAGGAAAAATCACGGTATAAGTGAAGCAATTCTGCCTTTAAGATTAATACTTGAAGGGGGATCAAGAAAAACAAAGATACTTTCATGCCATTTGTTGATTTAGAAAAAAGCTTTTGATAATGTAAGGTGGGACAAGATGTTCAAAATTTTAAAGAAGTCAGGTCTAAAGTATTGAGATAGAAGAATACTTTTTAAACTATTTAAGAATCAAGTGGCTGTAATAAAAGTAGAGAATCATGAAAGACATGCATCAGTAAAAAAAGGTGTGAGACAAGTTTGTAGTCTTTCCCCGTTAATATTTAACTTGCATGTAGAGGAAGCAATAAAGAAAGTAAAAGAAAAATTTCGGTCTGGCATAAGTGTTCAGGGAGAAAAAAATCAGTATGCTACGATTTGCTGATGACATTGTCTTGTTAGCAGAAAGGGCTGAGGATATTGAGAAATTACTGAATGGCATGAACAAAATACTGAAGGAAGATTTTGGCCTGAATATAAATCAGAGAAAGACTAAAGTGATGAAATGTAGCAGAAATTATACAAATACTAGCATATTAAATCTAGAAACAGGATCGGATGCATTTGGAGAAGTAAGTGAATTCTGTTATTTGGGAAGCAAAATTACAACCGATAGCCGAAGCAGGAATGATGTTAAAAGCAGAATAGTACTAGCAAAAAGAGCCTTCATGAAAAAGAGAAAACTTTTAGTTTCTAATATTGATCTAGGAATTAGAAAAAAACTTTTTAAAACTGTATGTGTGGAGCACAGCTCTTTACGGTAGCGAAACGTGGACTTTAGGAATACCGCAAAGAAGGATAATTGAAGCATTTGAAATGTGGTGCTACAGAAGAATGTTGAAAATTAAGTGGACAGACAAAGTACAAATTGAACGAGTTTTGGAAATGATGGCTGAGGAAAGAAATTTGTGGAAGAAGCTTACAGAAAGAAGAAACAGGCTGGTAGGTCATATTTTGAGACATGCTGGCTTGGTTAATTTGCTGGTGGAGGGAACAATCGAAGGTAAGAACTGTAGAGGAAGACAGAGATTAGATATATTAAGCAGATTATTGAGGATGTGGGTTGTAAGGGATATTTAGAGATGAAGCGGTTAGCACAAGATAGGAAGGGATGGAGAATTGCTTCAAGCCAGTCAAAAGACTGATGACAGCAAAAAAAAAAAAAAAGTATTCCAGGAGAATCAGTCAGCATGCTGAGATTTACACATGACTTTGTCATGTTAACATAGGTTGGCACAGTTAATCAAAAAGTTAACTTCAATAATTTGCTACCTAAAAAGTTAACTTTGATAATCATTAAAGTGTTACATTTTTGCAAATTTAATGTAAGTTAAAGTTAAGTATTAAACTTAACCATCCAAAAGCGGAACTGATGTTTATATATTACAATAGTTATTGCTGTAAGAAATGCTATGTACCATGATGTGGAATCAATAATACATCTACCCAATGCCCTTCAGTAAATTGAGTTGTTATTGGGGTTCAACATTTTAACCAACTATTCAAAAGTAGAGGATTCTTAAACATTTAGTGGAATCATTTTGGCAATGAAAAGGTTTACAATAGATATGTCCACATCAGCTTGGAATATGACAGTGCCTGTAGCGATGCCAAATGTTTTATTAACATCAACATTTATTAGCATTTGGAGATGAAAACAAATCAATTCTGCTGCTATCTACATCAGAACAAGCCACAGCACTTGAAGAAGTCTTTGAATTGTTTTTCTTTTTACCACGAGTTGGCCCTGCTTTTACTTTTTCTTCAAACTGTTCATATTTTGATATATGCATCTTCTTCATAATTATGTTGTTTAAGATTATTAAGGCTAGACACGTGAGTCTTGATATTAGAAAGTTTAGGCAAACAAGTTTGCATTCACAAATCTATTGTTCTTCCACTCTTGATTAAATCCATCAATCATAAATGTGGTCGGGGATTTTTAAAATTCTCGTTGTTATTGTTAGCATTGCTGCTTTCGCTAATGGATTCAAGAGCTTCAGTTTTAATGATGTAATCATGTATCCAATGTCAGTTTAATTTTTTTCACTAACGAACACCAAACCAATACCAACTAAAAAGTAACATTTTCCTGGCAGTAAAAAAAGTTAGATTATAAAAATATCAAAATCAATCACTGATCGAATTAGCAGCAGGTAGTGAGCGCTGCTTTACAAACATAAAATAGAAACGATCCAAAACTCTAGCTTTCCTGCTCATACCCTCACCATGCCTAGCATAACAGTTGTATATGCATCACATTTGCACTTTGTATTACCTAATTCGTTCACCATCTGACTCGCCGTGCAATGCAAATGAACCGATACGTCAACTATCAATGTAATGGACTAAAGTTAATGGTAGTTCAATTTAACGGAAGTTAAAAGGACCATTAACGACTTTTTAGGTTAACTTAAAAGTTAAATTTTAGCAAATTTGTTAACTTCATTAATTAATGATTGGTGGATTAACGGTTTTCTGTCCAGCTGTGCCTGTTAACAGGACAGAATGAGGATATTGAGAAATTACTGAATGATAAGAACGAAATAGCAAGGAATGAATTTTGACTAGATATAGATCAAAGTAAGACAGAAGTAGTTAAATACAACAGAAATGATAGTAATAGCAGAAGCAGAATGATGTTAAAATCAGAATAGCATAGTGAAAATTTTCTTGAAAAATCGACATATTTGTGTAGGACCTGAAAAATACTTTTTAAGAGTTAATGTATCATCATACCTGTGTTTTGGAAATTCCACAAAAAAGTAAAATTGTTCCATTTGAAATATGATACTGTTGCAGAATATCAAAAATATACAGATAAAATGTTAAATAAATCAGTTCTGAAAATGATGGCTGAGGAAAGGAAATTGTGGAAGAGTTGTACAGAAGTAAGAGACAGGTGGTGGATTACTTTTTAATACATGTGGGATGGGTTAATTTTTAGTGAAGGGAACAATTGAAGGAAAAAACTATAAACGAAGGCAAATGTTATAATAAATGAAGCAGATAATTGAGGATATAGATTGTAAGAGGACTGTTGATGTGAAGAGGTTAGCTGAAGATAGAAATATGTGGATGATTGCATTAAACCAGTCAAGGAAGATATGATTAGCAAATTAGATGTAAATAAAGGAGGATATAGGAATCACTGTCCACCACATGTGACAGTAGTAAGGTGTAGAAATAACAAACAAAAAAAACAACAAAACAAACAAAAAAAAGCATAACGAACTTATAAAAATTTTCAGAGTTGAACACTTCTTGAACAGTATGACATGAATTGAACAGAGAAATAGTCACTACACTAACCACCTATCTCCCCTCCCCCCCCCCTTACACACACACACACACATGTGCTTCAGCAGACCTTCCAGTCTCAAGAATATCTTGAATACAATAAAAGGCTTCCACAGGTTGAGTAAATAGTTTTAATGCTTCGCAGGTTGCATCTTATCAGAGTATTAAATGCTGACATTTTGGTTGATCTGCTTTGGCCTACTTCTGGATCAGAAATGCACTGAGATCTGTTTCTTACGCACTACGAAAAGCAAATGATGACTCATGTGGAAGGTTTGAATCGTTTAGCCAGTCAAGAGAGCACAGCTGTTTGATAACTTGGTGCAGATCACGCAGGGATTTGTTCTCTTTGCATCAAGTTTCAGGTCACTGTACTCATTGAAGTTATTATGGTATTCAGCAATCTCTAACATCCCTTTTATCCATCACTGATCTTCTTTTGAAGGAAGTCTTGTATATTAAAATTAGATGTACTGCACAATGCTCAGTTTGTCCATGGTATTTGATTTCTAATGGCATTGTAGCTTTTTATCTACTCTGGTCATTCTCCCCAAATATAGTGTAAAATCTCTGACTCCCACAGTTTGTAGTGAGGATTGCTTGACTTTTACTTTCATTAAGGAGGTGCTAATCTTTCTGTACACCTAGTAAGCAGATTGAAGTTGACCTTATTCAACACCTGCGTGACACCTGACACTCGGCCGACCCTACAGTCATTTAGGTGGCTATGGTAGAGCTGCACTGCACAGCTGGTAAGAAACTCTGTGACTAGGTCTTTGAGACCACATGAAATTATTATATAGCATATTTACAGTCTGTGTTTAAATTAAAATACATAATTATCTCATTCTTTACTAACAAAAAATATCAAGTGAATCAAAATTAAAATCAATCAGAACTAACAGGTCAAGTGTGAAGTGATTGACAATCGATATTTCATTGTGACTGCATTTAGAAACACATTATAGTGTAGCAAAGTCTTTTAATATTGGTTTGTTAAGAATGAATTTGGATACTACTTTTGTTCGTAAAAGAGCAAACAGTGAGGTGATAACGTGAGTCAAGTAAAAAAAAAAAAAAAAAAAGTATTTTAACATGCTTTATTGCTTTCATAGATCATCAAGTCGGTCTAAGAGCTGGAATTGAATTTATTGGAAGACAGGAGGAGAGTGAAGAGAGTTATGGGAGGATACAAGGTGTATATTGGTGATGAGGTGTGGAAGGATATTGGTGTAAGAATTGAAAGTAATGCATAGAAGGGAAAAGATGACCATGACCACAAGCTGGCACAAGGGTGTAGAAAGATTTTCTTTCATAGGTAAGGAGGTCAGGGATTGGAATAAGTTACCAACAGATCTAACGCATAATTTACCAAAAATGTTGAAACAATTTAAAGTTGAAATTTGTAGAGGGCAAAAGTAGGTGGGTACAGGAAAGGGGAGAAAAATTGTTGTGTGGGGAAATTACCATCGGAGCATGCACTCCATCACAATTAAATTAAATTAAAATAAAGAACCATACTTACTCTATAATATAGTACATGTGGCAACTCTGGGTGTGACCTTCAACTCACTTTTATGGAAATTTTTGAACACTGATTCCATGAAACAACCATGTTAAAATGTTACAGGTTGGGAATACTTCAAAATGAAGCCGGAGACATTTTTATGTATATACATAATGTGCACTAATACATCCCTTACATAAAAAGGGTGACAAGACGGATCCCAACAATTACAGAGGTATCTCCTTGCTGCCAGTCATTTATAAAATCCTCTCCAAAGCCCTACTAAACAGGCCAGAACCTCAGGTAGATCCACAAATAGGTGAATACCAGGCAGGCTTTAGAAAAGGAAGATCATGCATAGAACAAATCTGGAATCTGAGAACACTCCTGAAGATAAGACAAACAAACAATATCGTAGTAACATTTGTGGATTTCAGGAAGGCATATGATTCCATAGACAGACAGACGCTCTTTGACATAATGAGAGAATACGGCATAGACAAGAAGACAAGGGCTCTGATACAACAAACACTCACGGATACCACGTCTAAAGTGAAATTTATGGGAGAAACATCAGAACCATTCAAAATTTGCACGGGTGTCAGGCAAGGAGATGGATTATCACCAGTTTTATTCAACATGGTATTGGACAAAGTTATAAAACAATGGGAAACGCAGGTCAAAGGAATACAGCTAGGAAGAACACGACATACCAAACAATCATCAGATGCCTGGCATTTGCGGATGACCTGGCAATTCTCAGCAACAATAGGCAGGAAGCACAAGATGCATTGGAACAGCTACATCAAATTGCCGCCAAAACAGGGCTACAAATTTCGTATGAGAAAACGCAGTACATGGAGAAACAAAACAACAATGTACAAACAATATACACAAAATTTGGAAACATAAAAAGAGTTGAGAAATTCAAATATCTAGGGGAATACATACAAGTAGGAGGATCTAACAAGCTATCAAATTCAGAAAGATCAGAAAAGCTTCAGAAGGCTTATAGACTCACATGGTCATATTATAACAAAAGAAATATATCAAGACAGGCCAAACTCAGACATTACAAAACAGTGGTACTGCCAGAAGCATTATATGCATCAGAAACAACAACGATTGGGGCTTCAGGCATAACAGAAGCGGAAAAAGTTGAACGCAAAATCCTTAGAAAATTTTTTAGAGCAATATATAAAGACGGTATATGGATGAAAAGACCAACGAAAGAACTATACGAACATACAGATAGATTGACAGACATGATCAGAAGACGTAGATTACAATTCTATGGACATTTACAGCGAATGAACAGCACTAGACTCACAAAGAGGATCTTTGATGTGGTAAATGGTTCACTCAGGAAAACCAATTGGTTCCAGGAAATAGAAGAGGACTTGAATCACGCAGGGATCAGCAAGGAAATGACACGGGAAAGGGGACAATTCAGGAACAAAATTATGAACTCAAAATTTAAAATACAGAAGAAAACAGGAACAAAATGGACTGAACAAAGGAAACAGGAAAACAGTGAGCGTATGAAGAGGTTTTGGGAATAGAAGACGAAGAAGACAAATACAAACAAAAACTGAATAATCATGAATAATTTGAGTTTAAACACTGTCCTCAAGGGCAATAATGATTAATAATAATAATAATTAGAAGGAATCCAACCGGCTGTAGAAAAAAATTCATTGCCGTCTGGGCATCCAGATTTGGGTTTTCCATGGTTTCTCCAAATAACTCCAGACATTTTCCGGGATCAATCCTCCAAAAGACCATGGTCAAATTTAGTGTTGCAAATTGAAAAAAAAAAATGTTTTTTTTTTCAGCTTTGTGAAAAAAAAACATGAAAAAAACTTTGCACCCTTGTTTTTTTTTTCTTCTAAATTTGGTTTTTTTCTAAATTTGTTTTTTTTTCAGAAAACAATATATTTGATAAATTATAGTTTTATTTACGAAACTTACATTTTACATGTGTGTTTTAAATCTTACTGAATCGTATATACCGAGCGTGGTGGTGTAACGGCTAGCATTCTGGCCTCGCATTCGGGAGGACGGTGGTTCGAATCCAGATTTGGGTTTTCCATGGTTTCCCAAATCACTCCAGGCAAATGCCGGGATGCTTCCTTCAAAAGGCCATGGTCGAATTCCTTCCCATTCCTTGCCCCCCCATCCTTTCCCGTCTCTAAAGACCACACTGTTAGAGAGACATTAAGCATATAAAAAAAAATAATCGTATATTGTCTTCCATAATGATTCATAAATGTATCTATATAGGTAATATAATTTTATTCATCCTCTATGTCAGTACGGTACCACATTCACTTGTATCAACACTACCAACACTAGTTTGGTTGGTGTCGGAATTTTCTGTTTCTTCCTCTATCTCCTCTCGATCCATAACTTCAGAAATAGTTACATTTTCTTTTCCTGGTTGTTTTTGTATTGTACGCAAAAGATTTGGATACTGACATTTTAAATTGTGAGCAAAGTACACACTGTGCATAAAAACTGCGCTGATAATTCTGTATTGTGGTCTATTAAGATTGAATTTAAATCTATTATCATACAAAATAGGAGCTTTATCTCTTTTCAAATCGTTAGTTTACGCCAACGGTTGCAAGGAAATGATTCATAATTACTCACTATTTAATGACTCAGTATCACTATACGCTGAGAGTTTAACAAGTATACGAATATAAGGAAATCACAATAAGTAATAAAAAGAGGAAAAAAACCATAGATAAATTTAAAATTTCTAATTTTTTGAAAAGATCCGTAGGTATACAGATAAATTCGTGGGGCTGGCAGCACTAGTTCAAATAGCGAGTCTCAAACCAAACAACGGGGAACGGGGATTCCTTCTCGCGCAACCTAGCCTCTTCGGGAAGTCCACGTTCGTAAAAGAAAACTTCATTCAATGTTGCAAATATTTTCGTAATTTTCTTTTCAACTGAATCAGAAAAATGTAGTAGATTTAAAAATTAAGATAAGTACTTAGTATAAACTCTAAAACAGTCATATTAAATGAAAAATGCCTTGCAAATTTGAGATTTCGTAGTTATAGAAAAAAAACATGTCCCAGAATAAAACGTGTTTTTTTTCATGTTTTTTTTTTCACGTCAGAAAAAAACACATTTTTTTACAACACTAGTCCAATTCCTTCCCGTTTCTTGTCCCAGTTCCATCCCTCCTCTGATGACCTTGACGTCGAGAAGGAGTAAAGCCATAAGTAAACAAAAAAAACAAAAATTCAAAACTGAGGAAATGTATTTGTCCAGATGAAAGGCTTGCTGTAACACTGCAGTAGTTACCTATATTGATTTTACTTAATAGAGATCCACATGACTTGTTCTAAAGAAATTTCGCTGTTCTGACATCAGTTACATGTGGTTTTCCACAAAGGTTTTCGAAGGGATACAGTTCACATCTATTGTTAATGATTACCATCCATTTGATTTATATGTTTACTTTTAATTTCACAAATATAAGTTTGTAAATTTTTATCTTTGTATATAAATCGCCAATGTAGTCTGGTCTGTTGACAATTAAAATAAAAAATTTATGAGAAGGTGTGTGTAGTGACCCTCAAGGTCACTCTGTCCGGCTGAGCGGTTAGACAAGGATAGATTGTCATTGCGGATGCATGGACAAGCGTTGAGCATATAAGTCGATGATTGTTCAGATATGAATCTTTTTATAGGATCATTCTGGGAAATAATTGCTGAATATTTACATATTTATTTACAGAAGGTTTCTGAAGGCATGTACACCAATAACTATACATATATCTATCTACACATACATGGAAATAACATCTCCAGTTGAACTATAACTGTCTGATGCTGGTGCAGTGGTACATTGTTAACTACCACCCACATTATGGGAAAGATGAGAGCAAGCTTTACTACATGGGTACCTCTAACCAAAAAACGACAGAACTATTGCGATACATTGAACCTCTGCAACACTGACTAACTAACCCAATCCTTCTCCACATCCAACCCTTTTCTCAGTAGAGCCTGCCTGCTGGTTTACTGTCAAAAATCTCTTGTGGCTGTAATGACTCTGTTCCCAGGCGGAGCCCGGTAGCTTCTCGTGTTGACTCCCGGCTGCTTCAATGCTACTTTATACAATGAGGCAATTAGACTCCGAGCTATCTGTGCTGAGGTTTTTACTAAGATAACTCCCACTCCACTCCAGCTGTTTGGAGTGGGCAAACCTTATCATCAACATAATACATGTGGTCATAGTGCCAGCTTACATTCTCCTTATGGCACTTGACGACTTCAGAATTGCTGACTCTTGCTCTACTTTGCCAGTCATGGCCCTCTTAATGTTGCTTAATTTTTCTAGCTTGTCTCTCATTAATCCCAAAAAGAAGAAATATGTAAATTTAACAGGGATACTTCTGGTTTCACTGCATGTGATATATATAAAAAAAATCATGTTGTAGGTGATAATTTATGTATTATGAAATAACAAAACAAGTCATAAGTGTTCATTGCTAAAAATACATTTTCTATATTGGGTCGGTGAAACATAAGTATCGGAGACTTCATTTCAATGTTGCCATATTG
This sequence comes from Vandiemenella viatica, assembly GCA_031002005.1. Lineage (NCBI taxonomy): Eukaryota > Metazoa > Arthropoda > Insecta > Orthoptera > Morabidae > Vandiemenella > Vandiemenella viatica. Next base: position 29,839,610 of record JARYHS010013631.1, read on the forward strand.
TTAAATATGAATGCACAAGTGATTCAAGTTAAGCGCTGAATAAAGCAAAATTGTTTGGTTGGTGAATGAAGTCAGTGGAGTTTGGCCGAGTAGGTTGCTCATATGTAACCATTTCCACCAGAATCCTTGTTGTTGTGTACTTTTGTTTGCTTTGCCGATATCAGCCATATTTGGCAGAGTGAACAATTTGCCAAATCAGTTCCAGTGTAAATGTACTGTTACTGATTTCGGTCACTAGCCATGAATGTACGTTCTAGTATCTCCAGTTCTGTGTACTAACTTTAGAGGTCACATACGCTCTCAGGTCTACCACAAAAGTTGTAAGCACATCTATCATTGTCACCAGATGGTGATTTGATGCAGCATCCAGAATACCTGTTAGTGTGCATTAATTTAAAATAGTGAAGCTCCTATTGTTCTTCTTTGTTACTAAAACATTTAATGATGGTAACTGACCTTGTTCCTCAATTTCCATAAAAAAAAACCTACACTTCAAAGTGTCTGAGCCGCAAGGATGGTTTGAGCTGAGCATTGTCCATTGGTTCTGTTTCTAATACCTCCATGAAGCTATTAGTGGCTATGGGTGAGAGGGTGAACTCAAGCCTGCTTCTTCCACCTGGGCATACAACTTTGTTCTGTCCTGGAAATAGGTTTACTTGAGACATAACTTGATTACATCCGCCCATTATACCAATAGATTGTGAACCAAAAGTTAAGTTTGCATCACCACAATTGCCCCATCATCTGGTGCTCTCATATACTGCAACACGGTATTGATTTTGACAAATACGTTGGTTTCTTGAAGATTGATTTCTGTAATGATTAGGGTTCGGATCTTTATGACAGGTCATATTTTTTCCTGTAATGCTGTATAAAACACTGATTGCAATGTATTTTATATAGCAAATAAAAGCATAGTCAGGCCATTTTCCTAGTTTTGCTCCTATTACGATAATATTTATGTTAGTAAATTCTGTCAAAAAAGTAATAGGAATTGATCATTTAAAAAGCTCGCTTAAAGGAATCGTCAAAATTCTTTTTGTAACAAATTTGGCACAACTGTCCTCTATACAAACACTGAGTTTGAGCACTATTTGTCGTTTAGTTTGTTTACAGTGCTCATTGTTGTCAGTTCATCTCAAGTGTTCTTGGCGATTTTTACAATGTATGAAAATATCAAACAAAGAATTTGTCTTAAATTTTGCATTGCAAATGGAATTTCGTATTCCAAATCATTGAAAATGTTAAAGAAGACTTGCAGTGAATTGACTTTATCAAAAACACATGCATATGAGCAATACAGTGAATTCAAAAGCGGTTAAGATGTGATGGAAGATTTGCCTTGCTCTGGTCAGCAATCAACCTCTTCAACTGAAGTTAGCATTGCTAAAGAGAATGAAATGGTGACTGAAAATCGTCATTTAAGTTTTAGAGATATAGGCGTTGCACTTTCTCTGCCTCACAAATCAATTCGTACCATTTTAAACAATTGTTTGGGCATGAAATGTGTTGCTGTTCGAATAGTTCTGAAAAACCTAAATTTTCTTCAAAAACTAAATAGCGTAAAGGTCGCTGAATAAATGCTAGAATGAGTCAGTTCTTACCCCACATTCATGAAACACATTGTAACTGGTGATAAGACATGGGTTTACAAGTTTGACATGCAAACCAGTCAACAAGCTTCAGAATAGCTTCTTCCATCTTAGCTGGGAGAAAAAAAAAGTCAATCAAAAGTCGAAGTGAAGTTGACTGTTTTCTTTGATTATCGTCGTGTTATGCTCTCGGAGTTCTTGCCAGAAGGTCAGACGGAGTATAAAGAATATTAGCTGAGTGTTATGCAACGTTTGAGAGAGAGCAGATTCATCAAAAAAGGCCAGATTTTTGGAAAGAAAAGTCGTGGATTTTGCATCATGATAATGCACCATCTCAAAAGGCTATCATAGTGAACGAATTTTTAGGCAGCCGGACCCGACTCAATTTGTGAAATCCCCCTCTTCGTCCCCTTCCAGGCTAGCTAGTAGCAGGAAGAAGAGGGGAGGATGCCAAGGAAGAAAAAGAATAAGTAGGTGTTTGACAAGTCGGAGCTGTCTTTCTCTTCAGAGCCAAAAGAAACTGAAATTCTGGTTGACGAGACTGGTCCCGTTTCTCAGCAGATGGTGACCAAAGACCCACCTGAACTGGGGTGGGTGAGGATCAAAAGGTAGGATGGCTCCCATTCTTCAGCGGAACATTAATGGTTTTATGGCTCACAAAGAGGAGTTGCTACTCTTAACACGGTCTGATCCTTTGTGCCTCTGTCTCCAAGATACACATTTCAGACAAACACATTAACCTGTGCTAGTGGGTTATGATGTATACCATAAGGACGATACCAAGGGTGATCAAGCAAAGGGGAGAGTGGCTGTGTTTGTCCAAAACACTGTCCACTCCGAATCTGTTGCTCTCTCCTCTCCCTCCCAAGCAGTAGTGGTTAAAATACATTTACCGGTACAACTAACTGAATGCTCCTAATACATACGCTGGGGTCACCATTTCTTAGAGCAAATTTGTTGGTATTTTCTCCTTTTGGGAGACATTAACACCAACAATGTGCTGCGGGGTTTGACCACTGATTGCCCCAGAGGTCGGGAAATTTGTAGATTTCTGGTGTGAGAGGAGTTATGCATTCTTCATACTGGCCAAATGACTCACTTCACTACTGCTACCTGTACATCTTCTGCCATTGATCTTTCTTTTTCTCGCCTTCAATTGCGGACTCTATGCATGGGGAGGTGAATCACAACATTCATGAAGGTGTCCACTTCCCAAGATGGTTGCACATAGAGTTCGAATGTGGAGAAAGAGCTACACAACAAAAAGGGAATATCAGCAGAGCTGACTGAGAGCTCGACAATGATTCAGTCATACTCTAATAGCATCAGACCATCAAGTAGAAGGTGAAACATCTTACTAAAGTGGTCTACCAGGCAGCTGATATTTCCATGCTAGCAGCTCCGGAGTGCTGTGAAGAACGCACATCCCGTGGTGAAATAGCGAACGTCATTCTGCTGTATAGGATCGCAGGCAGGCCTTGCATGCTGCATTGGTTTAGGTTGCACCCAACAGTTGACAACCTCACATCATTCCAAATTACAAGAGCTAAGGCGCGTCATATTATTAAGGAGAGTAGAAAAAGGAACTTTGCAAGCACCATTAAACTTCCCAAAATATCATATGGTATGGGAGTCTATCTGCTTATATCTGGGAGATACTCTCGACCACCAGTATCTGTATTATTGGATCAGGGCCATGTAATCACCAACAAGTGATTCATAGCACAGCTGATGGTAGAGTTCTTCGTTACCATCACTTGGTCTGCCGGATTGGACTGTCATGAAGAGTTTCTGCCAAAAGCAAACTTTTAGTTTGACTTGTCGGATTTACAATTTACAAACATAAAATAGCCCATTTTAATCTTGGAAGTTGGAGTTGGCACTAAACACTGCCAAGACATTGCACCAGGACCTGACTTGATCCAGTACCAGATGTTGAAGCATCTTGCTAAAGTGTACACGCTGAGTATTTTTAATTGGACTCGTGTAAAGAAGAAATGATGGTCCTTATTTTAATTGGACTTGTGTAAAGAAGAAATGATGGTCCTTATTTTAAGTTGTTGCCAGTAGCATCGCCTTAATGAGCTGTGCCGGGAAGACACTAGAGCAGATTCTCAACCACCACCTCATCTGGTGTCTTGAATCCCACAATCTACTGATCCACTTCCAGTGTGGATTTAGGAATTTCTATTCCACCACAGATAGCCTGATCCTACTGGAATTGGCAGTAAAGGATGCTTTCATCTGCAGCCAACACTTTGTGGGTGTATTTTTTGATATAGAAAAGGCACACGATACTACCTGGTGGCATGTTATTTCAGAACACCTATATGAATGGGGTTTCAGGGGAAATTTTCCCAATTTTTTAAAATCATTTGCTTCCGGTACTGAGTCGGTACTGAAGTGTTTGAACTTTCTATCCAGGAAAACAGTATTCCTCAGTTTAAAGTGTGACCCTTTTTGCTATTGCAATTAATAGCATTTGAACTGTTATAAGGAGGCCCATCCAGTATTCCTTATACATTGACAACTTTTCAATTTTTTGCACTTCATCTAGCCCGAGAGTCGTGGAGCGGCAGCTGCAATTTGCGTTAAACAGCCTGGATGAATGGTCGGTATACACTAACTTTCGTTTCGCAGCCAAGAAAACCTGGTGTGTTCTTTTTACTCGTAGCAGAAGTCTTTTACCAGAGCCTCATCATACCTTGAGGAACACAGTTTTAAGTTTTAGTGAATATATTCGGTTTCTGGGCCTGAAAGATGGAAAAGTTAGAGTTTTATAAGCTCTGAATGCCTTAAAATGTCTGTGTGGCAGGTCATTGGTTGCCAAATGCTCTAGCTTGCTACAATTTTATAGAGCCTTGTACAGTCGCGGTTGGCGAGGTCTATTAAAAAAGTAAGGTGACTTTGAATTTCGCCGGATATGTTCAGTTGAATTTCTTTTTTTTTTTTTTCTAATTTTGATACACGTTCCGCACGTTTATTCACAGTTTCAACTATATAGCATTCTTTGCAATGTTTGTGAGAGGCCTAATTGTTACAAGTGTTTTGTGTGCTTGGCGATTTTCTGATGTCGAAAAAAAATGGGTCAAAGAGTTTGCATCAAATTTTGTGTAAAAAAAAAAAAATGTAATTAAGTGCTCCAAAACACTTGAAATGTTGACAGCGGTATACGGTGAATCTACTTTGAATAAAAAAGGAATGTTTATAAGTGGTACAAGCACTTCCAAGATGGCCAAGAAGATATCAATGACAAACCTCACTCTGGACGCCCCAGTACATCATCAGCTGATGAAAACATCGAAGAAGTAAAGAAAATGGTTTTGGAGAATTGTTGAATCACCATTAGAGAAGTTGCTAATAAAGCTGGCATCTCGGTTGTTCGTGCCATACAATTTTTTTGGTCATGAGACATGCGTAAACGAAGTTTGTTCTGAAACTGCTGAATTTTGACCAGAATAACAGTTTTCATGAGTATCGCTCAGGAGCTGTTGAATGATATTACAGATAATCCTGATTTGCTCAAAAGGGTTATAACTGGTAACAAATCATGGGTAAGGTTATGACGACGAAACCAAGGCCCAATCCTCCCAATGGAAGAGCCAAGACTGAAGAAAGCATGCCAAGTTCGATCCAGTGTCAAGGTTTTGCTCACTGTTTTCTTCAATTACCATGACATAGTGCATCAGGAGTTTTTACGACTATGTTGTACGTTCAATAAAGAGTATTACCTACTAGTTCTGCACCATTTTTGAGAAGCAATACGAAAAGTTCAGATTTGTGGGAAAAGAATTCATGGCTTTTGCATCATAACAATGCACCTGCTCACTCATTGTTCTTTATGAGTGATTTTTTGGCCAAAAACAAAACGACAATCATGCCTTAGTCACCATTTTCACTGGATTTGGCCTCCTGCGAGTTTTTCCTGTTCCCAAAACTGAAGAGGCCAATGAAAGGACGAAGATTTGCAACAATTACAGAGATAAAGACTGCATAGCTGATATAGCTCAAAGCTATACTGAAGAGTGCTTATCAGAAGTGCTTTGAGGGTTGGAATAAATGTTGGTGCAAGGGTATTATATTTGAGAGGGATTTCTTTGAAGGAGACAACTTAAATATTGATGAATAAATAAATATTTTTTGATAAAAATAAAAACTCGCCTTACTTTTTGAACAAACCTCGTATATGGTTCGGCACAGGGCAGTTATCTTCATGTACTGGGTAGTGACAACCACACAGAAATTTATCTCATCACTGGTGCCTACTGCACCAGCCCGATTTCCAGCATTTGTGCTGTTTGTGACTGACAGTGTTCTTATCATAATTTTTAACAATGTTTTAAACCAGCATCATGATTTCACCCCAGTATATTTGGATGTTTTGTGTATTGGCCAGTTTGATGTCCAAAACTTTATGAAGATCGGCCTAGTTTTAAGATGAATTGGTGGCCGCTTTACAACCAGCTGTCTGTGTACAGTGTTTTATTATTTTTTTTTATTTATTCGTTGAGGCCAACTAGGACCACGTTAAGCCTTTGTGCATTTGGCAGCGAGTTTCTTCTTCTTTTGGTCCCAGAACTCCTTCATTCATTTTGAATGCGCCTGTTTGCGCTCCTCTGTCCAGAGTGTACCGCGTCTTCCATTGGATTGTTCGTCTCGGCTTGTCCCACTTGTCATTAACTTCTTCCGAAACATATATCTGTTTAAAGCATCTTCTGGTTCTAGCCCCATCAAATGGAGATCTTCTTTAATATTTACGAACCAGGGCATTACAGTTTTGGGTCTGGAATCAAATAAGTTAAAGATTTTTTTTGTTAGTCTGTTCTCCTCCATCCGTTTGAGGTGGCCATAGAATCGAGCCCGTCTTTTGCGGATTGTTTCAGTGATTTTCTCAATTTTGCTGTAGACTTCTTTGTTGGATTTCTTTTGAAGGACACCATTCTTAAAGTTGGAACCCAGAATTCCTCTAATAATTTTTCTCTCTTGTTTCTCCAGTTCTCCCAGAAGTCCTTTATCGGCATTCAGGAACAAGGTTTCAGCTGCATACAAAACTACTGGTTTCAAAACTGTTTCATAATGACGTATTTTAGTATTTTGTGAAAGAAATTTTTTATTATAGATCTCTCGCGAAGTTTGGTAGGCTATTTCTAGTTTGCGAATCCTTTCCCGAATAGCTTCTTTGTCCAAACCATTTTTCATAATGATCTCACCAAGGTACTTAAATTTTTCCACTTGATTAATGTCCCCGTATTTGGTTTGAAGTTTTGGTGGAGCATCCTTGATGTTAGTCATTAATTTTGTTTTCTCAAAAGATATCTGTAAACCGGTTTGATCAGCAATTTCCTTCAGCAAATCAATTTGGATCCTAGCAGTTTCTAAGTCATCTGATACGATACTGATGTCATCGGCAAAAGCCAGAGTGTCTACTTGTGATCCCTTTAGATTTAGTTCCTATTCTTGATGGGCTGCAGTCAATTTCCTTTAATTTTGCTCGCCAGGTCCGAATGATCTTTTCGAGAACACAGTTAAAAAGTAGTGGAGACAGACCGTCACCTTGCCTGACTCCAGTTGTGACTTCAAAAGAATCTGACAGACATCCTAAAAACTTAACTTTTGATTTTGTGTTTGTCAGTGTGGATCTAATTATTGCCAATAATTTTAGGTTAACTCCAAATTCATTAAGGATGTTAAAAAGCACTTCCCGATCTATCGAGTCATAAGCTTTCTTAAAGTCCACAAAAACTGACACATATTGCTTTGATCTGACCGTGAAGTATCTGATGATCGTCTTGAGTTTGTGGATCTGTTCCACTGTTGAACGATTTTTTCTGAAGCCTCCTTGGTATTCACCTATTTGGTGCCCAACTTGGGATTCTAATCTCTCCAGGATGGCAAGTGAGAGAATTTTATATGTTACCGGAAGCAAAGAAATTCCTCTGTAGTTGTCAACAATCTTCCTACTGCCTTTTTTGTGCAACGGGTGAATTAAAGCCGTTTTCCAATCTTCGGGTACAATTTCCTCATCCCAAATTTCTTCTATTTGCTTTTGCAAGATTTCTAGTTGATTCTTCGGGGGCATATTTCCATAGTTCTGCAGTTATGGAGTCTTCTCCAGGTGCCTTATTGTTTTTAAGTCTAGCGATGTGGCGCTTGATTTCATTTTTGTCGGGTGGTAAGGATACTGGGTATCTGAATAAGGGTTCCTCTGTCTTAATAGGATTTACGGGCTTATCACAGTTAAGTAGACTTTCGAAATAGTCAGAAAGGATCCTACAGTTTTCTTCATTTGATGTGGCCAGTGTGCCATCTTTCCTTTGAAAGCACAATGACGGCGGTTTGTATCCTGCGAGTTTTCTTTTGAATGTTTTGTAGTACTCTCTAATTTCGTTTTTCTTAAAATTCTGTTCTATGTTTACAATAAGAGATTTTTCATAAGCTACGTATCTCGGCTCGGATCACTCTAGCTGCTTGGGCCCGTTGGGTTTTGTAGGTTTCCCAGTCGGTTTCTGATTTAGTTGAGTAGTATTTTTTCCATGATTGTAGTCTTTGTTTGAGTACAGATTCACAGTTGTCATTCCACCAGGCGTGTTTTTTCTTTCTTTTTATTTCTGCGAGTTCCTTTGCTGTCTCAATCAGGTGACTTTTTGTGTTGTTAAAGTTGCAATCAATGGGTCTGGCCTTCTCCTGAAACTCCTTGATTTTTTGCTTGAGTTTATCATTGTCGAAACGTATGATCTGTTTGGGTGTTTTCTTATTGTTTGCAGGAATGGGTTTGAACTTGATTATTGACATATAATGATCTGAGTCTACATTTATGCTCTTTTTTACTTTAACTGTTCATAATCTCAGGGCTATTTTTCCTGGAGATAGCAACGTGATCTATTTGGAACTCTCCAATGGCTTGGACTGGAGATCGACATGTTGTTTGCTTCCTTGGCAAATGACGAAAGTGTGTCGACATGACCTGCAGGCTATGATTTTCGCAGAGGGAGACTAATCTCTTACCATTTTGATTGGTTTTTTTTGTGAGCGGGATAATATCCAATAATTTTCCGGTATTTCTTTTCTCGCCCAAGTTGTGCGTTGAAATCCCCCAAAAGAATTTTTACATGGTGCTTGGAAATCTTGGCTAGCTTTTCATCTAGTAGATCCCAAAATTTTTCCACTTCATCTGGATCTGATCTGTTTTTATCATTTGTGGGGGCATGTGCATTTATAAGTGTGTAGGTTTTGTTGGCGCACTTGATTGTTAATATAGATAGCCGAATCATTTACTGGTTCAAAATTTTCAACTGATTCCAGGATTGTAGTTTTCACAGCAAAAGCTGTTCCAAGCATCAGAGACCCATTGAGAATCCTTTTCTGTGCTCGACTCTTGAAGAAACGATAACCTTCAGAATCGAAAATATCTTCATCTGGGTACCGTGTTTCTTGCAGTGCTATTACAGATATCTGGTTTTCATGGAGGGCTCTAGTTAGGGTTTTCATCTTACCAGTTTGGATGAGTGAATTTATATTGAATGTTGCTAGAAATGTTTTGGATTTGGTTCTGAGTTTGCGACTGTTAGGGACATTCCAAGACGCTCCGACTCGTCTTTTGCATGATGTCGAGTCTCCCCCAGAATCCGAATGAGACTCTTGCGCCGCACCTTTCACGACGAGGGATTTATCCGAAGATTTACCCCCTGGGGTAATATTCTTTAGAAGTTTTGCCATCATGCATGTTTGGCTTAAATTTTTTTTTTGATGTCTGCACATCTGTGTTACAACTAGGGTTGTTAGCCCTAGAGGTTGCCTCATGGTGTTCTCTGGCTTCTTTTACTTTCCCCCTTCATCCGCCATATTTGTGTTTGGTCCGCGAGAGCTATTTTATTTCACTCAAGTCCGCCGGTACAACCGGTGAGGACCCCCCCTATCCGCCACCTGGGACGCGCCACTTGGGAGTATCACCTCTCCCCCTGCTACGACAGCGTAGTAGGTTCGTGGACAGTGTTTTATTTTTTATAGTTTTAAAATCTTTGTCTCATTAGCCAATTTACAGTCAGCAAAAAATTTAGTGTTTTAATTAGTTTTTAAATCTAGTTGGCCTTTTACAGCCAACCAGAAATTGTAAAGTTTTAGATCTTAATGACCCCTTTACAACTACAATTTTTTAGAGTTATTTTATTTTGCTGTCTGTATGGCCAACCCCTTTACAGTCGATCATACAGACACTAATCTAGATAATTTTTAAGCCACATTGTAAGCTGGTTATCGTTAGGGCACTAATGACCTCGCTGTCGATGCGCACTAAGGCCACAACACCAACATCCATTACTCCCAGCCAAAACCCCGCAGTTCCATACTGAAATCTCTTCATACCATATAACAAAAGCGTGGCCGCAAGGCTGGATGCAGAGTTATAGAGGTACACACAGACAAACCACACTTACGTTTGAAATATATATTGATATTCTAAAGTGTTTTCAGTTTTTATGTTCGTCACGACTATCCTTCTTTCTTTTTTGATGAGTGGCAGGTTTACTTCCTCTCATTTCTTATTTTCATTGGTGGGTGGCATTTTCATTGTTTTATATTTATGGATAGTGAAAAACCATCACTTATCGTAGAAGAAGATTCCTGCAGCATCAAGACACATAAAAAAATATGTACACACAAAGATCATGAAATTTTAAGGCTTATAGCCCTTCTTCGCAATAGATTGAGGTGGCAGCATAATGGAAGGGTGTATATATATATATATATATATATATATATATATATAAAACGCTCACCAAAGTTGAAAGAAGAATGACAGCAGCAACAGATAATAATATGCAAATACAAACGCACAATATTTTGAGTAAAACCCTGTTTCAAGAATGTAGAAAAATGTGGCTGAGCTTGCGCGAGCATCTATGGTAAACAAGACAGTGTTGATTGCGACTGCAGTGCTGAGCTTATCATGTGATTCAATTTCTTCTTGTAATATTGAGCCACCAAATATATATATTTATATTTTTTCCAATTCCTCTTTGCCATCATTTTTGATAAATGATGAGTTTAATTACTCCATCTTTTCACTTTCATATTGTGTAGTGTCTGTACTGTCAGTTCCATTATTGTGTGCTATATTCATTAAATGTTATTAATTGAAATGTCAATAAGTATGAAATTTATGTTTTCATTAATAACAGAATTCATAAAAGCTCAAGAATAACAAAGATGGCAGTGTTTTTACAAACTAGGCAAAATCTGTTACAGCAATTCTTTCTACTAAGAATGATTTTACTACGTTTTCTTGCATAAAAGATATCATGTGCTTTATGTATGTGCATTTAATCATTATTTACATAATTCTGAAATTAGTGTTAAGTATGTGTAGAAATATCCAGGAAAGAGAGAGAAATAACTAGTGATTTTCTTTCCAGACGCGTATTGTACTTGCACCATTTTTCTATGTCAACTTTGCTGATTTCTGGCTCGCTGATCAGCTGAACAGTCTTGTTGCTGTCTTCACTGATTTGCAGTTCTTCATATGTTTCTATATAAATAACAAGAATTGGATGGTAGCTGAGGGTAAGTAGTAAACATTTTATATTAAAGCTTAATGGCCAATCGTACTATACCTATTCTTATTTTTACAAGAGGCATTTCAACCCCATTTTGCAAAAAACTGGAATGATAAATCTGCATTTAGATTGGATTTCATCTTAATTTTGTGGATTAAGCATAAATTCAACTGGATTATTTTTTGTAGCCATAATACACTGTATCTTCAGCAGCAATTAAAACGAAGCATAAGAATTAACTTTTTCTTGTCATTGAGAGTTAATATAATGTTCTTGCATGGAAAAAGGGGAGGAGAGCAAATCTGCCCTGGTAACAACTTGAAGAGGAAGCAAATTCAAGTTTTTTTAAAAAATAAATAAATAAAAGCATGTAGCATTCATGGAGCAGCAGACACTTGTCTTTTTTTTTTTTTTTTTTTTTTTTTTTTTTTTTTTTTTTTTTTTTTTACTTATTTGAAATGATTAATCATGAAAGGAAGGGAAGGTAAAATCTCAAGTTTTTGCCCTAGCTTAAAAAATTGTCAATCCTTCACCACTGAATGAATGTGAGATGATGTTTCAGCGACAAAAATCACTGATACCAGAAGATAGTGCTAGAGATATTGATCACCTAAATATCACATGTAATCATATTGTTCACTCAGATAGTTATCCACTAACATTAAAGTAACCAAAAGAAAATTTATTTAATTTTAGCATTTCTGATCCTTTATTGGTTTCATTCAAAATCCATAAGAGTTTACTGGATATAAGAAATACTATTGTAAAAAAGCAGTGCTGAGAATGAGGGTGACTGGAAATGTGAACTTACACCTTGTCATCACAGCAGTATTAATGGTTTCATTTATGTGTTCATCAAATACTTATATTACTAGCTGGCGGTAATGAAGAGACAACAAATAATGCCATATCATCAGCTCAAGCCTCATTTGAATAAACACTCATGAATCAAATTTTTTCTGGTTCTTCGAGCAATTATTCTTTTTCCAACAAATCTTTACAGCAATTTGGAGGCTGCATTTGTGAGACATGAGACATAATTGGATGATGTGGATACAGCAGGAAAGTACACTACAAATTATTACTCATCAAATGATGAGGTAATATCCAAATTGTTTTGTTGATACCTGCCGGTTGTTGGCTGTCACCTGATAAAAATTAATTTACAAAAAGTACTTTAATCATTCTTATGGTGAAGATGTCTGTTTCCTTTTCTTGGTAACTGCACTTTGATGACTTAATATCTTAACAGTGAATGACACAAATTCTGATAACTGTAGTTTTTGAGGTTGTAGAGGGTCATTCACTTTTCTTTTATTGTTAATGGAGGATTGATTCTTCCTACAAAAATACTCTGTCATTTTATTGTAGTATGACAACTTTACTTCACATTTCAGTTTGGACATAATAGCTTTTATATTCTGCTTAATTTACAACTGTTTTCCACAATTGTACTTTCAGTTTCGAGACAAAAATATGAATTTCATTATGAACGATGTGTTGTTTCAAAAGCAGTAGCTGCTCTTTGTTACCGCTTCTTAAGTGTTTAATAAGCTGAAATTTGAACTCTAATTTTTCATATGATGGTGAAGTAAGATGGAAATGTTCATTATTGGTGATATACTTTGGTAAATCAATTTGTCTAAGGCTCTAGTAATGAAGATGGGTTTGAATCATGATCCCTTCCTTCTCAGCTAATAAGGCACTGAAAATATTTGTGGTGATCTCATTAATGGCAAGATATTTTGATAAGTTCCAGTTTGTCTTTGAGTAATTCTACTATTGCAAAATCTGTAGTTGTCTTTTTGTTACATTTGTCATAAAAATAGCTCATATAAGTAAGCATCCATTTTATGTTTAGCCAAACCATGTCACATTACATCTTACCAGTGAGATTCAGTGCATTAACTTGCCACAATATTGGGTTAAAATAGACACATCTGTAGAGTTTTCAATCCTGCCACTGATTTGCTGTCATCTGGATGTAATCTGTGATAATAATCTCTCTCTCATAGTTAAACATAATAACAAATAGTAATAAAATATTACATGATTCACATACTGAGGATGGCATTTTCTCCCTACCTTTTCATACAGCTTCATTACCAAGCTATCAAGGAAATATGAAGCATCCCATCAAATATATATGTATTCTGCTGACCATATGTTAAAAACCTGAATGACATAAATAAAAATTATAATAAGAGTTAAGCTAATTTCTGAATTAATTAAATAATTGTTTTTTCTGTAACAAATGTTTATTGACTGATGACTATGTTTTAAAATATTTTTATTAAAAAATAAAGATCCTGTTCATTCTCATCAGAAATTTTCCTCTAAGTTATACAACTCCTCCCCTTCATCATCAAAGCTATTTTCTAGATGATAAAATTATTTTATATCTGCTCCATACATTTGTGTACTTTAGCCATTGTATTTGCTTTTTGAAATAATATATTTTTCATCATCGCTGTCATATGAAGCTAAAACGTTTTTTCGCCAAGTACTAGCTAGAATGCAAAACAATTGAAATGGTAGTTATTATGTGGCTCAGGTTTTTGGAGCAGCTGGGCTGAAATGCAAGCCTGTGAAACCAGAATGTAAATAAAAATGTTAATTACTTGACAATTTCAATGAACACAGGGTGTCAAGAAGATTGGAAAGTTAAATTTTCCAACACACATTTAAAACAAAACAAAAACCAGGTTCTATCAGCTGTATGTCTCCACCATTAAAATTAAACATATTTCATTCTTTCATCCAGTCTTCATTTTATCCATAACTTAATAACTGCTCTTTCTAAAAAGTTATTTATCTTTTTTATTTTTTATTTGGATATATCATAATATTTGGATATTCATTCCTTTTAATGTACACAATTTCAATTTAGTCATAATTTTTATATACTTTTTTAAAAATAATTTAAGTGACTCATTATTTGAACTAAACAGTTGAAAACCTATTTTATAAACTGAATTATATATTTATGTGTGTTACAGCAGAAAGTCGACAATGTGCTAGCATGAATGGTATTTTGAGACCTGTGGTGGGTTGTTTGCCTGCGTGGTGGCGGTTCGCACAGTGTTTGCGCCGCTACAGGGATACAAAGGAAGCATTCCCACACCTTGTCAATGCTGGGAAGTATGCCACATCCTTCTTTGTTATCCTTTTCTCAGCACTCAACATAGCAAACGAAAGTTAGTAATCATTTATTTCAATATTTATGAATAAATATGTCTAGCCATTCTCATTCAGTGATGACTACTAATTATGTTACTTTTTTGTTGTACTCTTAAGTGTTCAGTAATTATACTATCCCATAAAATGTACTTTTATAGCACAATGAATTAGTATTATCATGATTCCTAACTTCATAATCATAGCATTTTAAATACTGTACTAGTCATGAATAAAGAAACGCATTTGAATTGTGTAATTTTCAGAAAAATACTTGAAATATTTAAGCCTGGTATCATACACTGAGGTGACAAAAGTCATGGGATAGCAATATGTAAATATTACATTTCAGAAATCATTACAGAATTCGACATCCATAGTGTCAAGAGTGTGCCGAGAATATCTAAATTCAGGCATAACCACAACGCAGTGGTCGACCACCGGCACTTAATGAGCCCGACCAGCGACATCTACATTGACTTGTCAGTGTGAACAGACAAGCAACACGGCGTGAACGAACCACAGGAATGAATGTGGGACGTCCAACGGGCGTGTCCGTTAGGACAGTCTGGTGAAATTTGGCTTTATTGGGCTATGGCAGCAGAAGACCGACTTGGGTGTCATTACTAACAGCATGACATCGCCAACAGCGGCGCTCTTGGGCTCATGACCATATCAGTTGGACCATATATGACTGGAAAAAAGTGGCTCGGTCAGAGAGTCATGATTTCAATTGATAAGAGCTGATGGAAGGGTACGAGTTTGGCACAGACCCCATGAAGCCATGGACACAAGTTGTGAACAAGGCACTGAGCAAGCTGGTGGCGGCTCCATAATGGTGCGGGCTGTGTTTAAATGGCATTCAGTTACTGGGAGATCACTTGCCACCATTCATGGAGTTCATGTACCCAAACACTAATGGAATTTTCCAGGATGACAATGTGCCATGTCAACTGGCCATAACTGTTCATGATTGGTTTGAAGAACATTCGGGACAATTCCACTGCGATCGCCTGATGTGAATCCCATCAAACATTTATGGGACACTAGCAGTTACCCGCGACTTCGTCCGCGTTGAAAAGTGTTGTAATATAAGATATTCTTGAGAGGTCTCGTTGCTCAGTGGTTAGGGCGTCCAACTGGAGATGGAAAAGTCCCCAGCTTGAATTCCAGTCTTGGCGAGGATTTTCAAAGGTCCCTAGCTCGACCTTCACCTCTGGCATAGGTTGGTGTGTGATGTGAATTACGCCAGAATACTCACTTTGTTCTGATTCCGTGTTGAACTGTGGGTCCTCTATGTCCGGTAGGATTACTGGGTTACGTTAAGAGGCTACGAAAGGGACTGATTCCGGAGACGTAAAGAAGTCTTGTCACCAGGTCAATACGACCATACAGTTTATTTAAGAGCTATTTTTATTAGTAATAGTAGTAATAAATGTTGCAATAAAATAACAAAAATCTATTTATGTTCCACAACTACTTCACTGAATTGATAAAGCAGTAAAAATATTCAGTTTGTAAGGAGTATTTTCAGTTTAATATATCCGTATATACAATATTGAGGATTTGTCTCCTAGGTTTTGGCTATTTTCATAGCCCTAGTTTTCTTACATTTCTTTGAAAGATTTGAATTTCGTTTACCCAACATCTCTTAAAATTACTAATTTCATCACGCGAATAAAAATGAATATAGTTTTAATTAACGGAAGCTCAAAACGTCAAAATATTAGCAATACATTGATGGAATCGACTAAATATCAACAACAAAAAAATACTAACATCCAAACAGCAAATAAATACTTAAGTGGCCCAAGGACTTTCATTTCCATTAGTAAAATTGCGATACTAAAAATGAATATTTTGATTTGCATTGAGTACTGAAAAAAATCTTTAAAAAAGAAGAACTTAATTTCCTCTTTGAATATTGATTTTTTTTTTAGGATATATTGGTTCCATCAACAGAAATTTACATATTATAGTAGTAAGTATAGTAGTAATTGATTCTTTTATCCATAATAATCAGAGGTATTGCGGTAATGGTTTCTCTATCTCTGGAAACAACTGAATTGCCTATAGAGCAGTTACTATAGTTCATTCGTTTCGATCCATTAATTCTGCGCTAAAATATAAATTTCAATATTAAAGTAGTAATATATTGTTTCTTCATATTCGGTTTCTTATTCTGCATACAGAATTGAATGACTACCGGCGAATTACCACTCCGCTTTTCCACCACTCCACTATCTGAACAAAACATTGATAAATTTAAAAAATTTACTTCAGGCAACACCGCATGGTTCTGCTAAATCGTCCAAGCTTAATATAGATCTTTTGATACAATATCGGTACAAAGCGATACATGATGTCACTAAAATGGCACTCATGAAAGAAGCTTAATAACTAATAATGTTTAAGTTCTCATTCTGGCCCAGGCTGCATTTTAAAATTACCGCTAGAAAATCAAAGCTTCTATCACTCGCACATTAATACATTCACTATATTGTATGTTAGTGACGTCATGAATAGCGAAATAAACTTGACTTATTATTAACGCAGTAAATTAAATACTGAATACGTCTAAAACTACATTCAGCCGCATGAACTATGTCTTCAGCTTCATGACAGTTATTGAGGTAACGTAATTAAAAAATTTATGCTAAAATGCTTTTAACTTACAGTGTACAACGGAAAGTCCACAATTCTCTACGATCGTTCATATTGCAGGTCAAATGTACATCGCGATAAAGTGACTTTTATTGCTCGTGATTTAGTAAGGTGTATAATGAAATTAATTGTGATAGTAATTTATGATATACTAATTAGGAATTTTGATATAGAAAATTCTGTTACCACTCGAAATGTAGGTCCAGAGCATTTAATGTGTTGAGATGTGTTCGTATTGTTTGATTTTGTAGCGGCAGTATTAGCAGAAATGTGGTTTGGTTGAAATGCTGCCTGGACCAGAATGTTTTTTGTTACAGCAGATGGCAGAAGGAATTTAGTTGTTATGCTCCGTGCAAATGAGGTGTATTGTGTTGTAAACGACTTTCAGTGTTACTTCATGAAACAATAAGTTTCTACATTAGCCCATTGAATACATTCGTTTTAAGTGTAGCGTTCGATAGATATTTGCAGAATATTGAACAGTAAATAAAAAGCAGTACTATTCGTACAAAAATTCTGAACAAAAAATAAAAAGGGTTAGTTAAGTTTTAAATTTCGGCAAAAATAATTTGTATAGTAACAAAAAAGAAACAGGAAATAACTTAAACCGAGATAGAATGGAATCCTTTACATTTTTATAAATACGACATTTGGGGCACGACCATTTTGCACTTTCAGTGAACCGACTTTCGTGCTGGTATACTCATAGCATTTTACTTTTTTTCCAAGCTTCGATTTTTTATATTTATTATAACGCATATATTACGAACGAAATTATGGTGTAATATTTGATATGTCATAGTATTTTATGTACGCAAATGAAAACATCTCTTTGCGAACTTGACAACAGTAACTACCTTTCTTTTTTTAATTTAAGGTTAAGAACAGATTTATATTTACTGCTTCAAAACTATTATTTGCCATTGCGTCAGTTTTATGGCTTTTAAACTAACACAAACTTGCATTCTGAGAAGTAGTGTTTGCGATTTACTTAAAAAGCAAAGAGTAAACGTGGCACGGCTATCTACGAAGTAGGAAACTCTTTGTTGCTTCCGAATTGATATTAATGGCAATTTCTAAAAGAACTATGCGTTTTTGTGGGATAAAATCTATCCTATTGCACTTCGCACGCAATTAACTGACTTCATGCCAAATTTCATTTAAATATGTTGAGTTATTAAAGCGTGATTGATTGCCAACGTACATCCAAACACACATCCGACCTTTCTCATTTTCTCATTTATAGATATATAGATAATCGAGAGATCAGTCCATGCACAAAATCCTCCACCGTCAACACTTTCAGAATTATGGACGTCTGTAGAGGCTGCATGGCTCATTATTTCTCCAGAGGTCTTCCAACAACTCGTGGAGTGGTGCCAATATTCTTGCAACGTGACAACGCTCGTCCACATACCTTGCACTGTTGAACAGCTCCCACACATTCCTCCCGATCTTGCTCCTATTGATTCCCCCCCCCTCCCCCCCCCCCCTTCTCAAGAGAGACTTCACGGGTAATCATTACACCTCGAATGAATGAGGTGCATGCAGCTGTCAAATCTTGAAGTTGAAAGAATTTTTCAGTAATGGAATAAAAAAAAGTGTTACATTTTGGAAGAAATGTGTTAGCCTTAATAAATAAATAAATGATTTGTGAAGTTTAAGATTTGTAATGTACTTTTTGTCCAGGCTTGCTATTTGTTTTTATTCGTGTTCTTCAAGCATTTATATATTTATATGAATGTGGTTGTTTCAGATGAATACACATTTACTTCTGAGAATCCATATTTCTATCTGTGGGTACTATCCTACATTCTCAGTTCTTGTTATGCATATACATGGGATATAAAAAATGGATTGGGGACTGTTTGATAAGAAGGCAGGAGACAATAAATATCTTAGAGAAGAAATTGTTTATTCTTCAACTGTAAGTATTTTTTTATCCATTGTTCTTGAAGTATGTATAAAGTTGTAAGTTTAAAATCTGTTGCATAATTTAGTTTAAAAATTTAAGGTAAAATTTCAGTAAGAGTTTTTTTGAGGGGATAAATTCTGTGTTAATAATGAAAGTGGTTACTGATGTGTAATAAAAATGTATCGCCTTCTGCCAGAAAAAAAGCTTATCCCTTGATTGATTAGCTTGGTATTTGTTATTGCTGTTACCAAGTGGTGATAATATCAGAGTATTAGGAGGCCAGGCGGGCAACTTCTCCTTGTAAAACAACTTACACTGCACACATATGTTCTCTTCCTCTCAATTTTCTAACATAGCTGTGGAAATATTTAGTTGCATCATTCAGTAGTTCCTATTCCAGCCATACTATTTATGAATGCCTCTTTTCTGTTGTTAATTCATTGTTTGTTGTTTAAGTATCCCCTACTGGCATGCTGTTTTTTAAATGTATTGTGTTCTCTTCTAACCATCCTCTTTAACCTATTCCTTTCCTTATTATAGTAAGTAAATTTAATCATTTCCTTATTATTTTTAACGGTCATTTATTTCTCCATTCTTATTTTATATTTGAACTATTCTAACTGATACTGCTGTATTTGTGTACTCTGTCCACATCTGCACAATAGCCCCCAATCCTTTTTTCTTTGTGAAGATAACATTTGAATAAACAGTTTTTTTAATGCAATCTGAAAAGAGATCCAACTTCAAAGCTGTCGCAATATTGCTTCCTTAGGTGAAATGAGAATTCATGAAAAGATTAAGGAACAAGTTTTGATGGGATTTTCATAATTTAAATGCTTTGGGATTTGGCTTAAAATATGAGATCATATGGCACGTGAGCAAGGAATTAAAATCTGTACAAACAAATGTTTTTACATATAATCTGGTATAACTTGAAAACATTTAAACAGGTTGTAACATTACAGTTACCTCCCGCCGGCTACGAAGTAGTGTCTCTGGAGCGGAGAGATACATTTTTTCTAAGTCAGTCGTATGTGAATTGTTGCAGATCGCAGCTCATGTAGTGAAGGCATTGGCCTATATACTTAGTGTATGATGTAGTTTCATATGTGTAACTGTGTTTAAGAAGAACTGTATGTCATCGATAGGAACTGTGATTATAAAAGTGATGTTTGAACAGTATTTAAATGAACATTAAATGTCAAGTTGTGATAGTGGATGATTTAGCTGGAAGGAGATATGCATTATAATTTTCCTTTTGTCTCAAGAACTCTGTAATCTTTCGGATACAAAGTTTCGATTAGCCTTTATTTTGAAATTTGATGGTGGCCAAACCATTCACAAGTGTTAATGTGCTTTATTAATAAACTTGACATGGACATAATTATTCTTATTAATGAACTTAATGACCTTTATTAATTGTTATTATAATTGCTGCTTAGGACAGCTTTGGTTTCATCATCTTGTGACCGACAGCACAACAAACTATATAAAATTAAATTAGTTTGTTTCGAGAATGGTGTTTTTGAGAGAACATACATATAAAAAGTTCTTACATGGCTTACCGTGGTCAGGACTGAAAATAAATATTAAATAATATTAATAAAATAGGTTTTACAAGGTTCTGGCAGGATTATATGAAAACTTAGGATGAGGCTAATAATTTGAAATGCATCATATCACATTATCTTAAATGACAATGTAACAGAAAAGGAGTATCTGATCACAACAAAAAACATGTTACATCATTGTAATGTTATCTATCGACTATTTCGACAAGTATTGAGCGTTCAGTTTTTAAACTGTAGTGTATTGAAGGTAACAATTTTGAATGGTAACAAATTTATCAATTCACACTGTTGATCAAATTACAGTTGGACACAGTATTTTTTAAAAAATAACAGTAACAACGAGGATTCTACATGAAAAAAATGTAAAATATTACTTACACTGTTGTTTCATTTCATAATTTGTATTAAATGTTTGTAAATTATTGATAATTTACAAGTCAGTAATATAGATGGAGAACTTCACTCGTCCATGAGTACGAACTGACCGGTAAAAGTTGTAATCTTTAGTCATCAACTACACTTTACCATACAGGCTCCATAACCTAACCAGTTAGGTGCCAAATATTATGTTATTTCCATCTTAAGTGTTTGTTATAGTGATATAAATAAGAAAAGAAAAGGAAATTAACCTACCACATACCAAAGTGGACGGATGCGATGAGAGGGAACACTTATGCTGACAGACAACTACACAATATTTCGGCATCTGCCTTGTTCACAAGTAGAAAAACGGGCCATTAGGCTCGGAATGTGTGTACACAACGAACGTTACCTAAGACAGGAGAAAGGTAAAGGGAGTAATGGGAGTGTACAAGGCATATATTGGTGATGAGTTATTCAAAGATATTGGTGGAAAAATTAGGAGAGGGGCATGGAAGGAAAAATATAAACCATGGCCAAAAGCTGTTACTCAGTTTCAGGCATAAGGGAGCATGCACAAACTACGTGGCTCGGTCCAGGAGGGGTGCGGGTTGGCTGGAAGGCTATGATGGGCTACGTGGGGGAGAGGGGGTGGTTCCGAACCAGGCCACGTAGCTTTCCTTTCATAACATTTTTCACAGTTAAAATGAGGAACAGAATACACAACAGCATGTGAATATTTCCTTCATTTAATATCTCCGTATGTAATTTACAATAGTCTGACAGGAGAAAACAGAACAAACTGTCTTCTGGAATCAAAAGGGAAAAAAGCTACGTGCTACGTGGGTAGAGGTATAAGCCACATAGGGCTACATGGGGGAGGGGGGAGAGGGGGCTCACAGCAAGTCAAAAAAAGCTACGTGGTTTATGCATGCACCCTAAGGGTGTTTGAAGATTTTCTTTCATAGGTTAGTGGAGCAGGGACTGAAATGGATTATCAAGAAGGGTGATGAATAATTTGCCAAAAATGCTAAAAGAATTTGGTGTTGAAATTAGTAGAGAACAAAATTAGATGGGGAGAGAAAAGGAGAAAAACGGGTGGTGTAACATTTCCTTTCCCCACCTGTAATAATTCTCAGCTTATTGTTTAGTTATTGATTATCGGAATTCTTTCTTTGCCAGAGATTGTCTGCATTCAGACTTTAAATAAACCATTTATTAATGGAAATTTGGTAGTGGACAGGAATAATTACAAAGAATAAGTGAGTAAATGATGTACCACCAAAAATAAGGTTATATTATGTCCTGTAAGCAATTTGTCTTCAAAGTTCCACACTCGAAATTTGAATACCTATTCAAAATAAGTTCATAACAGTTTTCCATAAGCACTTCTTCAAATCTTAATAGTCACTCAAAAGCAGTTATACACATCATGTTAATGGTATTAATTTACTTCACTACATGAGTGTAGCAAAAGTGAGGTATAGCAGAGACACAGAGAGGGGGGTAAAAAATCATGAAATGGACTTACATCATGCAGGCAATCATGGCACACCACCACATGGGGCAAAACTGCGAACTCACAACTGAGAAAAACTGAGGACACTATGGCTTCCTTGGGGCCTTATATATACACCCCGGCTAACTGCACTTCTATGGTGTTGTCCTTCAGGGAGGAGGGCTACCAACATTGACTTCTGGGCTTCCAGCTGGAGTGAGTAATCTCTCTCTCATATGGGAGAAAGCACAGGGTTCCACAGATACTACTGCACCCCGGAGACGACTTTTTGTGTTCGTGGGGTTTACGACAGACTGAACTTCTCTGCGCCAAAAGTGGAGGCGGGAAGGGGTTGACTGTGTGGCCTGTCTGTCCTAATTGCTGCCGTAGCAGCATCCTGAAAAATCCTTAAATGATATTTACTATCTGCCTCACTCGTGCTACCATAATTAAAATTTCTTAATCCTATTCCTTATTTTCTATTTAACACTATCATTTAGTGCTTCTACTTACACTTTTTAATATTCTTATCTGATATATCTGTCTTCTGGCTTCACAGTGGGGAAATTACCACCAAAGGAATTGCTCCATCACAAATTAAATATTAAATTGTTCTGTTCAAACTGAGCAAAGAGTAGAATATGTGATAAACAAGTAACAACTACTGATTTAGGTTATATATATGAATATAAACTGTCAACTGAGCCACTTACTTCTTTTAACTTGACAAAGGGTTTAACATGAAATATTGTATTTTCTGTGTTTGTGTATTGTTTTGTGTTGCTGCTGCCCTCCACCCTTCAATTTTGGTGAGTGTTGGGTGTATTTTAACTATCCCTTCCATGTAAATAACAAAATTAACTGTGTTTATAATATGCTATTTCTTAGTATGTGACAGAGTTTTCAGCTATTTGCAAGTAAGTCTGATAAATTTGCAATGATTGAATTACTTAACAATTATGTGAAATAAAGCCTTATTTCCATTCAAAAATAAGAGCAAGTTGGGTGAGCGGTTAACGCTTTGGCCTCGCATTTGAGAGGACGCCGGTTCAATTCCTCATCCAGGCATCAAGATTTGGGTTTTACATGGTTTCCCCAAATCCCTCCAGGCGAATGCCAGGATTCTTCATTCAAAAAGACCATTGCCGAATTCCTTCCCCAGCCCGATCCCACCTCTAATGGCCTCGACGTTGATGAGGCGTAAAGCCATAAGTAAAAGAATGAATAAATACACTTGCTAAACTTAATTCTAACAATTTACTTGATAGTTTAAAGTCTTAAAGTAATTTATTTAACAAAAGTGGGAGAGTTAATTAGTAAATTGTAAGTTTAATGTGCAATCACTTCACACACATACCCATAGGTCACACTATCTCATTTTTTTGTATCAAAGATGTAACAAAATAAAACAAATTATAATGGAGACCTTCATACAGCTGTTTTTACACACACACACACACACACATTAATAATCAACAGTACTTTTTTGATTGGACAGTAAAATATAAATATACTTTCCGGAAATGTTAGGCAACAACAATAATTTGTAATGGACTACATAACTAATAAGGCTTTCTGCCCAAGTGAATTATTTGTCAAGAATGTGATCTTCAGCTGATATAGAAATAGCAGATTTTTTGAGCTTATAGCCCTTCTTCACTCTACTACTGAAGAAGGGCTATAAGCTAGGAAATTGTGCCCTATGTGTTGACACCGGAGGTATCCTCTTCTATGGTATGCAGTGGTTTTCTCCTATCCATATATATATATATATATATATATATATATATATATATTGAACATTAGGATAGGATAAAAAACCACCGCTTACCAAAGAAGTGGATTCCTGCGGCGTTGGTACACAAAAAAAAGCACGAACACACAAAGAATAGAATTTTCGAGTAAAAAATAGAATAAGGTCTGTAAGACCTTAGCTGTGGTCTTATATAGTACAGTAAATAAGTAGTTAACTCAGTCCGATCACAGTTCATAAGTTATGGCAGATGCTTTATTAACTTCCTATAAACAGCCAAGTAAATTGATTGATTAGTTAATATAGTTCATTAATGCCATGGTTGCCAGGAGTGTTACCAAACCAGTTCTTAGCAGGAAGTGGGATAATGATTACAAAAAGGTCATTAAGTTCAATAACACAAAATTCTGTCCACCACAGGTTTATTGCTAAGCACATTAACACACTCAAACTGGTGGCCCACCACCAAATTTTATAACTATGGCTAATCGAAACTTCGCCATTCCAAAGATTGCAGAATTCTTTAAAAAATGATAATAATAATTGAGTCCACTTCCAACCAAGTTATTTTCATATTACATCTAAGTTCTCCGTTCATTTCTGTACTGTTCAAAACTTCTCTCTCTTACCTACTATTCCAACTAAACACATTACTGTAAGTTCACTTTATAACTAGTCCATGACACCAAATTCACTGAATATTTGCTATAGCTTCTACCGGTCACGTTAAGCGAGTTACCCACCACAACACTTCAAGCACGACTAATTTAAACAATGTATCACTCCACTATGTAGGCAATACTTTCTTCTCGGTGGAAGGTAGTCGTTATGTCATGCTCCCTTTTGGCCGACTATGATAATAATTGTTCAGTTTTGTTTCAGAAAAAACTGAAGAATTATCATAGAAAAAAAAAAAAAAAACAAAAACGAAAATTTCATATTATAACTCTAAACTAACATACACATTTGTAAACTTCAGGGTGGCCAACCATCCTAACTAGATACCAATAGAACAACTGAACATACAACCTAAGAAGAAAAAAAAGAAAAAAAGCCAGAATACATACAAAGCAGAAAGGGGGAAAGAAAAAAAAAAGATTATAGAAAAATTGTATTGTCATGTGATCACATCAAATGATGATTTAGTTCTCTCGCAAAAACTGTCAGTGACAAGAAAAATAACCCTGGAAGAAAAAAACCAACATGTTAAAGATATTATTGTTATTATTGCTGGCTGTATGGGTGGAGTTCTCGGCTAAGCTTAACCACTGGAAGTCCCTCACCTACAGACTTCTGCTACCTGAGGAGTAGCTTCAAACACTCTACACTGCGCTTCATTCAGCCATTGCTGCTGCTTGACTTATGACATTTCTCAGGCAAGAAAAAGGCACAGGAAATGCGGATTTGTTCTGCTGGTCTTAGCTGAAATTCACAGGTTATCTCACTGTAGCGATTTAAGCAAATGGCACATGCCATAACTTTATGGTGAAAGGATAATTAAGGATGTCTTCTACTTCAGTCGTTTACTTCTTCCTGTAATTGTTTGAAAGGTTTAAGTGCCATCACATTGAAAGTACCCCTAATTCTCTGATCCCTTGGGTACACTAGAACATAGGAATTTTTCCTAGAGCAGCTAGAAATCCTATACGGGCCTTCATACAAATACTTGAACTTCTGGATTTCATTATTTAAACTTGAGGATTTTTAATGAGTCTACACCAGTACCAGATTGCCTGGCTTGTAGTCAGTGGTCTTCCCTCTTCTATCATGCCGATTCTTTCTTTTCTGAGCTTCATTTCTCATCTCCTGTCGAACTGTCTTGATCAGCTCTTCTCGGTTTATTTGATTAGTCATAGGAAAATTTATAAATTCCGTTACTACATGGGGGGCCTTTTATCCAAACACCACTTGTGTGGGACTACAGAAGTAGAATCAGGTGGTAAGTTGTTAAGAACTTGTTCTAAGGGCTCAACTTCTAGTGCACATCTTTGATGATTGTCTGCGCAGTTGCTCTGGAACCACCTTCCGATTTCTCTCATTACTCACACGGACACATTACACTGGAGGTGGTATAGGGAGGTTCTCAACACTTCTATCCCGGCTTGTTCAAGCCGCTGCGTTTACTTGCTTCTACAAAATTGTGGTGCATTATCTGAGACTATTTTCCAAGATTTCCCGATTTTTGGTACAAAATATTCGATAATTTTACTTGTCATCACCTTAGCAGTAGCCCTTTTCAATAGGTACAGTTTAACAAACTTGGAGAAAAGGTCGACTACTATCAGTATCTGCGTCACTCCACCTCTGGCAGCGGGCCATATACGAAGACTGCAACTAACTCCAACACGCTCTCGAGGTAAGATGCACTTTATCTCACCTCTCCTCAACACATCATCCACCTTAGTTCTCTGGCATAGGTCACATGTGGACAGCAGTTTTGCTACCCTTCTCGCCATATTATTAAAATAGCAGTGTTCATTGCTAACTCGATGGCATTTACCAGGTCCAAAAAGACCATAACTTAAATGATGATGGGTGATTATGACATCTACACACTTTTCTGGCACCCACAGCTTCCGATCATCCACATGACTGATTCTAACCGAAAGACTATGTCTCTATGATCACAATAATACTTTGACAACTTTCCCTGGTAGTCGAGATTTAATTCCTGGTCTTCTACTGCCTTAATAACCTCACCCTCTTCCTGTAAGGCCTTCATATTCTTCATTAGCTTTACCACAGCATCTTCCTCTGTAACACCATGAATGTAGTGGAAATGAACTTCCTGAACTGGCTGAGTGTTATTCTTCCCTTCCACTAAACCAATGGGTAACTGTGAGGGGCAATCTGCTGCTATATTTTCAGCACCCAGTTAATATTGAATTTCAAATTCCTGCATCAGCAGAGCCCACCGGGTCAGCCTCGTGTGTACTAATCGGCAATTCGTCAAAAAGGATAGCACCTTATGATCTGTGTATATATCATGGTCTTTTGTCCTAAAAAATAGGGCTTGTAACTTCTGAAATCTATATGTAACAGCAAGGGCCTCTTTATTTGTGGTGTTATTCAACATTTCGTGTTTATTCAACATTCTACTGGTGAATGCAATGGTCTTCTGCTCTGTCTTTCCTCCAATGTTTACTTCCTGAAATACCTGTGCCCCGAGACCATAATGGAAGCCATCAGTGGCCAGACACATATCTAGGTCCCAGTCAGGATGTGCTAACACAATCCTTCGTTATAACTCCTGTTTTATCCAGTTAGAGTCCTCTTCACAATCTGTAGTCCAATTCCAAGGCGTCCTGGATTTACCTAAATCTCTGAGATACACACTATTCAGTACCTGCCCAGATATAAGCTTCTGGTAATAGCCACAAAGCCCAAAGAAACTTTTTAACGGGGTCTTATTAGTTGGTCTAGGATATTTGTTAATTGTTTCTAATTTCGTATCTTCAACCCTTATTCCTTCAGGCAGAATGGTATGTCCCTAGAAATGTAAACTCTTTCTCAAAAATACGCATTTCTTTAACTTCAAGGTCATACCTCCCTTACTCAGAGCAGTAAATACTTCCCGTAGTGTCTCAAGGTGTTCCTTTAAAGTTCGTGAAGCAATAGAATATCATCTACATAAGTATGGATCTTGTCTCTTAATGGCCTCCCTAGCACCTTATCTAGGGCGCTTATGAAAATGGCTACTGCATTATTTAATCCGAAAAGCAATACGAGAAAATGGTAATATTTTTATTCAAAATGGAAGGCAGTAAGCATACTTCCTCGAAGATTCATTAATGGGCACTTGCCAATATGATGCAGTTAAGTCCAGGGAACTCATGTATTTGACACGGTGTAACTTTTGTAGGATATCATTGACTGGTAATGGACGGTCCCTTTCGGTAATCATGATTTTGTTAAGAGCTCCTGTATCAAGTACTAGTCTTATTGATTTATCGGCCTTGGTTACTGCTACCAGTGAGTTCACATACGCACTACTTGACCGTTCGATCACACCCCATTCTAGCATATGGTCTATCTCCTCTTGTGCCTTTCTTTTCATTGCAAAAGGTATAGGATATGGTTTTGCTGCAAAGGGTGTGTCTTCCTTAACTTGAAAATGGCACTGATATCCTTTGATTAGACCTGGTTTATCTGAAAATATTTCTTGAAACTCGCTGAAAATTTTCTGCACTCCTGCCTGTGCTTCCTCCTTATACTTGAGCTGTTGTTCCGAAAATGTAGAATTCTTACTGTCTTCTTACTATTACTATTACTCCACGATTCACTAAAAGTGTGTAGCAGAGGGTGCATTGTACCTATTCGGAAAGGTAATGGTTTGGAAGGGGTATACGGGATATGGCAGGAGGCACCCATGGGCTATTGTAAGGAACCATCCCAGCATTCGCCTGGAGCGATCTGGGGAAACCATGGAAAACCCAGATCAGGATGGCCGGAGTGCTTTATCGAAAGCTACTCCTGTCTGATTTTGTGTTTACTCGTCCGGTAAATCCTTTCTATTCCACTCCCTAATCGCTCGTGGAAAAAATTAGTACAGAAATGAATCGGTTCTGGCCCTGATTTCTCTTATCTTATTTTCACGGTCATTCTGAGATATGAATGTTGCTGGTAGCAATATTTGTTTACTGCCATTCCGAAATAGGTTAGTTGAGAATTTTTCAATTAGCTTTTCTCGAGAGCAACACCTTCAATGCTCCAGGTCTTCTCAACCGAACTCCTTCAACATCGCACTTACGCTTTCCCTCCAACTATATATACCTGTCACGAATTGGTCGGCTCTTCTTTGGACCATCTCTAATGCCTCCATTAATCCCTTTTGATGGTGACCCCATACAGAGCAACAATATTCTAAGTGAGGCCGCACTAGTGACTAGCAATTGATTTAACTTCCGGAGTCCATTGTTTTAAATTACGACCTAGAAATCGAAGCATACAATTTGTTTTCCCAATTACATTCTCAGTATGCTCACTCCACGACAAATTATTACGAATTTTTACCCCAAGGTATTTAGCAGAATCTACCTTCTAAGGACAGTGCCATTAATTGTATATTCAGAGCTAAATGGTGTCAACTTTTTACTTACACACATAACTTGGCCCTTTTTAACATTTAACTTAACTGCAAATCGGCAAATAATTTTCTCATCCCCCTTATTATGTCGCAAAAATCATTAATGTATATGAGAAACAACAGAGTCCCTATCACGCTTCCCTGAGGAACCCCGGACCTCATTTCAGTAAGTGATGAACGCTCACCGTCGAGAACTACACACTGTTCTGCCCTTCAGAAAGTCTGCAACCCAGTCGCATATTTGTCTAGATATGCCATAGCCGTGAAGTTTCCTAAGTAACCTAGTGTGAGGCACAGTGTCGAAAGCTTTTTTAAAGTCAAATAGAACTAAATCAACCTGGGATTGCTCATCTATAATATGGTTAAAGTCGTGAATTAAAAGAGCAAGTTGTGTTTCGCAGCATCGGCCTTTTCTGAATCCATGTTGATTTGGGTTTAAAAGCTCACCTTCCTCCAAAAACCACATGACATTTGAATAGATGATGTGTTCTAACATCCTGCAAAATGTTGATGTTAACGAGATCAGCCTATAATTTTGAGGATCATTAACATTCCCACCTTTAAACACTGGACTTAAGATGGTGGTCTTCCATTCGGCTGGTATTTTTCTTTGATCCAAAAAGGCGGTATATAATTTCATCGTGAAAGCTTTTTTAAATACATTATTCAAAATTTCTGCTTTCTCTATGCTAGTTTCTGATAACTCCCCATTTTTCTTAATCAACGACGGCATGACCTTACGAGAGGCTCTTATTAATTTAACATATGACCAGAACTTTGTTGGATTAGTAATCAGATCTTCAGATAATTTTCTGACCTGGAATTCTTTGAATGAATCACGCATTGCCTTAAGCACTTCCGCTCGCAACTGGACTAACTTAGCACGATTAGACAAGTTCCCCGATTTCTTTACCGTAGCATTTAAACTCCTTTGCCTCCTTAGCAAACGTTTCACTTCCCTATTGAACCACGGGAAGTTCTTACTAACCTTAATAAATTACTTGGGAACAAATTGATTTAAGCCGGTCTATATTATTTCTTTTAAATTAAACCAAAGTTCCTCAACATTTGTATTTAGCGTGTATGTTTCAAAAATTTTTGCCAAATGATCGACCTTTAACACATTATTTGCCTTATCGAAACAATATACGAGTTTGTCTTTATCGTGCTTCAAATTCAGCCTAGATTTAGATGTTACCACAACCACCTTGTGATCACTTATACCGTCTTCTATACAAACTGTATCTACAATATCCGGATCGTTTGTAAGAAAAAGATCCAAAATGGATGAGGAATCTTTGATGCTCCATGTTGGCTCTTTGACCATCTGTTCAAGAGAATTTTCTGCGAATGATTCTAGGAACGTTTCGGTTATTAACCTATCTCTTCTGCATCACTTGAACGTAAATGTGTCCCAGTTAACTGAGGGTATATTAAAACCGAGCGTGGCGGTGTAACGGATAGCGTTCTCGCCTCGCATTCGGGAGGACGGCGGTTCGATCCCCGTCCGGGCATCCAGATTTGGGTTTTCCATGGTTTCCCAAATCACTCCAGGCAAATGCCGGGATGCTTCCTTCAAAAGGCCATGGCCGAATTCCTTCCCATTCCTTGCCCCCATCCTTGCCCCCCATCCTTTCCCGTCTCTAAAGACCTCGATGTTGAGAGACGTAAATACAAAAAAAAAAAAAAAAAAAAAAGTATATTAAAATCGCCTCTCATGATCAATGTATGTTGCTGAAATTTTTGAGAAATACGATTAAGTGACTGTCTAAAATACTCTGTGTTATCTAATCCAGAATCCGGAGGTCGGTAAAATGATCCTATTACCTTCACCCATATTAACTCGCAAAAATTTTCTGTTTCATTTACTACAGAGCAATTGATGGTTTTATGAATGGCCACGAACACTCCTCCACCCATTGAGGTAGTTCTGTCTTTCCGTAAAACATTGAATTGAGGAACAAATACTTCGCTAGATTCTACCTCTGGCGTCAACCAGCTCTCGGTTCCTAGTATTATATCGACATTGTTAGTCGCAACTGCCGAGACATGTGATAGCTGCACTTTCTCTTCATTAAGCTCCTCATGGCTTACAAATTCTTTCACCTCTCCTCTTGAAATGATGCTAATTTGAACAGCTTCTTCTCCTACTTCACACCTTTTGTCTCATAACCTATCTTCACTCTCTTCCCTTGAGTTATAAATTGCAAACTATTTTCTTCCCAATCCAGTTTCACCATCTTCTCCGCAAGCCAGTCTACTCCAGAATCAAATGAACTGTTAACTTTGGAATAACAAATGCCTTTACTTCAACCATGTATCCTCTGACCTCTCCATATACCCGAATTTGTTGTGTGATCTTCTTAATTTTACCACCATTCACCTCCGTAACAGTAATCCCCGATACGGAGTGAACACAGGCTGCAGGGTCATGTACAACTACTTGAAATAGGCTTTCTGAAATACACATCTGCACCTGAATTTACCAGGGCTTCCACTTATTGTGATTGAAATTTTACCATAATGATAGGGGTGCCAGCTTCCCTTCGCCTTAACGTCTCCTCTTCTTCCCCCAAGTCTTCTCTTGGATCATTATGGTAAACTGACAAAACTTGTAATTCTTGAGCTGTTAAATTCATTTCACAACTTTGGTGGAGGTCAAAAGAACTAGTGTCACCAGTTTTAATTTCGTCACTATAAGGCAAACTGTCACCGTCCTGCCTTTCATCTCTACACTTCCACCTTATTGATTTCTTGTCGATTTTCTTTTCTTCTAAAATCAGTTAGGACTGTTTTATCTGACCATCGCTTTCTCTTCATGTCCTGCTGTCGAAGGTATTGATTCTACATCTTTATAGTATTCCTCCACTGAATGGTCCACTTCACGGCCTCTGTTTGTGGCACCTGTTGCGGTCGCGAAGGTCAAATTATTTCTAGCCCATATGCCAACACTGCCATTATACCTACTTATACATGCGGGCTGGCTACCACCGCTCTTGCTCTTTCCGTTATTATTATTGTTATACGGCTCCCACACAACTTCAACCCATCCAGATGCAGCACTCCCGTACTTATTTCCTTGGATCCTTCTATTTCTATCTGCATAATTTCATCCTTTTGCAACTTTACATGTCATCTCCTAGGCCGCACCCTACATACGCTACAAAAGCGAGCAGACGGCTTCAGGCAACAAAACACAGGTATAGTTAGTTCTGCCCTAGATGAGCTTCATTTGTAGCACTGCCTGCCTGACACTACAATGGGCAATGTTTGAATTTCAAACCTGTTTGTATCTTGCCACTTTAGCACAGGCAACAGGCATTGGCTATAAGCATCTGCTACCACAAGATTAGGTAAGGTTAGGTTGCAAGAAATATTCCTTCGTTGGTTGTGGCATATGTAATAGCTGAAAATGCGTCCAGCGGAATGATGCTCCTGTAGCAAAATACCTGAAAAAGAATTAGAAAAAAAAGTACATTGTATGAGTAAAATTTTGCATTTGCAAGAACGAAATGTTTTAATTTGGAAAATGTAATCTATACTAACCAATTTTCGTTCCGTGGCAACCAATCCTGCTATTTATGGAGGCCAAAACTGGATGTTTTGACAGTAAGTACATCAGCTATTCACTGAATTTATTTAGCGCATAACCTATATTTACAACCAATTATGCATGGAAAATTGTTCTTTTATACTGACGCAACTGAATACTACTCTATCACTGATATGAAACAACATATTATAAAGGGGGCACGGAAAATGATTATAATGTTGGTCAGGTTGCATATTTAAAAATTGAAATGCACACACACGATATTAAAGATGTAGCTTATCCTAATGCAATAATCAGCCTTTCTTCAAGGCTTATTGGAAAGTTTGTGGCTGCATACAAAAAATGTCTCTGCAATCCATTTATCAGATAGTCGAATGTATCTGTAGTCATTCTCGTATATTCGAAGAATTTTGGTGGTGATCTTCTTAGCTATAAAATAAGTGGCAGAGTTCTCCATGAATGTGCCTCTCTCAATATATTTGATTTACAGCACTCCTCTTAAGCCTGATTTTCATAATTAAGGCTAGTTTAGTTAATGCACTGTACAGCAACAACATTTTACAGCTTCTCAGTGACATTTTTACTCAGCTTACCGGCTCAACTTGTAATGCGAATCTGTCACTTGCACGCAGTACACCACATGTGCCAACTGCTGTTGCTGCTTGTAGCTGAAAGTAGACAGCCAGATATAGTGTCCTGTCGCTCACTTTTGTAGTGTATGTAGGACACGGCCTTAATCTGCTTGTAAATTTTCTCATCTTCAGCCTCAAAAATCCTTTTATGGAGTTCTCCTTCAACATTTTCATCCTCATCTGTCTTCCCATGTTTATTTATCTTCTCAACTTTCAGGTCACTTTCATTTGAATCTTCACTTTTTTTCAGTAATAAAAATTTTCCATAGGTTGTCTCCCCTCCCTCCAGCTTTCTCTCAAATATCGTATCATGTAAATGCACTTCAGGTTGGTTTTCCTTCTTCCTTAATCCCATCCTTTCTTCTTCTAATAGAGCTATTATAGTTGTGTTTGGCCTCCTTGCTGCCTCTGCCGCTGGTAAGGCCCTATCAGTGGCTGGCACAATTTAAATGTTTGGAGCCACCTTCAGAAATCATGGCTATCCTCTGTTTTATATTCTGTGGTTGGTAGTTCTGATTTTGATACTGCTGATGCTGGTTTCTTCCCAAGGTGTTTTCCTTCTGCACTGTGTATTTGCAGCATGTGTTTTCAAGTTCCTTCCGAAAATCTCTATTCTCTCCTCTTCAGTAATTTTCTTGGAAATGGGTAGGGTTATATTGCCTCTGATGTCTCACTCTCTTCAATCTCTGCTCTTGCGTGTCTAACCTCCCCAACATGTCCACAGCATCCTTTATGGAACAGATCTTATGGCTAGTAAGTATCAGCTGTGTCTTTTCTGGTAACCTAGCAGCAATCATTCGAACATACTCTTCTTCACTCTGAGGTTTGTCTAAATATTGCATAGCATATATGAGTTGTAAAAAATACAGCAACCAGTCACAATATGATGTTGTTCATTAAACCATTACCGGTTTCGAGCTATACCTGCTCATCTTCAGATGGTTTGTAAATTTTACATCAACAAATGCAATATACAGGAATGTATGGTTGTCATTTTGCATCTGAATATATCCGAAAGCAAAACTAAAGCACTATAAATGCACATATTTACAAACATGCAAAGCACTAGCACTGATGGAGATGGATAGGAGCACACTGAAACACAGTGTGCTCCTATCCATCTCCATCAGTGCTAGTGCAGCGCATGTTTGTAAATATGTGCATTTATAGTGCTTTAGTTTTGCTTTCGGATATATTCAGATGCAAAATGACAACCATACATTCCTGTATATTGCATTTGTTGATGTAAAATTTACAAACCATCTGAAGATGAGCAGGTATAGCTCGAAACCGGTAATGGTTTAATAAACAACATCATATTGTGACTGGTTGCTGTATTTTTTACAACCCATATTTGACATCAAAGTCGCGGAAGTTCCACCAATCCATCATGGATAAAATATTATTGCATAGCATCTCATGAAAAAATCGGTTTGTTATCCTCTCCTCGGGTCATAGTGGTTACCAAGTATTAACTCTGATTTTACAGCAATTTGTCGTTCAGCCAACCAATAATGATTCAAAAAATCTGCCATATAATGCGCAAAAGTTTCATAATTCTCCTCAAATTGTTCGGCCCTTCATCGCAGTCCTGCCTTTAAGTGTTTTATCACCATACTGATCTTCTTCTCACTAGCAACTAGGAAGGGTAGAAAATTTTCAAAATTTTTAATGAACTTAACTGGATGAGTGCCATTTTGATCAGAAAATTCTTCCCAATTTATCTTTTCATCACCGTAATGAACAAGCAAAATTGAGCCCTTTCCTGTTTCATGATATTTGCAGAGCTCTTCCTTCACTATACCAGGCACTTGTTTTAACACCTCTTGCTTTATACTAAAGGGGCCTATACCTTCACTCTATATTCTACAAGCACAGCCTGGAAAACTCTTATCTTCTCAACGGTTTCATGTAGCCGTTCAACGTCTGCAGTTAAACCTTTGACTTCACACTTCACTTACATCTAACCCTGTCTGGTACCTTCTTGCAAAGTTTGCACCTGGCCTTCAATTACATTAATACGGTGGCAATGACTGTCACTCTTTTCTTGTTGTTGTAAACATTGATCCTGTAAGGTATAGGTTTTCTGGAGCAAACTACTAGTCACATCCTTTACCTCTTATTTCAGATAAGAAAACCAAGCCGATAAGCCCTCGACTTGCATTGTACACATAACACGATATTCCTCCAAATATTTCCGTAATTCCGCAATCTGGGATTGGTGTTCTGGCAGTAACTTGGAATGGTGAACTTCCGTGTCCGACTTATGCTCGGCTTTTAAAGTTTCAAACTTTAAATTTAGGCTTTCATTTGTTGACTTAAGATCAGAATTGACTTGAGGTCCGTATTTAAATTCTCAGTATTGGTATTTAACTTCTCAAATTTTGAATTAAGGGGTTCATTTAAAATTGGAAGCATCTCCACTAACCCTCCATTACCGCCTTATTCTGATTATACTCTCCGAGAAAGAAATGAGAGAGCACAAAATTCCAAGGTCCACTTCTCACAAACAAAATGAGCAAACAAAACAATGACAACACACGCAAAGTGTGCTAGTTGCCGTAAACTATAAGCATGCAATTCTACAGCAAAAGTATAAAAAAAAGGGTTATACTTTAGGTGCTACTATCCCCAGGATTAAATACAGTAAAAGTCCGATTATCCGAGGTAAACGGGACCGAGACCACTTCGGATAACGAAAAACTTGGATAACCGGACATCAAGGAAAGAGGTTATAATGAATCAAAAAATGTATTAAAACTAAAATAATACAAATTATTTATGGTGAAAAATTAATTTGTGAAGAAATAAAGTTGTTTTTTGCACATTAATACGCCAAAGTTTTTGAAGGCAACATTCTGTTTCATCAAAATTAAAAAGCTGTTCTGGCATTAGTCATTTTAAAACATTTTAATTTTCTTTGAAATTCATAAACTTCACTGGAATCTGCAGAAAGCTTTTCACCTGATATGTTTAACTGTCTGACACCATATTTATTTTTCCAACGATTTACCCATCCCTACCAAATTTCAAAAATTTGCCTCAGTTAACCCGGCGGCTCGGATAATCGGAACTCGGATAACCGGACTTTTACTGTATTTGCTATTCGTCACCACTGATAACTCATTATAATGTTATTGCCAACCAAATAGCACACCAACTACTATTAAATGGGAAAGCTAATCACAAGTCCAAAATGCCCAAACTGCGGAAAGAAGGCCAAGAGGAGAATAATGACCTCACAATACCATTCATCATGGAAGAATTGGATAAGGCTATAAGAAATTGCAAAAATGGAAAATCAGCAGGCCTGGATGACATTAGGACAGAACAAATTAAGCACTTTGGTCTATCAACAAAGAAGTGGATGCTTCAGCTCTTTAACAACTGTATGAGTAAATGTCAAATTCCAAAGATATGGCGGAAGAGCCGAGTGATCGCCTTGCTTAAACCTGGCAAAGAAGGAAACAGTCCAAAGAATTTTAGACCTGTTGCACTTTTATGTCACCTCTACAAACTGCTTGAAAGAATGATCTTAAACCGGCTGTTGCCTGTAGTTGATCCTTTGCTTATTCCTGAACAAGCTGGATTCCGCCCGGGTAAAAATTGCACAGGACAACTTCTAAATATCACGCAGTTTATAGAAGATGGATTTGAAGCACGTAAGGTAACAGGGGTGGTATTTGTTGATTTGTCAGCAGCGTATGACACCGTCAACCATCAGCTACTACTAGTCAAGTTCTACAATCTGACCAGGAATTTCAGTCTTAGTAAGTCCATTGCTACTCTTCTGCAGAACCGCAGATTCTTTGTTGACTTCCAAGGACAGCATAGCCGTTGGAGGTCACAGAAGAATGATCTACCCCAAGGAAGTGTGCTAGCCCCGTTATTGTTTAACATATATACCAATGATCAGCCTATACCACGCAAATGCAGGAGTTTCGTGTATGCTGATGATCTTGCTCTGGTCTCACAGGGCAAAGACTTTGAATCAGTGGAGAGCACCCTTACCAACGCTCTGGAAGATTTGTCAAGGTATTATAGCACGAACCAGCTTAAACCAAATCCTACGAAGACACAAGTATGTGCATTTCATCTAAGGAATAAAGAAGCAAATCGTAGGTTAAAGGTAACATGGTCCGGAGTCGAACTAGAACACTGTGATACTCCAAAATATCTAGGAGTGACCCTTGACAGATCACTTACATTCAGAAAACATTGCATGATCTCCAAGCTGAAAGTTTCCAGTAGGAACAATCTCATATGAAAACTGGCTGGATCGCAGTAAGGCAGCCAAACTGAAACAATTAGAACTTCTGCCTTAGCACTATGTTATTCGGCTGCAGAGTATGCCTGTCCCGTATGGCACAGTTCAACCCATGCCAAACAAGTAGACATTGCACTTAATGGCACATGCAGAATCATAACAGGCTGCTTAAAACCAACTCCAGTCGAATGGCTCCACCATCTCGCAGGAACAGCACCACCTTCTGTTCGAAGGGAAATAGCAGTGAACAAGGAAAGGAGGAAAGTGAACCATGAAAAATCTCATCCACTATATGGGCATATCCCTCATAGGCAAAGACTGAAATCCAGAAAAAGTTTCCTAAGAATATCTCAAGAACTTACGACGACAACTGAAGAAGCCAGGTTACAACCATGGGAAGCTAAGGCTCCCCTTCTGCATGGCTGGGGAAGAGTGTCTGAATCTTTGCCACCTGGTTATGACAAAGGATGGTTGACGTGGAAATCTTTGAATAGGCTGAGATCAGGAGTGGGCAGATGCAAAGTGAATTTAGCAAGATGGGGCTATGCTGAGATCAATGATATCAAGTGCGACTGCGGTGAAGACCAGACTGTCCAGCACATGCTCCAGTGTCAACTGTGTTCAGCATCCTGCTCGGCAGCTGAACTGTATGATGCCTCAGAAAATGCACTGGAAGTGGCCAAGTTCTGGTCGGTTATAATTTGATGATTGTGAGTGTGTAACTGTATGTTTCTGATACGAAATATATATATACCACTGACGACAACGTGGGAAAAAAAAAAGTTTTGCCAAGTTAAGAGAGAAACCTTGTCCAGTTTTCTTCCTGGATATTTTACAGAAGATAGTAAAAAAAAACTCTAAGGAAAACTTGGAAAGGATTTAAGACTATGAAATAGCCAGCAGCAGCGCATAGCATATTCTCATCTTTTGACGTCTCTGTCCGATGACTCTTCTTTCCAATTGCTGCCTTCAGTCCCGTGTTGGTTACTCCAGTTGCCGCTATGTTGAGCTGCTTCCACGTCAAGTTCTAGAATAGTGCATTTTCCTCCACGATCCTTGAACTGCCAGTCCACTCGCTTGGTGTAGAATCTCTTCTACTTCCTTTGGATATTGTCGGCCCCAGTCTGATAGTTACTCGAATATAACTAATTTTTCTCTTTTTTTGTGTGTATTTATCAGGGTTTGAAAACTGCTTCTCCCCCTGGTACTAATTTCTACCACACAGTCCATCACGAGTCTTAGTTGTGGTCTTATGTTGTATAGTAAGTAAGTAGTAACTCAATCTGATCACAGTTCAAAGGCCATGTGGGACACTTTATTATTTTTCTATAAACAGCCAAGTAAATTGATTGATTAGTTAATATAGTTCATTAATGCTGCGGTCGCCAGGGAGTTACCAAACCAACTCTTAGCGGGAGGTGGGAGAATTATTACAAAAAGGTCATCAAGTTCAATAACACAAAATTCTCTCCACCACAAGTTTATTGCTAAGAACATTAACACTCGTGAAATGGTTGACCACAACCAAATTTTATAACTATGGCTGATAGAAACTACGCCATTCTGATGATTGCAGCATTCTAAAAAAAAGGAAATGAATAATTGAGTCCACTTTCTATCCATATTACAGCTAATGTTCTCCGTTCATTTCTGTACTGTTCAAAACTTCACTTATCACACTTACTGTTCCAACTAAACACATTACTGTAAGTTCTCTTTATAACTAGTCCACGATACCAAATACTCCCCACATTTGCTTTAGCGTCTATTGGTCACACTAAGTAAACAGCCCACCACAACACTTCAAGCACGACTAACTTAAAAAATGTATCTCTCCGGTACTCAGGCAATACTTTCTTCTCAACGGAAGGTAGCTGTTACATCACAATGTCCTAGAAGTCATAACAAAATTTGATTATCACTGTATGAAGATGATAAGAAAAGCAGTTGATGTGTCCTAAGAAGTAATAACGTAATGAATAACAATAAAAAAAACATGTGTCAAACCTGGATTAAGAGGACTGGTAAAGAAAAAATTGCAGGTATAAATTACTAGGTGAATGAGAAAACCTGTAAACATGCCTAAATTGGTATAAAGCACAAAATTTATGAGTTGTTTCACAAAGGGAATGAGGATATATATGGTCAAACTGTTGATGATATGTTAATATCTTCTAATGCAAACTTACATTGTCTACAAACAAATATGTGATGGAATTTTAATCAGTAGTATAATCCAGTGATGTTCGTTTTTGATAGCATAAGTTGTTTTACATCCATTTTTAGTTTATAGATTTACTATTTTCTGTTCTTTTTCAGTGGTTTTATTATTTTGCAATTGTGGAAGACCTAATTTTGAGGTTTGGTTGGGCTCTCTCAATGTCTCTGACAGAGATGGGCTACATTCATTCAGACCTAATGGTTTCCATATTATCACCACTGGAAGTTTTTAGGTAAGAAAATATTGAATAGCAACTTATGATTATTATATTTCCAATTGTTGAGTTATCTGTAAATTCTCAATTTCAACTGGTGATTGTTCTGTGTATTATTCTATGTTGTAACAATAAACACATTTACAGAATAAGAGAACAGACGCTTTCCTGGTGTATCAACTGTGTAAAACGTTCTTGGGACACCTGCTATGGTAGTGCATCAGTTAGATGTGATATTTTGAAGCCAGTTTTCTGACTTCGTGTGATGTGTCAGGTTCCTGGTATGTCTGCCCTTGTACAAACTATGCCAGTCACCAGTCTGATGGGAATACATTCAGCGGGAAAAAGATTGGGGGGGGGTCAGCTGTTGGTCAGAGCATGTTCTACAACCAAAACATTCAAACTGATACAACAGTGATTTCTAATTAACAACCAACCCTCTTTGCCTATACTGCCAGCATCACTGCAAACTGGTCCTCCCTCCCTCCCCCCTTCTCTGCCCCATCTCT
This sequence comes from Vandiemenella viatica, assembly GCA_031002005.1. Lineage (NCBI taxonomy): Eukaryota > Metazoa > Arthropoda > Insecta > Orthoptera > Morabidae > Vandiemenella > Vandiemenella viatica. The sequence goes on from JARYHS010013631.1 coordinate 29,880,173, forward strand.
GCAAATAAAGAGAAGCCTCCTGTCCATGTAACTGTAGCATCAGTGGCAAGCTATTACTAGCATCAGTTATACACTGAGGTGACAAAAGTCATGGGGTACCCTGCTAATAGTGTATCAGTACTCTGTTTGCCTGGCGAAGTGAAGCAACACGACATGGCATGGACTCCACGAGTTGTTGGAAGTCCTCTAGATAAGTATTGAGCCATGCAGCCTCTATAGACGTCCATAATTCCGAAAGTGTTGCTGGTGGAGGATTCTGTGCACCAACTGAACTCTCAATTATGTCCCATAAATGTTTGATGGGATTCATGTCGGGTGATCGCGGTGACCAAATCATCTGCTGGAATTGTTCCGAATGTTCTTGAAACCAATCACGAAAGGGTATGGTCAGGTGAAATGGCACATTGTCATCGTGGAAAATTCCATCGTTTTTTGGGTACATGAAGTCCATGAATGGTTTCAAGTGGTTTCTCAGAAGCTGAACGCCATGTAAATACAGTCCACACCATTATGGAGCAACCACCAGCTTGCACAGTGCCTTGTTCACAACTTGGGTCCATGGCTTCGTGGGGTCTGTGTCACACTCGTACCCTTCCATCAGCTCTTAGGGAGCGCCCTTCCATCAGCTCTTAGGGAGCGTGCATAAACCACGTAGCTCCATTTTGGCCTCCTGTGAACCCCCCCTCCCCCCCACGTAGCCCTACGTTGCTTTTGCTTCCCCCCCCCCTCCCTCCCCCCAATGTAGCACGTAGCTTTTTTCTCTTTTGATTCCAGAAGACATTTTGTACTGTTTTCTCTTGTCAGACTATTGTAAATTACATACAGAGATAATTAACTGAGGGAAATAAATATTCACATGCTGTTGTGAGTTCAGTTCCTCGTTTTAACTGTGAAAAATGTTACGAAAGGAAAGATACATGGCCTGGCTCGGAACCCCCCCCCCTCCCCCTACGTAGCCCAGCGTAGCCTTCCAGCTAACCCCTCCCCCCCCCTGGACCAAGCCAAGTAGTTTGTGCACGGTACCTTACCAATTGAAATCGTGACTCATCTGACCAAGTCACTTTTTTCCAGTCGTCTACGGTCCAACTGATATGGTCATGAGCCCAAGAGCACAACTGTTGATGATGTCGTGCTGTTAGTTATGGCACCCGAGTCGGTCTTCTGCTGCCATAGCTCATTAAAGCCTAATTTCACCGGACTGTCCTAACGGTCACGCCACTGTTCATAATAACTCACCCATTTCCCTACTTTCTTGTTCATTACAAATCCTACACCAGTGACTCCATTGACAGCTTGTGTGTTAATTATCCTGTGTTCCCCAGACCAGAAATCCTGTGGGTCCTTCCATTTAATCTCACTAATCCCAACAACATCCAACTTAAGTTGTTCCATCTCCCTTTTTAAATTTTCTAACCTACCTGTCCTATTCAGACTTCTAGCATTCCACGCTCCAACTCGTAGAATGTTTCTGTCCATTCTGATGACTCCTCCCTGAGCAGTCCCCGCCCTGAGATCCGATTGGGGGACTATTTTACCTCCGAAATATTTTACCCAGGAAGAAGCCATCATGATATATGTAATTTGAGAGGATTACATATCCTCGGGATACCCTTTGGGCCTTTAATGCAGTGGTTTCCCGTTGCCTTCTGCATCCGCATGCCGTTGATCATTTCTGATTCATCCGCCTTTAGGGGCCATTTCCAACCCCAAGGGCAAGAGGGTGCCCTGGACCGCTCCCCGCTCTTCCGCCCTCCTTTCAGAGGCCGTTGGCAAGCAGTGGGTGATTCCTTATACCAGGAATCTTTCAGTTGCCAGAGCCTCGTCCTTGCAAACAGGGTGCACCACGTGAAGGAGAGGTTGACATTTGGTTTGAAAAGGCTAGTATAGCCTCTCCCAAATCCTTACACCCTGTAAAGAACCTACATATTACAATAGGGAGGTGAGAAGGTTAAAGAGGTTAGTGAGATGGGAACACAATAGAGTTAAGAGACAGAAAGGCAGTAGGGAATACTTAAAACAACTAAACAAGCAATTAATAAGAGCAAAGAGAGCAGCAAAGGATGGGTTTATGAAGAATATTATTTGGGCAGGGGTACCACTAAATGATGCATCTAGAAATTTCTATGGTTATGTTAGAAAACTGAGGGGAAGAGAAGGTATTGAAACAATTTTAGACAAGAATGGAGTTGAAGTCTGAAGATTTTAGAGTGTTATAGATGTTGAGTGACTGGTTTATTCATTTACTGAGATCACTAGGGACTATCATCTTGTGACAGGAGGGAATAAATCAGAGGAGAGTCTTCCTATAAGTATAAATGAGGAAACTACAAAATTTGAAATAGATTCTCAGGAAATTATGATGGAACTCAAAAGCTAAATACGCAAGGGTGCTGTTGTAGGTAATACAGGGCTAGTCATAATGATTGCACTAATTTCAGAAAATGACTACAGATTAATTATTTGACATATACCTACAACATTACACAGATATATAAACAAACTGTGAAAGTTTTTTTTAGTGTCTACAGATCCTCAATATGTGCACCTTTAGTGACTCTGCACACATCAAGTCTATAATCGAGTTCTTCCCATACCTGAAACAGCATGTCTCTGTCAATGAGAGCAAATGCATTAGTGATGCGAACTCACAGGTCTGGCAGATCAACTGGTACTGGTGGCACGAACACTGTGTCTTTTACGAAACCCCAATAAAGAAGTCGCAGGGGGCTAGCTAGGTCAGGGGAACGAGGATGCCATGACATCAGCGGACAATCAGCATCCCCAGCATGACCAATCCAACTGTTTGGAATCCTGGTGTTTAGGAAATTATGGACAACTAGAGAAAAATGGGGTGGAGCACCGTATTGCTGGAAAATGAAATCTTTGCTTTCAGCTTCCAGAAGTGGCATGAGTCAATTCTGCAAATATTCCAAACAGATGTACGTATTGGTCATGATGGGAATGCTGATCATCAGCTGATCTCATAGGTTTCTTGTTCTCCTTACCTAACCCTCTGCGACTTCTTTGTTTGGGCTTTTGTAAAAGACACAATGTTCGTGCCACCAGTACCAGTTGATCTGCTAGACCTGTTGGGTTTGCATCACCAATGCATATGCTCCCATTGACAGAGACATGCTGCATCGGGTATGAGAAGAACTCGATTATAGACTTGATGTGTGCAGAGTCACTGAAGGTGCTCATATTGAGCATGTGTAGACACTCAAAAAACGTTCATAGTTTGTTTATATATCTGTGTAATCTTGTAAGTATATGTCAAATAATAAATCTGTAGTAATTTTCTGAAATCACTGCAATCATTTTGACTAGCCCTGTACTACTACAGGTGTATTAAAGATTGTGGTATTCAATATTGTACCTTATGGTGAAATTTCATCTAAAAAGTGTCTGGAGTCTTGCTGCTTACCATAGCACTGGAAAAGAGCGATTGTAGTACCAGTTCATAAAGGGGGGATGACAGACATGGTTGAAAATTTCAGACTGATTAGTTTGACATCAGTGATAGACAAAATGATCAAGAGATTGATATGCAACTATATCGAGGGGGGCAGGTGGTTTCCAGATTGACAAAATGGCTTTAGGCAAGGATATTCATATCTCAGATGCTGGACTGTATGAAAGCTATTTCAGATGGACAAGGGAGCCCAAGTTGATAGTGTAGTACTAGATCTTTCTAAGGCATTTGACAGAGTGAGTCATAAAATGGTTTTAAGTAAACTGAAACTATTGGATTGTATGAAAAAGTTACTTGCTGCGTATAGGAATTCTTAAAAGCCAGAAAGCAAAGTGTTAAAGTAGGACATACATTATCAAAAGAGGTGGAAGTAAATATGGGAGTGCCACAGGATAGTGTATTGGGACTGTTGCTGTTCATTATTCTAATTAATGATTGTGTTAATGGTTTATGGTCAGAATTTAGGTTGTTTTCAGATGGCGTAGTGGTTATAATACAATAAAGAGAATTTTGTTCACCTCCTCAGGGTGACCTGGATAGAATATCTAAATGGGTAGGTCAGCATGGAATGAAGATAAATGCCAAGAAGAGTCAACTTATTAGGTATAAAGATAAAAAAAAAAAAAAAAAAAAAAAAAAAAAAAAAAAAACTTAAGATTGTTTATGATTATGGGGTGGATCAGAATTGCTTGTTGAAGATTTGAAGTGTAAATATCTTGGCAAAGAGTTTGATAATAAACTTGACTGGGCAGAGCGCATTGGGCAGGTGGTAGGAAAATAACACAAAATCCATCATTTATTGAAGAGGGCAAAAGCGGGAATACAGAAAAGTTAGAGAATTGGGTTACAAAACTTTGGTCAGACCATTGGTTGAATATGGTGGTGTAGTTTAGGACCCTCATTTTGGGTATCAAATACATGAGTTGCTGGGCGTGCAAAGAAGAGCAGCTAGATTTGTTTGTGGAAATTATTGCAGGACCCAGTCAATATTTTATATGATAAAGGAGCTGTATTAGCAGTCATTGGATGAGAGGAGGAGGTTGAAGAGAGTGCTGGTAATGTACAAGGCATATGTTAACTATAGGGATTGGAGGGATATTGGTCTTAGAATTAGAAATATAGCATGAAAGTCGAAAGATGACCATGACCACAAGTTGCATTCGATATCATGCACGACAGAGTAGGAAAATTTTCTTTTGTGGGTAAGGGTGTAGGGATTGGAACAATTACCAAGAGTGGTAATGAATAATATACCAAAAACGCTGAATGAATTTAAAATTATAATTTTTAAATCACAAAAGTAGATGGGAGAAGAATTAAACACTCAAATTATATAAGTTAATAAAAAATAAAAAAAGGAGTAAATAAATGACTAAGGGAATTGCCACCGGAGTGTGTGCTCCATCACAATTAAATTGAATTACGCTATGCTTTCAATTCTCGCATGTGTATACATTGAGGTAAATTTTAATGTTCCAGAATTCTGCTGTGCAAAAATCATTTTGTATGTGAAAAGCTTACCCAACATTGTCACACCAATTTTGGGCAAATTAGGGCTGTTTCCTTTGTTAAATTTGGCTTTCATTGCAAATATGTCCTTATATATATAAAAATTTCGTGTCATGGTGTTTGTCTGAGATAAACTCTGAAACTACCTAACCGATTTTGATTAAATTAGGATTACTGTGTGTAATTTGGTCCAACTTAAAAGATAGGATAGTTTTTATCTCGATTATTGATATCAATATTTACTATTGTGGATTAAATGTTATATTAATGTCGGGTTTTGCAGTTCTGTGAAATCCATTTAGTATGTTTACAAATACGTTAATAAAGGCAGTGATTTGGCCATAATTGAAGTGCAAAATATAAATAAAAATGACAAAATAGCACTATACTAGATAGGTAGATACTAGATACATCAGCAACAATGAAGCTATCTGGAGCATTTTTAGTTTTTCAATACACCAAAGAGACCCTTCTATCCAATATCTTGCAGTACATTGTGAAAAAGGTTAATGTGTATATTTCACTGGAGAAAATATTCTCCAAAGAGCACTTGAGTCATCAAAAATGACACCAACTGAATTTTTCACATTGTGTCAAAAATCTGATGTTTTCGGCCAATTCACAAAAACATTATTATATACCGATGTTCCACGCTATTTTACATGGAAAAATTAGGTAAAAATGGGAGTCACGTAAACGATGAAAACCACATCCTTCGATTGCAGGCATAGTCAAAGCCAAGACATTGGGACGACTTTACACAGTACATCCAAAACAACGTGAATGATTCTTTTTGCATTTGTTGTTGGTGAATGTTCCCAGACCAACTTCTTTCGAATTTTTACAAACAGTTAATGGTAGAGTGTTAAATACATATCAAGATAGATGTCACCAGTCGCTTTTGCTGGAAGACGACAATCAGTGGGACTTGACACTTGCTGATGCAGCATTGACATCCACGCCGAATAGTATTCGTCAACTGTTTGCAATTATTTTGACAATATGTTATCCACCACAATTATTGACTTTGTGGGAAAAATATAAAAGCAATATGACTGAAGACATACTATACCGAATTAAACAAACAAACCAATGTCCAAATCTAGATTTCCCACCAGAGATGTATAATGAAGCTTTAGTGTTAATTGAAAATTTACATGTTTTAATTTCAAATTTGCCACTTAATCATTATGGTATACCACCACCTGATCACCCGGCCACTGACATAGTTAACAGTGATTTGCAGTGAGAACAACAACTTAACAATGTTGAATTAGCTACAATTACTGCAAATAATGAGCTATTACTGACAGCAGAACAAAAAAAAATAATTATAATAAGATTATGCTGACTGTTAATGTTGAGCAAGTCGTTTTATTTTATTTTATTTTTTTCTTGGATGCACCAGGTGGAACCGGTAAAACATTTTGAATATCATTGATCCTTGCGAAGGTAGGGTCACAACAGAAAATTGCATTGGCAATTGCATCATCAGGCATTGCTGCCACTTTGTTAGATGGTGTGTGAAACGCACATTTAGTATTTAAGCTGCCACTAGGCCTCTAGACATTCATAACAAACTGAACGTAACGTGTAACATTAAAAACAAAAAAAACAACAAAAAAAAAAAAAAAAAAAAAAAAAAAAAAAAAAAAAAAAGTGGAAAGGCTGCAGTGTTGTAAAAGAGTTCAGTTATAATTTTGGACGAGTGTACTATGGCTCATAAACATTCACTCGAAGCATTTCATAGAACTATGCAAGATTTGAAAGGCAACGATAAACTTTTCTGTGGTACTATCCTACTACTGTCTGATGACTTCTGACAGACAATACCAATCGTTCGTCGCTCTACTTTTACCGATTAGATTGACGCATGTTTAAAACAATTGTTTTTGTGGTAGAATATCAAAACACTTCGATTGACTATCAACATGCGAGTACAATTGCAAAATGATCCATCAACACAAGTATTTTGCAAGCAATTGCTGGATATTGGAAACCTTGAAATAGAACTGCATCAAAATACACAATACATCAAATTGCCAGACAAATTCTGCACTGTTGTTCACTCAAAAAATGAACTAATTGAGAGTATCAAATAATTACTTAGATCATAATTGGTTCAGTAATCGTGCTATTTTGGCAGCAAAAAATGTTGATGTCAACGAAATTAACTTCCAAATACAACAGTTGTTATCAGGTTTTTATCTTTATTAGTGAATATTAATTTGACTACATTAGGAAGTTTAGTATAACATTGACCCAACATACTATTACTACTGAGCCACAGTTACATGTGACCTGGCCGGCTAGTTTGTTTTATGGATTGGCAATCAGAACTAAATAACAGATTGACTTAAAACCTTAAATATATGATGCACAGATTGGCGACAGATGCTTAACACCGAGAGCAAAACTGGTGCATGCTGGGATATGATGTCACGTGTTCTGATTGCCATTTCAAATCGTGTCACTTTTCTGCATTTTTATTTTATCAAAAGTAATATGTTCTTAACTCTTATCGAGCAAATGGAGTTGATTTTGATATCATAATTGCAATTTAGTCTACATTTTTCAATTAAAGTTTCATAGTTCTCTCGTTAGTGTCCAGTATCTCATTAAATTTCAATGGTACACATACTCCAGAGTCATCTATTTACCTTTTGTTATGATTATTACTATTCAATGGTGGCTCATGGTTTTTATACTAGGGAAGGCTGCAAATCTTTTACTTTTGCGGTCAAAGCGTCGATGGTGAGAGTCCTACCGAAACTAGTGTTCCAAATTTCAAACCGAATTCATATTGCACTTTCAGAGTGCCGGAAAGCTGCAGCTATTCTCAAAAATGAAAATATAACTCACAAGAGTTCATGCTCAACTGCACAACACACTCACAAAAAGAAACTTTCAAATAACACACTTTCTCATGTAAACCCCTTTAGATAATGATTCTTTTCGCATACTTATTTCATCTAATCGTTCGACAAATTCTTGCTAGATGGTGAAACTTATATCATCGTATTCTAGTGCACTCTGGCAGAATATTTACAAACTTAGTGCATGTACTATGTTTGATATGATAGCCAACGCCTGTAACATAAAAGTATCTTTTTCGTTGTCAAAACGTAGTTATTTAATGTCAATTAATGACGCATGAAAGCATAAACTGGAGATACAGAGACAGGGATTCGAGAGTGTAAGTTCAACCACTCTGTTGATTTTCCTACATTGTAACTAGCGATACAAGAAAATCATGATGGGGTTGGTACAACTGCTGTAGGCTCTAAAAGCTGAGCCTACTACAAGCCCTTAAGAGCTATACTCCATAAAAGCCACGCCCCCAATCCTTTGCTAAAAGCAATGTAACAACGTTTCCAAAGGTGCAACCTTAAAAATACTACCAGTTTCGGTAACATTCTTTTTATATCAACAGTTCTAAAAAAATTGACTGTCAGTTAAAGTATGTGGAAAATTCTTTAAATGCTTCCTGTTAATTTAAATTCTGTATTATTCTATTTAAAGACATGTTTTAATATTTCTTTTTTGGACGGCTCCGCCTCAGAACCTTTAATGATGAGCCGTTACTGTTATTATTATTATTATTATTATGTACTTTGAGCATTAATTCCCCAGCTATCTACTTTTACCATTTATCAATTTTAGATTCTGCCCACTTTGTCGTACCCATTTGATTTTATTATCAAATATTATGCTAGGATAGTTATGACAGCCTTCAAAAATCAATCTGTCTCCACCGTATAATTATAAACAACCTTTACATTTTTGTCTGTGTATTTAATAAGCTGACATTTCTTGTTATATTCCTTCATTCAATTTCCCTAAACACCCATTTTTCCCTTAGTAACTTATTCATCACATCACTTGGGAATTTATCTTAATCCCTGACACTCTTACTAATGAAAGATATTTTTCCAACACCCGATTCAAGATCCCAGACAGTGTCATGGTCAACTTTCCATTCCGTCACCTCTCTTAATTCATCCACCTTTCCATATCTCATCAACAATAAGCTTATGTCAAGTTTGAAGATCAATATACTTCATGTTTGTCATTGTATTCCTCTTCTTGTCACTCAACTTGAAATTTCTAATTCATTATCATCATCGTTGTCATCCATTAAATTTGGTTCTAAAGCTTCAAGGATTTTAGGTACATATTTACTTTCTTCATTCAGATCATATGGTTATAATGCAGCATTGAGGCATGCTTGTCCATTACACTGACCACAAACTGAGGATCTTTGCAACTCTACTTATCTGCAATTAGAACCACACCCTTCATTTTATTTATTTATTTTTATTTATCAATCTTGTTTCATGGATCCCTGCTGAGATAGGACCTCTGAGATGTGAAACATGTCATAGTTAATACACATACATACAATCTAAGTCATAATCATAGTAAAAGTAAGTATCTTCCAAAGACAAATAAAGATAATAACAATTAACATTAATTTTTACAACTGAATTTTGCAAAAGTCATATTGAATATGATTAATCAATTTGTTCAAATTCTTGAATGGAGTAGGAGATGCCAATAAGATAATCTCTCGGTTTTTTTTTTAGAATATATCTTTATTATCTGCAAACTGTTTTATACTCTTGGGAAGTTTATTAAACAGATGTATACCCGAATAATTAACTCCTCTTTGTACTAATGACATAGATGTTTGTGTTTTGTGCAAGTTATTTCTGTTTCTTGTATTGAAATATTGTACCTGTGAATTAGAAGTAAACAGGTTAAAATGATCTATGGCAAAGCTCATGAGAGAATATATATACTGAGAAGTCATTGTAAGAATATTGAGTTTTTAAAAAAGCTGTCTCCAAGAACTTCTTTGTTGTACCCTACACAACATCCTAATAGCTCTTTTCTGTGCTATGAAAACTTTTTTACTTTGTGAACGGTTTCCCCAAATAACTAAGCCATATGACATCACTGAATGAAAATATGAGGAATACACCTGTTTCGTTAATTCTAGATCTGCTGTTAGAGAAAGTGTTCGTATTGCAAAGGTAGCACTACTTAATATCTTCAGTAGTGAAGTGATATGTCCATGCCAACAGAGTTTCTCATCTATTTTAATACCATGGAATTTTATACTCTTTGTTTCTAATATTGTGTTATTTTTATAGCTTACTTTTAAATCTGGCTGTGCCTAATTTTTTGTTTTAAACCTAATATAATGTGTTTTTTCAAAATTTAATTTTAATTAATTTGCCTTAAACCAATTTGCTACTTCACTAAGTACTTCACTTACATTACATTCTAGATTGGTGTTTGGTGTTTTTCTCACAGGCAGGATAGTATCATCTGCAAATAAAACACTCTTAACTTCCTAGGATAGAACCTTGTGGAATTCCATATTTTATTTACTCCCAGGCTGATGAAGTATCTTTACTTATTTTAGGATCAAAAATGGAAACTTTTTGCATTCGACTTTCCATGTATGATTTAAACCATTTACCTGTGGTTCCATAAATACCATAGTATTCCATTTTCTTCAAAAGTAATTCATGATTTACACAGTCAAATGCTTTTGCAAGATCACAAAATATTCCTACAGTGCTCATTTTATTGTTCAGTTCCTCAAATGTATTATTTAAAACTGAATATATAGCCATTTCTATAGATTATCCTTTTTGGAACCCAAATTGTGATTTAGTGAGGATATTATTTTGTTTAACATGTTTTATTACTCTACAGTACATGACTTTTTCAAGAATCTTTGAGAATCCTGAAAGTAATGAAATGGGACTACAGTTATCTACACATGTTGCTTCTCCTTTTTTAAACAACGGTTTTACAACTGCGTATTTGAAACACACCTTGCATTAAGGATTCATTACAAATTTTGGCAAGAACACGTGTGATTCAATCTGAACATCTTTCCAGGAATTTGTTTGAAATATAGTCATAGCTGGAAGAATTTTTAGATTTTAATTGTTTCATGAGTTTATTTCTGAGACTGTTACTGGTGGCAATTGCATTTCTACAAATCTATTTGGGAAAGCAGCCTGAAGAAGCCTTAGGGCACTATGCCTAATTTCTCTACAACTGAAGTAAAATGTTTGTTAAATATTTCACAAACTTCCCCTACTTCACTATGAACAGATCCATTTTTTTTCTATTTTTATGTCTTTAGAGTGATTTACAGATTTTCCTGTTTCAGTTTTAATTATATTCCATATAGTTTTCATCTTATTGCCTGAATTCTCTATTTTCTCTGATATATGCCTGTTCTTGGCCTTTCTTATTACATTTCTTAGTATTTTACAGTAAAGTTTGTAATGAGCTTTCAGTGTATAGTTATCTGATTCTCTTTCTTTTAAGTACACGTCCCTTTTTGTTTTACAAGATACTCTAATACCCTTTTTTATCCATCCCTTACCTAGTTCATTGTTTGGAGTATTGACAACTTTCCTTTTTTTGAAACTTCCTTCGAAAAGTGTTAGAAATATAGTGGGAAAGGAATCAAATTTTTCATCAACACCTGTGCATGGTACACTTCTAACCATTGTTCATTATTTAAGGGATCTATGAAATGTTTTATATTGTTTTCATTAATATTTCTTCTATATACCTAACTTTTCTTTATCTGTTTAATAGTGTTTCTGGACTTGATACATAACAGCTGGGCATCATGATCTGAGGTACCATTTATTACTGGAAGTATGTTGTAATTACTGTACTGAGAAACATCCATAAACAAATTATCAATTGCAGTCCTGCTATTATTTTGTATTCTAGTAGGGAAATTTATAAGTGCCGTTCCGTTAAAAGACAACATCAAGGCTTCCATATCTAGCTTCTCATTGCTGTGATTGAGAAAGCCAACATTAAAATCTCCACATAAAACTATTTGTTTGTTATTTTTGAAACATAGTAGCAAAGACGGTAACTGAGATAAAAAGAGTCTAAAATTCCCTGCTATTACTATGAGCTCTTCCTTACCATACTCTAGTTTAGTAACACAGCATTCAAAATGTTGTTTTATACAATACTTACTTACATCTTTACTGTTGCATTGAATATTATTTTTAACAAAAATGGCAACTCCCTCTTTCTCCATTTTACATCTACAGAAATGAGAACTTAGTTTATAATTTGTGATGGACAGCTGAGATATTCCTGTGTCAGACAAATAATGCTCAGATATGAATAAAACATCTACATTGCAATATCTGGAATTTTTAATCTCTTCTAGGCTTAAGGTAATGTCATCAGTTTTACTAAATATTCCCATTATATTTTGATGGAGAATAGTGGTCTGGACACTTTGATTCAACGAATTTAAATTGTTTACATTAGTAGTACATACTGGTATGTCAGATGTAATGTCTAATTTCAATAATTTTTGATCAGTTTTGCAATTACATCTTCATTTTGCAACATCCACCCCTATTCGTTTGGTACTAAATCATTCCCTAACCGAGTTTGGATCTGATAGTAGACATGATTGATGTGTTGTCGAGTTGTTACACTTGTTGGTTGAAGAGTGGATAACTGGAGTGGTTTGTTGAATCTAGTTGATTTGATAAATTGTGTATATCAAAAATCATCTATGCTGTATTCAGATTTTCGAGCATTATACATTGCTAAAAAGACACGTACTCCATTTTCAAACAATGTTTCTAGAAGACAGTTGTCTTGCTGAAAAATGTGAGCTGATTGATCCAAATCGGAATGTTTCTCGAATATTTTAATAATTGATAGTTTTCCTTTTTTAAAAAGTGCATATGGTGTGTCACATCCACTAAAGGCATGCAAAAATAATTTGTTTCTTAGTTCAAAGATATTTGTCAAAGCTTTTAGTCAAATATATATTACCCTTACCGATTTTTTAAAAAACGGTTTGCTGATGATATTGAGTACGTCCTACTAAAAGAACTAGTACATCGATATCTTCTCCTTTGATGTAGACAGTCTTTTGTTGTGTAGATTCTTCAATTGCTGTTTCGAACATCAGCATCATCTGTGGCTTGTTTTGTAGTGATGTTAAAAGTTTTTAATTTCTTAATAAGCATTTCAATAAAATTTATTACATCGGTTCGATAAAAAATTTTCTTTTTGATTGGTACAATCATTGTTTCATCCAAAAACACTTCGTAAGACCTTCAAAGACCTACAGTTCTTTTTACTTTAAAACTTGAATCATAATAGATTTATGGTAAACCGTTGGGAGATAAAAATATAATCAAAATGGATTTAAACTATTTCATTTAAATATCTTATTAATATTTCAAAATTAAATTATGATATTCATAAATAATATAATATCCATAAATACAATTTATTAATTAGTAAATAATAACAGTTTTTGTAATTAAAACATTATTAATAAATAATTAACATTATAAATCATACAGTCTGTTGGATTCTACAGTTAAAGTACTGTAAGTAGCGCTATCGTCCATGCGGCTAAGCACTCTCCACGCTCTATCTCAAGAAGGGTTGACTCTATGAAATATTGTCCACGACAAAATTTGTAGAGAATTTTATTCTCTACAATTTTTCTGATAACTCAAAATAACATTTATAATGAAGGAAGTGAGATATTTGTAAAAAACCGTTTTTGTGACCTTTGACCTTGAATATCTTGACTAGCATACACGAGATTCTATGAGACTTTTTAGCCAACTTATAAAATGTCAAAACAAATGTTTCTGCAAATTTTCAGCATGTTATCTTTCATTCTGAGATTTGCCCCTTCTTTCACCTATTTGACTGGATTACATCGCGCTTTTCCATTCCTCATGTAAGCAGTAAGTACCTAGTCCCAATCTACATAACATTTGATTATAAGCTACACTGTAGAATTCTGCTATATTTAAGACATCTATAGTAATATTTACCAAGCGTGGTGGGTGAGCAGTAACGCTCCGGCCTCGCAATCGGTAGAACGTCGGGTCAAATCCCTGTCTGGTCAGCCAGAGATAGGTTTTCCGTGGTTTCCCCAGTTCATTCCAGGTGTATGCTGGGATGCTTCCTTCAAAAGACCATGGCCGGATTCCTTCCCACTCCTAGTCCCCATTCCTTTGATGCCTAATTTTCTCTACATTGGCAAGGTATAAAGTCATAAGAAAAAAATATTAATACTGTTTTCATTGGCGCCTTTTGCTTTTTTTAGCTTTCTTAGTTTCTTCACATTATCCTTAGGTTGAATTAAAAATGTCTTCTCATTTCTAATTGTGTTGACAAGCTCGTTCACTGAATCATAGCTACTATTGGTCTTGTCAAACCAGTTGCTTTAATATTTCTGCTACTTTTCAAATCCTTGGTAACTTCTACTTTATCCTTATCTATAATTGTCTGAATATCTTCCCTTCCCCTCAGCTTTCTAACATAGCCATAGAAATTTCTAGATGCATCATTCAGGACTCCTCCTGCATCAATAATGTTCTTCTCCTGCCTTTAGATTCCTTCTTCGCTGCTATTAATTCATTGTTTAGTTTGTTTTTTCAAGTGTTCCCTACTGCCTTCCTGTCTCTTAACTCTGTCATTGTTTCTTCCTACCAGCCTCTTTAACCTCATAACTCTGTCATTATAATATGTAGGTTCCATACTAGGGGAGAGTGGGGCAAAACCGACCTCTTAACTTTATATCTTATGAAAATCGGACTTCTGCCAAAAATATTTTGTAAAATGAGTTTATTAATATTATCTGAATATTAAAGATGTATCATATTCATGTATAATTCATTAATGATAAGTAGTTTAATTTTTGTCAATTTTTTTTTCTGATGTTGACAAAACGACGGTTTTGCCCCATGGGTGGGATAAAACAGACACCCATAAGATTTACATGTAAAAAAGTTTATTCCAGCATTTACAAAAAATATAGTATAGAATTGCAAGTTTTTATAAAATAAAGAGGCATTTATCAATATGAAATTAACACTACATGAGGTCAAATTTAATTTTAAGAACAAAAGTCACAAACGAAATTGTCATCTTCTTCTTCACAATTTGTACAAGCCTCGTGGGCCCATCCCGTACAGTTCTGACATTGAATCCATCCCTCCCTGTCCTTTGAGCTCGAATATAATTCATTGCAGAATATGCAAGCCTCTTCATATTCATTCAAGTCACTGTCATCTTATAATTTTCTTTTCTTTTACCTATTCATTTTCACGTTTTGTTCGGAGCTTAGTGCTTAGATCAACAAATTTCCCAACGGCAGCTCTATTAAACCCTTTAGCTCGAGCTAAAGATGTATGCTCTGGTGACCTTAGTTTTAATTGAGGATGTCGGTTAACGAATCCGTAATACCAATCTTTCCTGCCATTTTTTCGAATCTGTTGAAGGTATCATTTATCATATTTTTTTCTGCTACATCAAATGCTAGCCGCCGTAGATCGGAAATTGTCAGGCCAAAGAGTCTTTCTTCCATAAATAATACATACTCAACTATTTCCTTTTCTTGAGCCTCAGAAAACACGGTATCATAGCGACCTAATCGCTTTTCAGAAGCCAGCTCGGGTGTCAGATCATTTTTTAGTGCTTTCTTCACTCTGTCAATTAATGTTGTTCTAGGTACGTTCGAACATTCAGATGCTGCAGTGTATCCCATCCGTCCTTCAAGAACCGTGTTTTCTGCCTCCTTCATTCCTTCTTGTGACCAGCTCTGCCGAGTTGTCTTTCGCACGTAGTTCCTCACCATGTCTGAAATCCAAATATAGGTGCTTTAGTTTTAGGAACAGAAACAAATTACGCATAACTTTGTTTACTGTGAGTATTTAAAAAAAAATTAAAGAAGAGGTGTTTTGTTAACTTTAAGATAACATTTTACTTGAAATAGAAACTTCCCTTAGGCCCTTAGAAATACCGATTTCCCGCGGTTTTAACTTTTTTATGTAGGCTAACAAGTAAACAACTTTTGTGTTAAGTAAAAAATTCGCGAAAGCCTTTTTATTTCATATTAAATCTCATCCTCACGAACAGTAAATTTAATTAAACACTTCATATTAATAATTCGGAGTTTTAATTATTTTATAAAGTGTAATGAAATACTGAACTCAGTAGTTTCAACATTGTGGGGCAAAACCGACGTCGGTTTTGCCCCATCACTGATTGACGGTTTTGCCCCGCAGTACACGACAAAACAAATGTGGCGATTTCAGATTATCGATCAACACTTTCTAAGCTACATTTACAATAAAAATACAGCTAAAGACACTGAATAATCATATTTACTCACCAATGGTAAATCAGATTGGCGTGATAATCCTCAAAGCCATAAACAGACGTCGTGAAACTCTGAAAAGAAACTGTTAAAAACTTTAACGCTTCGCATAATCCTAACAATGGCCAGTACGCGAACGAAACCAGTCTCAAAATGCTCATTATTACACCTTCTCCAACTAGTTCATAATGCTGCTGCCCGAGGGCAGCACCTAATGGGAAATCTTCTGGGGGTCGGTTTGACCCAACCAGTCGATTTTGCCCCACTCTCCCCTATACTTCATTTTTTGTTTTGATATAAACAATTCTTCTCCCATTCTTATTATCTCCTAGAACTGTTCCTACTTCAACTTCACCTACCATGTGCTGAACCTTCCACTGAAATATCTCTTCATTTCTTAAATATGTGACTTTTTGCATCTGTGCTTATTACCACCCTCAATTTTGGACATTGGTTTATTGAATCCTCTAATATTCATCAGAACTGAATCAGTTACTTGGGGCCCCACAAGATTATCATCAGACATAATTAGGTCTATATATAACATGTTGGGTTTCCTTGTGCTTTGCCTTACCCCTTGTGTGAAACCTGCAGCCCTTACAAAGGAATTTACAAATTTCTATTCTCTTGTGTTTATAATCTTACTTCCTTCACAGTTAATACCTGATAAATTTAAATCACCACCAGTAGTGAACATTCAACACTTACCCCTAAACTCTGAATATTTATTTATATTGACTGGAAAGATAAATTATACCCAACACTCACCAAAGTTGAAGGGAAGGTTTTCTTCTGCTGGGTATAATTTATCTTTCATTTCGATATAAAACTCACCTCACGACATTTGTTCCTGCTCAATTGTTACTGAATATTTATTCTTCCACTGTTATAGGCAGTCAAGACTCTCATTTTTTTTCTTTTTTACCACCACAAGAAATTTATGGTTATGATCAATGAATATCAGTGAATTATAGTGGTTTTTGCTAACCAATGTGAATATGCTCCCACAATTGTTCCTCTATCTCTGCAGTACAGTTTATAACCATAAGGAAAACCTCACTGTTTAGCAGTCCTCCCTTTAACCAAGGTTCTACTCATATAACTACTTGTGGTTCCCTATTAAGTTTCAAAACTCTATAATTCTGTTCATTATACTCCTAAAATTTGGAAAAATCTTTCTGTTAACAGATACATGAATAATTCACGTGTACCAGAAAGAGCACAGACAGTCATCCTGCACGTATGAAACCTGCTTCTTTTTTAAATGAGTTCAGATTGTTGTGTCCTAACAGTCATCCCTCTGATGTCCATAAAATCCCTACCCTCATCATGCCAATCCAGAATGATTATATTTTTCTCAAACTGAAAATGTCACTGAGCATAACTTGATTCTTTGCACTATATGATGCCAAAGACACATTTCTTGGATGAAGTAGCTACTGTGAGATGTTCATTAGAATAGCAGGGCAGTCAGCAGAAATGTTTGCAGTCCAGTTCTTTAAAGAATAATTGATTTCTCTGACCTGAAATTCTTTGGATAGACAGTTTTTTCAGTTAGTTTTATCTTAATAATAATGCTTGCTTTAATTTTGACAGCTGCTGTGATGGTAATCTATCCTTTCTTTTTGCAGGCGTTTTGTTTGGAACTTTTTCCGTCTTGAGAATGAACATTTAAACAACTGTGGTAAATTTAGAGCTGTAAGAGACATTTCAGTTGCCCCAATGGACTCATCTGATCAAACACAGATCCTAAAAATGATGGATGAAGAAGACGGGGTAGTGAATCGAAGAAAAAAGAAGTCTGTTGGCGCTAAACGTCGAGAGGATCACCGTCTTCTTTTGGAAGGAGAATCAACAGATGATCCAGATAGCTGAGTTTCCAAGTTTCACGTCGTTATTTCTCATCCAGCTTTGTAACTGATGTCAGTTCTGTATTTCAAATGTTCAACTAGGAGGTTTTTCATCTCACTGTAATTAGTAGGAAGAGATAGTGGTTGGAAAAAAAGTGAGTTGTTTAAAAGATAAAGTGTGAGAGATAGTTTTCAGTAACAGTGAAACATGTAATTCTAAAAAATCTGTACTTTGTTTAAAATGTTATTTATTTTTACAAAAAAGAAAAACTGGTGTTTAAGTATTCTTCCTCATAAAATATTCTAATATCATATAGAAATCAAACCCTACTTTCGTTGTAATATGATCGGACAAAATCTCATGGACTTGTCTGAATTTATCAAGTAGTTGCACCAAGTATCTGTGTTTATTTTTTTTTTCTTTTTTTAACTTGGGTCTTAGTATTGTGTTTTCATGTTGATAATTTTTTAATTGAAATATCAGTTTAGTCATAAATGTTCTCATATGTAAACTTCAGTCATACCAGAGAATCTTCTTCAGCTATTAATCTGTGTTTGTTGTTATAAAATTGCCATAACATGACATTGACCTGATAACAAAATTCAGTTTTATATATATATATATATATATATATATATTATGAACTTGTGTGCAGTCCTCAGAGTGAATAATGATATTTTACATACAATTTAACTTTAAGGAATTGATTGAGTTTCACACATAGCAGTACCTTACTGGATGTTGTATTCATTCCATATATTCTTTCTTTGGTATCTATTATTCAAAAAAAAATATAAGTTGAACCAGAGTGGTTATGTATATGCCACAGTGAACTGCACATTCCGTATTTATATGATATATTGATTCCATTTTTTGGGACAGCAAATAAGAATTATTAATGTTCTGTTGTTGTTGTAATTATACTGTGCAAATAAAAGTTGCATATCTTCCGTTTTATAAATATGAGGTCTCTTATATATGCTGACTGAACAGTGTTAATTTTTATGATAGTATAAAAAGGTAAAAATGTTGTTTCTCTCGTTTATTTTCCATTGTGTGTCAGTAATGTACTTTCATGAAAATTTCTCACACCTTTAAAGTATGTGAAAGTAAGGTCATTAATACATTGCCACTAAGATACAGCAGTTGTTTATATTTTAATATTACTTACATGAAAGAATACTTAACTACCTCTTTTTAAAGTAAAAAAAAGAATAAGAAAGAAAATGAAAAGAAAAGAAAAAAGAAAGAAAGAAATAATGGAAATATTAAATTGATACTTGTCTCATGTATGCACCATTCTATGTTATTTCAGTAAGATCAGTGTTCTTCTTTGAACTGTGTAAATAATGTGTTTCTGACACCATCAAACAATCATGCAATATGTGGCCATCTTATTATGTGCTATTACTAATTTGTTAGTAACAAATATAACCCCTTTATACTTCAAGATGCTCTGATTTCATCTAGGAATAGCTCCAAAAGGATGTTGATGAAGTAGAGGAGTAAAACTCGTGGAGATTCAGAGGAGGTTTAAGCCTTCAGTTAACAGCCCTTCTTATATTCCATAGGTACCTATTTAAATGGACTGGGATCCAAGGATTAGGAAAACCACTGCAGCTAAGGTAAAGTTTGTGTTGCACAATCCAATTCATAATAAAACAATTCTTATGTACCGTGTGCATCCAATTGGAAGTTACCAGTCCTCAATAATAATAACAATAATAAAATTAATAAACCATGTAGATTAACTGTAAAATATTTTCCTATTTTAACAGCTGTCATATTTACATAAAAAGCTTACAAGATTAACGCTGCATGAAATGTTCCTCCTTCTTTTTCTTTTCGACATTTCGACCAAGGCTTAGGTCTTCTTCAGGGGACTAGCCATCTACTGAATCTGTTAGACACTGTAAACAGATTGAGACAGTGTCTAACAGATTCAGTAGATGGCTAGTCCCCTGAAGAAGACCTAAGCCTTGGTCAAAATGTTGCGAAGAGGAAGAAAGAGGAGCATTTGATGCAGCGTTAATTTCATAAGCTATTTATACAAACATGTAGTTTAACATTGAATTTGGTCAAAAACACTGTTTTTTGTATGACTGAAGACTCCTAGGGCATTTTAAGTATCATCTCCATTCACAAAATGTGAACACATATTTTTCCTCAAATTTTAGAGGTCTGTGACAGACTTAAAGCGTAATATTGTGGAGCAGTGCTAAGGTCCACCTTTTCAAGCTTTCTTGAGAAAATTTCCCTCAAAAATTTGGCTTGGGTTTATGTAATTGTATTATAGCAGTAGTTACACTTGCTGCCATAGTACCATAGTTTGAGTAGGCAACCAAAGATTGTATATTGATGCAGATATTTTTTTCATAATACATTTTATTTCATATATATACAGTCATTAACATATTATTCCTATTTTCATTAATAATGACTTAAGTTTCTAGACTTTATGAGTTAAATTAGTTCTTCCCAGTTTTTTCAAAGGTCTGACCATTTTTTTAATTTTTTTTTTAAGTTTAAGGGGCCATATATAAATTACATCACACGAATTTCATGATTTTTTGGAGGCCCTTCACCACATTTGTGTGACCGCCCCTACCCATGGTGTGACATCACGTTTTGCAATTTTAAGTCTAGAAATTATTTAATTAAAACAACACTTCCAAAATTATTTATATATTTCCATTTAAATTATTTTTCCATGAAATGAACAATACAAAATTTAATCTTCTTGTGCCCATGGACTTTGAACCAATTTGGGGGCGGATTAAAACAGCGTGCGGCCCATAGGAAATTGGTTTTTGCCGTCTGGGGGCAGTAGTAGAGCTCCCGTCAGAGGCAGGTCCCCCAAGAAGGCGTGGGGCCCGTAGCATTTACTAACTCCTGGTACATGGCTAATCCAGTACTGAACCCATTCTTTTATATTATTTATCACTGGCATAGAGTCACTTCTTTCTGATTTAGATAATGTTAGGAACATTAAGTGTGTTAACGTCTTCATCCAATCACATTACATCATCATCGTTTATCAAACGAAGAACTTACCTGTCACGTGTAGTTGAAATTCTTTGAATTCAAATATTTGTGATGGGCAAAACCTCTTTTTGCCTCTTATGTTATTGCTTGTACTATTTACTGGCTTTGTATGATGAAAGAGATAAACCAGAGATGCCACACTATCATTTAAATAAGTATGATGAAGTCAAAGACTTTGGTAATGGACTTTCAGAGTACGTCAAAGGTGGCCGACATGCGACACCATAGTCACAGTGAGTGGGAAATTGTGTGACTGTCATTGCCAGAAACTGATACAAATTATGTATGTGATGTAACAAAGCTTATGAGTTATCATCATGTCACACTTTTTTGACCCCCTCTCTTCCCCTTAACGTGACACATAATTTATGGATGGCCCCAAAGTTGCTCTAAGTGTTACATACATCCCTGTTGAAATATTTCAACAATGATTTAAACATTTGCCGGTTGAAAGATTAAATCAATATGTTCAGAATAATTAATATCTGACAGAAAATAAGTGCAAATTTGCATCAGGAGATAATGTAACGAAAGTGCGTTCCCTAATTTACCACTTACTTTCTTCTTCAACTTTTCTGATTGTGAAAACTATTTTTAGAATAAATGGTCTCTGTATTCAATCACATTTGCTTTAAAAAAGAGTATAATCTTTCAATTTTCTTTGAAGAGCAGTCCTATTAGCTGCAAAAAAGGAGGGGGGGGGGAGGAAAGAGTAAAAATCACAGTCATAAAAATTAAGCAACACATTGGGTGTCATCAGACCAAGGGATGTTTTTCCTGCCGTCATTGACCTAGTGGTATATTTTCTTATAACAAAATCCTAAGAAATTTTCTATTTTTACCTGTCTATCTGCTGGCACAACTTAGCCATCCTCCAGTGGCGCCTTTCATCAAATATCCATTTTTTTCTACAAGACTTTTGTTGATTTATTCTTTTATGTTTGTTCTAACACTCATAATACCTCCTTGAATTCAGGGACATTTTAGCTCATGAACTGTGTTCAACATTTCTTTTGTTACCACCATGTTAAATACTGAGTCTTCATATTTCTTATATTTTTTATGATAGGTTTGATTGTTCTATTGTACTTACATCCACATTTGTAGTAACATGGTGCAATGTGCACAGTGGTAAGGTACCTAATAAGATGGCTCCATAGCATATCTATGGAACACATTTTTTGGTGCCATTCAGACTTGGAAGTATTTTTGTTTTAAAACAAAGGTACATTATTGTAAGAAATATCATAATTGAACATAAAAAAATATAGAAGAAAAGTTTTGGAGTCCAATCTTTCTGGGAGAAAAAAGAGTAGTATTTTTAATTTGAACCATTTTACTGTGTTCTACTGTACCCTCATTCGTTCTGTTGGATATGAGTGACCTGTATATTATTGTGGTACACTGAAAGAGAAGGAAGGCTAGAAACTTCATTTCATAAAAGGTGCTTCACAAGTGAAAATATATCATGTGTTAACAAGAATCAATTTACTATTCTTTTTGTCTGTAGCAATTTACTATAGTTCAATCAGGATTTCTTCTTGTGTGTAAATTGTATATAAAAAATAACTTGTTTGAAGCTGAACTGATTTTATTAATTTCAATATTTCAAACGTATTTATACCTTGATTTATTGTTAGGATTCTCTGCGTATCAATTTTTCCTTTTTGTGAGGACATATTAGATAAGATTTAATTTTTATATGTAGCATTTTATTTGCATGATCTCAGTCCAAATTATAGTTTATGTTTTTAGAGTAGTTTTATTATTGATTTTTATGTAATTTTTTTGTAACTAGTCTGATGTTTGTTAATTTTCTGAAGTGTAATAATATGTGTAAGAGAACTTTGTGTGACCATATAGTTTCAAAGGAGTTAATTTTTAGTTTATTCATAGCAGCCTCGCACATCTTTAGTGGTAGTCAATGTCATGCATAGCATTAAACATACATCTCACTAGTCACAAGAGATTTTGTCTTCTGCCATCAAAATATATTGGTCTGGGATCTAGTGATTAAGGCATCTGTCTGAAATCAAAAGGTCCCCGATTAAAATCCCTGCCTTGGTGGGGATATTCATAAGCACTTAAACTGACCTTCATCTGTGGCCCAGCTTGCTGTGTAATATAAAGTATGCCAGAAAGCTTCCATGGTTGGGATTCCACATTACACTGCAGGTTCCCTTTACCCTGTCGGAGTACTGAGTTAGGTTAGGTAAGGAGGAAAGGAACTGGTCAGTCTACCTCCTATACCAGGCTAAGTATATCTCCTTCAGGAGGATCCAACCAATCTAAGTGTTGAAACCAAAATTAGCTTTTTTTTTCATCAAAAGGTAGTAAATAAATATATTCTTTAATAAAATACAAGTATTTCACAGTGCAATAGCATTTGTCTAGAACTGAGGTAGAAAGAAATGCAAATAAAAACATAGTTTTTCTTGATCTGAGCCTAATTAGTTTTCCAATTTTACACACAAATGTCCAGAATTACATTTTTTCTCATAATGATTGCTTGGCAAAGTGTTTTAAATCTTTCTTTGTTTGGATCTCTTTAGAATAAATCACAAAAGCCTGTACTATTTATTTGTGCACTTATTACTGCTATCTCACAGTTTCAAGACATTTTATTGTGAACATGACATTTTAGAAATGATGCTAGTGCTACTTGCAGTAATAAGATTTTGCTTGTCCTCTAAATCATTTTATTTTATTTCACACAATAATTCACTAGCTGTTGGCTTTAGGGCAAATATCTTTGTATCTGATTCAGAAAATTAAAAGAAGTGAAAAATGGATGTCATTATTGTGTCAGATTAATGTGTAATCTGACAGCTTTGGTAGTAAACGTCTCAATTTTAGTATGATTATTTGTGGGTTGTGACCAGATTAGATTTTGTTCAATTTTTGTGGAATCGTGGTTTTCTCGAAGATAGTTTGTACCATAATTAACAAAATTATGTACACATCAACAGTCATGGGCATAGAGTTGATATTTTGATGTGCTAGTGCTTAAGAGATAATTGCGGTGCTTGAATCTGATGATACCTTCAGAGTTAAGAATAACAAGGAATTACGAAATTTGAGAAGTCGTATTTCAGAGAATTAAAAAAGGGATATGTAATAGTTTAGGATTTGCCGTTTGATGGAAGATGGTGCTAAAGGTTTGGCTTGGTGGTTGGCTGAAGATAGTGAGAAAGTGTGAGTTAAGATATTCACAAGATTGTAGCTAGAGAACTTTGTGATTTTTTTATCAGTTGTGAAATCACTTTGATTAGTTTACAAAACCCATTTTTAATATTTGAATCATAAATTAAATGTTGCATTTACATAAATATCTACAAACCCAATGGACCACAATTGTATTGGTCAGATTTGTCCTGGACATAGCCATAAAGTTATTTACTCATAAAGGAAGACCAGCAGTATGGTAGCAGTATGATTAATGAGAACAAGGATTTTAAGGATAGGAAGGTTGAAATAATGCAAAATGTGATTAACACATCCAAAAACAATGTTTCAGACACCTTAGTCATATGAACAAGAGACAAGCTGGAATATATACGATTCCAGTTATTAAGTATCAAATAGTTGCTGTTTCTATGGGTACCCACATTGAAGTTACCATGAGTGGGTCATATGCTGTACTGTTTGTTTGTTGTATTTATTTTATTTTCTCTCACTGCAAACCTCATGCCTTCAGCTATCATGGGTAGACTCACTTTCTGAATCCTTGTTCCAATTTAGTTCCTTTTTAGTTATTTTCAGTATAATTAGTTATGTTATTGCTCATCATTTACACCAGTAGATTGAAAGGAGTAAAATTAGAAAGTCCTGATGAAGTAGTTACGTATTACTTTTATGGAATTTCCTGTCATTAAATAATGATCTGTCGTTTTCGGTGGTATAATTAGGTATGTGTGGTTATATTGTGAGAGGTTAACACTGATAAAATTTTGTCAGTATAAATGCTAATTGTTTGAAGTTATTTCTGTTATCTAGTTACAGCATTTTTAACTGTAAAAAAGAATTCATTTAAATTAACCAATTTGCCATCTTAATTTTTTTATTTTCTTCTAAATGTACATGCAGGCTGTGTCCTGCCTGCTATATACTCCTAAATTTCTTTTGTTAATTCTAGGTATCGTTACTACACGCCTACAATGGCCCATAACTGTATTATTATGTCCATGACTTTAATGAAAACAAACTGAAAGATACACAAAAACTCTGATCGGTGAAAATGCAATGGTAATGATCTATTGCAATTAGCCACTGGCGTAACCTATGCTTAGTTACAATTGCTGTTTAATATGAGACTTTTATACTAGTTACAGCTTTATAACATGCATCTAGAATTTATTTTGAATTTCAGATCTAAATGTATTTTTGTATTGTATATATTTATTACTTTGTAATAAATACCAAGGACTTCCGTGAAATATGGCTTGTCAGTAATAGAGATGGTTGTTACATATTTCATCAGGTCTGCCAAGTACCCTCTCTCCCTCCACCATTTTTTGTAAAGGATTATTGATGTAAGAGGTTAAAACAAAGTACTAATGCAAATTCCAATAAATTGAAATCAGTTTAGTATTTAAAGGCTGTGTGAGAATTGTGTAGTTCTAGTGCCACTTAATGTATAACCATTTCCCTTAAAGATTTGGTATAGGTGTGTGATAACAGATCATCTCCTAGCTGTAAATAGATTGTTACCAAACATTTAAGTGTTGTGCTATCTGATACCAACATTTGTAGGCCTTTTAGAATAAAAGTTCTATTTTTTAAATACGTGAAAAAAATGACTGAATGTTATACTGCTGTATGATTCTTAATAAAGATGTATGAATTACTCAAAGCACTTACTCCAGACAAATCAAGATGTTCTTATATCTTATTTCAATTTGTTGGTTAAAATTTAAATTATGCTGATATTTTACAGTTTAACACCCAGTAGATTTATTTAATGTATCTGAACCAAAAATTGATAATGTATGTAGCACTGGAGAGGCTTGCAATGAGTAGAGAAGATTTTACCATAAAGTGCCTTTACCTGTCATCATTGGTTATATATATTTTATTTACTGTATTGGATGCTTAAACTGTTATTTTTAAAATTTATTTTCTGATAAAAGCTGTGTCTGTACTTGCTTTTATAATTCAACGTAAACCTGTATTTATGTCTTAATACTCACTTTAATACTAGTATTATTATTATTGTGCTATGAATTTTTTAGAATGGCAAGTCAGCAATCATTACAGCCTTATTCACCAGTGTCTAAGGCACAAAACATGACCCTTTTTTTGCTTATGATGTGAGTTTTTGATTACATTTATTTCTCATCTTTGCTTTGACAGAGATAACAACTAAATCATCTACCTTGCTAAAACAGTGTGTGGATTGTACCTTAGTGAAAAATGGAATAAGCATTACAGTCATTATTGGAATATGAACATTTCTTTTCTTTTCTGATAACTATTTAAATCATCTCCAATACTTTGCAGCAATTTTTTTACAGTCTTCATGCTACTAAATTTTCATTGTGAATTTAATTACTGTAAAAAATTGTTTTCTAAAATGTTGTACAGTTTTGTGGTAACTTTTGGTTAGTTCAGTTGACTGTGGGAGTTTCATTAATCATTCTCAGAGGTACTAAAATAATTATACTGTGATATAATGTTATTGATAGTGTTGTAGATATAAAACTCTTATGATAAGATTTGTGTGTGGATAGATGTAAAATTGAATAACTTTGCTTAAGGTGTCATGGCTAATTTAGATATTGAAATTTGAAATAAAGAAATTTGTTAGTGCTGTGGAAATTTCCTTGTCATCAGTGATGCAAAATGTGTGATTTTATAACTTAAAATAAGATTGTTCATGTATATTTTTGGATTTAGTAACATGTAAGATATTAAATATTCTGCTAATTTTTTTTTAAGTAAATAAATTCAAATAACACCAGAGAAAGGAAATAACACTTACTTTGGATGGTAGTGAGGCAACACAGATTTGCCAAAACTCTAAGGCAATAAGTTCAAATTAATTTTTGGTTATAAATTCCTTATTGCGATTAAACTGATGGAGGAGGGGCAGGACAAACACACTCTTTACAATATATTGGTTAATAATCTACTCATGAGTAAAGTGAGACACATGGCAATGGAAAAGATGTGTATACATCGAGGCCTGCAATCTAAGTAAAAGGGAAGGGTGGTAAGTGACAATTTATTTTCCCTATCCTTTCTTATTTTCATTGCCTAATGGCTGTTTCATTGTCACAATTGATTAGTTATTGCCATTCCAACATAATAACTCTGGGCAGAAGTGAAAAATAGATTTCTGAGGTAATGTACATAATATTCTGCTGATGAACACTCTACATTGATAATGCCATTCTTTATAGAATCGCCTTGCAGTCAATTGCAGTAAGAAGTTATTTCTTTCTCTGCTCTTACTTAAATATCCTAATAAACATTTTATTTATGACTAACGAATTTGTAAAAATTCTATTTCAACATTTTCTGTAGCAGCATATGTATGTGTGTGTATGTCAGTATCACTGCTCTCAAGTACCTATCTTCTTTTATGTGATTTTCTGGATTTTTACTTATAATTGTAATGCATAAAATTTAAAACAGTATTATGATATTTATTTAGTGTTTTAATTATGATGGAAATAATTATTATGAAAGCACACTGTGTTCCTTTTTAAGTATTACTTCTTGTATTAAGCTCCATGGCATACTTGTCAGGGCATAAAATATATCATTTTGCCCAAATGAAATGTGCATAAGTTAACCAAAGGTTTCTTTGAAGTACAAGTTTTTTTCATAATGTTAAATGGAAGGTTATGAACCTAAATGAATTTGTACACAAGTATGGAAATAATTTATTGCAGAGTATGGCTTTTACATTGCGCAAGTTACAAATAAAATTTACTGTCTTAACTGCATTTGTCTTCATCCCATCCTTGCTTAACTTTCGATATAAGTTATTTTGGGGGAGGGGGAGTACAAGAGTAATATCTGAAGGGATATCATATAATAATGTGATGCCTGTAAATACTTTTCATGCCACCTAAATTGTTACAAATATTTGGTAAAACTCCAACTAAAAACTATATTTATTGTGGGATAAACCAGTTCTTCATTTACAACTCATTGTATAGATTCAAAAGACTGAATAAAGCTATCCAACAGTTGTTGGTATTGATCATTCTGAGATTTCTATTACCAGTCCCTTTCATCCTTCTGATAGCCTCTGTACCAGATGTATTGGCTGGGAGAGGGGAAGGGGTGGGAGGATCATTTTCATAAGAGCGCCCTGCATGCTTAACACTTATTGTGAGACTTGCGATGTTCTGAAAACTAAATAATTTACAAATGGAAAAATATGAAAAATACTTACATGTAATAAATAATATATATGACTGTTAAGGTTACAGGGAAGATTTGGCAGCATGAAAAGAGAAAAAAGCACTTGAAAAATATAATTCTCAGGCATGAACTCTTCAATTATATAAATAAGTTTTAGGGATCCCTTTTTTTGTTATGATGCAGTCATATCTGTGCCCTTTTCAGTTTAGAGGCTGCTGGTGAGGGTATAAAAGTAGGTGACATGATGGGAAAAAACACAAAAACCAATGAAATAGCTGAAGGATATAGAACAATATAAGAGGATGTCACAATAAGGAATGTGAAGAGTAATTGAGAAAATATGATAAAAGCCAATTCCTGTAAACAGCAGGTCTCCAGACTCTATCTAAAATATATTTCAAGGTATTGTGAGGGACAAACG
The DNA here is from genome assembly GCA_031002005.1 of Vandiemenella viatica. Taxonomy (NCBI): domain Eukaryota; kingdom Metazoa; phylum Arthropoda; class Insecta; order Orthoptera; family Morabidae; genus Vandiemenella; species Vandiemenella viatica. Next base: position 29,909,051 of record JARYHS010013631.1, read on the forward strand.
CTTCGTGCAGGTCTCGGCGTGTCAAGTTTGGTATGTGGGGAACACTGGTCCTTTGAAAGCCCTTAAGCAGCAGCTGGTGCCACAGGGAGAGAGATGTTTTGGATCCTTTGAGATGGGTATCAACTCTTCAGAAGCTGTGTTAATCTTATGGAGCATTGAGGAAACATAATTTTTAGTGTGCTAACTGTGTCTGAAGTTAAAACTCTCTGCACTTGGTATGCCATTCTTCCATTCAAGATTAAATAGTTCACTTGTTAGCAGCCAATAGGAAGGATAATGCTACTGAATATTGCTTAAAAAATGTCATAGTTGAGACAGGTTTATTCAATAGCACATTAAATATTGATTATTGTTCTGCCTGTTACTTTCAGTGATGGAGGAGAGTAAATGAACTCAGACATGCAAGACTGGGGGCCTTAAATAACTGTCGTACGCCAGTGAGAATTTGATCAGGAGCTTTAAATTAAAGTCTGATTGTACCCCTAACAGTGCAAGAACTAATGGGGAAGTTGGTTAAACATTTACTTATTAATTTATTCAAGGGTGCTGTTGATCAGCTTTAAAAATAAAAAAATTTTAAGGTTTGAACCTCTTTTACCTTGTTTACAAGAAGAAAGTAGGAGAGAACATGTTAGGTGTAGGAGTGAGTGATCCCAGGTTTTAGTCATCTCTCAGAAATTCCCCTCAATAATATTGACACCAATGTAATTTTAATGATATTGGTTTAACAGGTTAAAAAAATGTGAGAACTGAGACTTTCTTGGAGTTCAGCTGATAAGAATTTTTCACAGATGTTCTGCCAGATAAGTTCTGTCATGCATGACATTTAGACAGCGACCTCTGCTGTCTTTATCAGGTGAAATGGTAGGTCAAAGTTACAAATATGATAACACCCGACTGCTTCGCAAGTATGGTTTATATAAATACCTAGCTGTTGCATATGAGGCCCGCTGCGGTTGCTGCTCTCCCATTGTCCGCTGCATCTGCTATGATTTATACGAGTCCTGAAACGGTTAGTATGATAAGTTTCCATGCTTCACTCAAAAAGAGACAGCCATTTCTATTGATGTTGTTGGTACTTAGTCTAATCTCCAATGATTCTGTAATTATAGAATTCCAGAGATATGCGGTCTGAGCCAGCACTTCAGTCTTGTTGATGTTTATTCCGTGGAAGTAATCTACAGCATGTTCAGCTAATGTGGACGTGTTGTCTAGCTGTAGCAAGTGCAGAAGTCGCTGGTGCTCGTACTGTGTGCGTACATTTCGTGTACATGCTGTGCAACAGAGCCCCATCTGGCTCGCGCTTAATTAATATGTGTAGGAATGGGAGCATGCCATCTTTTTCAACCTCCATAATGAATCTAATGTTGGGATGAACTGAATTTAGGTGTTCCAGGAATTTTTCGAGTGCCGAGGATCCATGTGGCCAGACTGCGAACGTGTCATGCACATAACTGTAGAAGCATGTAAGTTTTAACGGAGCAGTCTTTATAGCCCTTTCTTAAAAATCCTCCATACATAAATTCGCTACCACTGGAAAAAGTAGCGACCCCATGGCCACACCGTCAGTTTGCATTGTACATGAAGTAAATAGACATGATCATCACATGATGTATTAGGTCTGCAATCACCTGGTAAAAATGTTGTAGTAATTCTATAATTATGAGACGACATCAAATCTCACCACTAGGTCGGAATCTGACACAGTCATACCCTGGATCATGTGTATGAATTAAATAGAGTTTCTTATGTGGTGACTGCAGTGTCCCATCAGTGGACTTAGTTGGCGTGTGTGATACACTGATTGCACTGACAACTGGATGTAAGGGAACATTTTCCTTGTGGATCTTTGGTAGACCATGTAACCTCGTAGGCCCGGCTGCACGAGGTCGTAGGTTCTTGGTGGTCTTTTCTGGTAAACTGGATTTCTGGAGAAGGGATTTTTTAAAACACCTTTTAACATAGTATCAGCTTCAACCAACTTGTAAGAAGCTCCTGTCCTTATCGTCATACTGTTCCGATGAGAGTAGAATTGTTGCATTTCCCTTATTTGTAGGGATGACAACAATATTTTCATTATTGCGTAGTTCATGTAATGCTTCACGTCCTAGTAACGAGATGTTGTCCTTGAGTGGTTTGGCCTTTTTCAACCAAGGTAGCTCGGCATTCTGCATAAAAAGAAGGCCATTCTTATCAGCAAAATGGCCTTTCTACTGCACTGTAGGGACAGCTACGAGTTTCCTCGATTTGTTAGAGTGACGCATCACAAAAAAAGCAGTTGTGTCAAAAGGATTTTACATCGTACTGACATGGCACTTCTTCAGAAATGAATACACTTTAAACGCTATGAGTTTGATCAAAATTCGCGCCTCCTAATTTCGAGTCATCTACATCTTAAATTTAGATTGGCAGTTGATTCTTGTTACTGGATTGACGCAGTTACATTGTTTCAAGAGAGCATAGATCAAGCAAAAACCCTAAATACAATCGTTTTCAAGGAACGCGGATTGACAATGACCTGTGCAAGGCTGGCCATAATGTAGTTAATCTCACTGGAGCCAAACTTGATGATGCTACTGTCTCGGTGCTGGCGAGGGGTTTGAATTTTGTCATGGCACCAATGTCTGTGCCTCCGAAGAACGTTGCTGTTTTGTGGAAAAGGCTGAATGTATGCTCCCAGATGATGCAGCAGAAGAAATATGACGTGAAATCTGTCGCGTATTGAAGAAGGCCAAACCACCCAACACCAACATAACGACGCTAAAGTGAGAAACATTACGTGAACTCCACAATAGTGAAAATATCGTCATCATCCCTGCAGATAAGGGAAATGCTACAGTTCTACTTTTATCAGAAGAGTATGACGACAAAGTCAGTAGCTTATTGAACGATGCTTCTTACAAATCAGTTGAAGCTGATCCTACATCCAAAGTGGTTAACAAAACAAAGGCCCTTCTAAAGAGCTCGGGTTTACCAGAAAAAACCATCAAGAACCTACGGCTTCTCACAGCCAGGCCAGGCCTCTGAAGTTATATGGCTTACTGAAAATCCACAAAGAGACCGTTCCGTCCAGTCATCAGAGCAATCGATGCTCTCACGTACCAACCAGCAAAATATCCTACACGCCGACTAAATCCACTGGTTGGCCATTTCACTCACTTCATAAGAAACTGATGAATTTGTGCACACGATCCAGGGTATGACTCTGTCATATTATGACCACTTGGTGCGCTTTGATGTCGTCTACCTGTTCACTCAAGTGCATGTGAAGGAGACGAGAATTAATACGATGACATTTTGGTTAGGGCATTGTAGACCTATTCCAACATGTGCTCATGTCTATGTACTTCGTCTACAATGGTTGGTTTTACGAACAAACTGACAGTGTTGCCATGGGGTCGCCACTTTCTCCAGCGAACCTCTGTAGAGCTTGTGGTCTTTTTGGCCTCTGAATGTTTACATATATTTTGTTTTCTAACATTTATTTTTGGATCATTTATTCAATTTTGTAATGCTATAATTACAGTTTCTTATTTTTACTTACTATGATATATATCTACTCATTTGATATTTACATCTTCCCAGTAGGTTTGCTACTATTTAGTATTTGCATCTTACTATTTACTAAGCTCTTAATGTCTATTTACTTGGTCTATTTCTTTGACTCAATATTGTTGCGTTCAAGTTATCAGACAGCTTTACATTTTTTTTTTTTTTAAAAAAAAGTAATGGTTGTGGTAGACGAGCGAACTTTTTTTTCATCTTGTGCTGTCTGCCTTGCCACCTCCCAAGAGGAATACATATACTCATGGATAGCCATATTATCGTGTGAGGCTTAGCACTATAAATAAAATTCCTAGTAGAGGTATTTACACTTTAATATGTCAATTATGTACCTCAAGGCTCCTCCTAGCTCTCCCCATAAATTCCTTGGCTACCATTCTCTTCTCTGACTATAATCCCTGCTGATTACATTGCTTATAGCTCACTGGATGTCTCTCACCTGTGTTCTGATTGTGAAGTCTCCTGGCGGCATCACTTGTAGTCTCCAACTGACTTCATCGATGACGACCAAGGCGACAACAAAGACGACCTGCTCCTCAGCCCCTGCAGTCTTGTTTTGTGTCGTCCTTCCTCATTAACACACATAGGATGGAGTGCCCTCAGCCAGTCAGAATCACTCCTATCCTACCAGCTCTCTCCACATGACGTCATGCTAAATCCTAATTTCGCTGACAATCGGTTCTACTTTGAAGGCTACCCTCCTTGCTTACATTCCACAGCCTCTAACTTGTTTAATTCTGTGTTGTAATGGGCCCTGGCTTCGACTCTGCTACATGCAATCTCCTTCACCTACCAGTATTAACTTTTAATAGAATTGTAACCTTAAAATTACCTATTCAGCCACAACACGGTGACTGCTGGCTGCGTCTTATACGGCTGGCGTAGCTGCGTCGACGCGGTGGTGGGGAAGCCACTGTGAGCGCCTCCTGACGTTGGAGAGGACGTGCGCATTGTGTCTGCTTGGTAGCTAGCCGCCACGTATTGAGCCCTGGCAGGACGTCCGACCCATGCAAACAGCTTTCACCACCCGGTCCAGCGAAAAACCGTATTCACCACGCAGGTCCATAGGGCGCGAGCATATCGGATAGTGATAGTTTGCAGGATAAACTTAGGCACCTTCGGAAGGTTTTCAGGCAAAATGGATATTCACAAGAGCCAATTAAAGAGGCATTTGTTTTACTTATGGCTTTACGCCTTGTCAACGTTGAGATCATTAGAGGCGGGATGGGCTGGTGACAAGAAATTGGAAGGAATTCTGCCATGGTGTTTAGAAGGAAACATTCGCCTGAAATGATATGGGGAAATCACGGAGCACCCAAATCTTGATGCCTGGACGGGGAATCGAACCGTCTTCTTCCCAAATGTGAAAATATGAGGGCAGAGCGTTACTCACCACACTCAGTGGCATTTCGTTCCCGTGTACTGAGATCGGTAGTTAAAGAACAAGAAGAACCGCTAAGGTTTCTTGCAGGGCTACCTTACCGTACCTTATGGTGGGAATACATCTGGGAAGATACGTAGAATTCTCGCACGATATGGCATAAGGAGTATCTTTCGACCATCAGCAAAGATATAAGATATGATTCGCATTGTGAAGGACTACCTTGGCCTTCGAGTTCCAGGAGTTTATTCTATCCCATGTGAATGTGGCAAAATATACATCAGACAAGCAATTAGAACAATAAAGGAACGCCGCAACTAGCATCTGAGACATCTGCGCTTGCTACAGCCAAACAAGTCCGCATTAGCCGAACATGCTGTGGTAAATTTCCACAGGATAAACTTCAACAAGACTGAAGCATGGAGGAAGGGAAAGAGTGGAGGCGATGCAAGGAACATTCACCACGCACTGGCGTGAAGTGGGGTACATAAGAGAAGTAGGGTTGGGAGGTCACAATATTGGATACCCCCAGAAACATAGGGAATATGCACAAACATCTCAAGGGAATCATATGACAGCAAAGGCACCGCAATTTCATGATGGATTATTATGTAAGCCGACAAGACAAATCAAAAACGAAGAATCCTGATTAGTTCTCGAGATATACTATCTCAAAAGTGGGGTGTTTTTGGTTGAAATTCCGAAGTAACATTTGTTGATAGATTCTTATATAACATGACGATCAAATCGAAAGTAACAACAAAAATTTTCGATATCTCTCTTAGTTCTCGAAATATGCCTGTCTCCAAAAGTCGGAAGCTTAAATTGGAGTAGTTTACGTCGCGATACACGTTGTGTCACTAACATGGTACTCATGAAATTCCTAACAACTAATAATAAATAAATTGTTTGTCCCTTCTGCTACAGGCTGAATTTCAATCTACCCATATTTCCATTAATATAGCTGCTATAAATCGAACTATGTAGACACACCTAAACACAAGAAATATATCGCGAACTATTTTTCGGGTAACAACAACATTTGCTTCATTACGTTTCGTAGTTCGCACAGCACAAATTATCAGAGTTAATTTCATCGTGCACTTTTAGTGTAAAATGAAACTAGACTAAAGCATGCAGAGTACCAAATTCACTGTATTGCGATATAAACTTGACTCGCTTAAATTAGACTTTAAACAGTTGTTTACAATAAGGCTATCCTTTATGTGAAAAGTAGTAACATACGCTGATGTCTACACTACACCAAAAAATATTTGAGACTTCATCCTATTGAGAGCAATGAATAAATTTATAGCGATAGGCCCTATGCTTGAAATTACCTATCAAACACTTTAAGAACAATAATCACAATGTGACTTAACTTATGAAACGTTATTTCACTTTGTATCCTTTCTGATTTTGTGCAACCGTATGCTACACAAGCTGGCATCGTAAAAAACTTCGAAATATTAGAAAATGTAATATTCACAGAGCAAACAGCACAATGTTTTTGGGTTTCTATTATGGCCGCCGCGCATGCGCACTAGGAGCCGAGAATTTAGAGGAGGCTTGACAGATTTAGCGGAATTTCGCCTCCTCTCTATTACCATGGAGGAAAGAAATATATGGAAACGAAATACCGCTTATTCTGTGACGCCGCACACAGGGGTATTTGACACAAAAAGCCGATCAAAAGTCAAAAATATTTTTTTTAGCAAATTCCAAGAACCCGTATCTACCCGACTCGAGGCAAATGTCTATAGAATAACAATCAGCAATGCTTTTTAGATAAGCTTCATTCCCCACTCCGTGAACAGTCATCATCTGAGCACATTGGAAGACGCACATACTGTTACCAAGCAAATACAAGAAAATTATAAGTTGTACCAATTTAATCTGTGAGTGATGTTAAGTGAGTCGTGGTGATTTTAATCATGGATATTGTTCAGCCAGGTACCTAGAATTGAAATAATAGTAACATACATCCAAAGGTATCGCACAACTTTATTTCTGTACATTTTTGTAAGCTGACTCATTTTGTACTAATTTTTTTATTACGAAAAGTATTAAACAGTGATTTTGTTATATTTCCGGACCTTTCCCGAGTCTGATTTCTTGTATGGTATTAGTTTACTGTACTATCTTGGTGTTTCATTGAAAATTAGGTGCCAAAAAGTGCCAAAAGTCTATTTATTCGAAAAAATTCTTGATTATTTGCAATGAAACAAACTTACTTTTTTCCGTCATATTAATTCATATAAGATTTTCTTTGTTATGGGCTCTTCTGGTATCATGCTCATGACCCTAAAAGTTATTTATAATATGAGTAAATACGAGAAAGGAAATGATTTCGTGCAAAAGTTGGAATTAGTCTAGGAAAACATTTTAAATCAACCGACATTCACGGTCGAACAAACGCAACAGTTCTAACAAAAGTTTTCAAGGCTTAAATTGGAAATTAAAAGAAAATGGCAGGCTGCTAAGAGAACTGAGAGTGCATTTTTAAAGAAATACCACGATTGGTTCAAAAGATGTATCTAAATACCCATAAAATCCAATCCGACCAATGTGGGTCGGCCTAGAAAATCTTTCGAGGATTTGACCGATTTTAGCAAATGATGTCAGCAGAGATAATAGGTATTAACAAAACAATGATTGATAGGTTTTATACTATTATATGAATGATATATAGTGGACACAAACAAGATAGATATAAAAAAATTATTCTCCACTGCCACGAAACATTTAAGATGTACTGTACATTGAACTGTACTCCTGGCATCCAATATCACCTATACAAGAAGTATTGATTGAGGGCCCACTTATAATAGAGCATGCACTTATGCCTATTGGCACTCTGTCAGAAGCAGCAATAGAAGCTAGAAACAAATATTTTCGACGATTTAGGGAGAGACTCTCCAGAAAACTTAGTTGGGTTTAGTGCAACACAGATGTCATTAATATGCTTTCATTAACTTAGGATCCGTATTTGAGCTTCATCAGTCACAAAACCTCCAAAACATCTAAATCATTCAATCTAGAAACTATTAAAATATTACTGTAATGGGACCCTAGTACTCAAGAAGAGAACGAGCCATAAGGTGAAGATTCCGATGACGAAGGATGGAATGGTTCGTCAGAATGATACTTTATTTTACATGTATGATTATTGTTTAGGTATTTTGTAAATATTCGCTTAATATTTTATGAAGTGTATGAACACAGTACGTGTTCTTTATAATTACTCCTACTACACAGTTATAAGTTCTAACGCACAAAAGAAGCGAAACAAAACTCCAAATTACGTAAAAATAATTTTGATCGACTTTTGGTGTCAAATACCCCTTGTGTGACGCCGCCTCTAAACTCTCGGCTGATACTGCGCATGCGTGGCGGCGGCCATATTACGTATCTGTACAATTGCTATGTTCACATTGTGTTTGATGCTCTGATTATTTCATTTTCTAATGTGTCTAATTTTTTTATAATGCTATCTTGTGCTGCATAAGGTTGAACAAACAGGCCAGATAGTAAAGAACCTGGAATATAATTTCATAAGTAAGTTGCATTGTAATTAGTTTTCTTGAAATGTGCAGTAGGAACTGGCAAGTTTGGTGCCTGTCTATAAATATTTAATCATAGCTCTCAATAGGATGACTTAGTTCTCAATTTTTTGTTGGTGTAGTGTTGAAAATGAGATTTAAAGGAGTGATTTTTACGACGCGATTCAGTGAGTTTAGTATTGCGCTTTCTTTCATCACGTTGCAGTTTATACTGACAGTGTATGATGAAATTACATGTGTTAAATTATGATATGCAATCTAGGAATCTTGATGAAGCAAACGATGTTGTTACCCCAAATGCAGTTTGCGATTCAAATACGCGTGTGTGGGTTGATACTGTAGCGGCAATTTAATGGTGATTGTGGTTAGGTCTAAATGCAATCTTTACCAGAATGGTTTTGTTGTTCCCTAAGCAGTGGCGGTCTTAGCCATTGCGAGGCTCGGGTCGGCAGATCTTTGCGAGGCCCTTGCCCTTTGTGCATTGTATGTGAAGCGAAAATAGGTATTTCTGATACAAAAGTTATTAATAAATAAATTTTGTGTTTTAAAATATTACATTAGAAGAGTTATTAAAAGTTAACAAACATAAAGATATCAAATTATTAAGGATAAACTGAAGTAGTCTACATAAATGCCTTGAAAGATATATGGAGGGATTTAAAAATGATGTTTGCAGCTTTTTCTAAGACTAAAATATTTAATTAAAGCACAAAAATCTAACGAATGAGCTATGTCATTTTCAATTCAACAAATAGAAAGAGTTGAAAATCGATATTGTGTCATCGAATTCCTCAAATGTTTAATAATTTTTAATCATGAAAAACTTCTTTATGCGGACGCAGCCGTCTTAGGTGTAGTGGCAACAATTCTAAGGATTTCTTGGATAGTGAGGTACAGTTGAGTTAATGTTTTTTATGTTATATATCTCATCACCGAGATAAAGCCGTCGTTTTCTTCTTACACACGAATAAACATATTCAGTTCTTCATACAATTCTTGTACATCAATATCAGATATTTCTCCTGCTGTTAGAGGTAACTGCAAGTAACTACATTGCTTCAAAAGCTCAGTCACTAATTTCCTTTAATCTTTTTATATTCCACATGAAAACAAATATGTCATACCATACGACGAGAGCAACTACAAATTCGTAGGTGGTTATTCCCTTTTCTATAGAGTGCCATTCTCTGTTTTATTTTCTGTTAAATCCGTCATAGCATCAAATATATCTCTGGGTTGGTATTTAAAGTAGGGTTACCAGACGTCCCCGTTTGCCGGGGACAGTCCCCGTATTTAGCTCTGTGTCCCCGGACAGATTTCGTCACCGCAATGTCCCCGGATTTTCACTGTTATCCCCAATTTTTTTTGTTTTTAATAATACAAAAAAATACTAGGTTACAGTAAAATTACGCGGCTTTCTCTTCTACCAGTAATCAGAATAATAGGGCCTATGCGAAATCTATCCTGCTCTTAAATCGTTCTTCCGATCTGAAGATAAATGCCCAGTAAAAATTTTGCAAACTCAACTTTGCCCCTTTTTCAGGATGCAATAATACTGATAGAAGGCACTGATGTCACAGTAATTGAGTCTTCCATGATACTGAGTAATTTAGTGAAGAAGATAACTTCAAGGAAAGAAGAAAATTCCTTCATTTACCATTGAGGTTTGGTTGAAAATGGGGGCTGAGATGGATGCCTTCGAAACGTCCCACAAGTGTGACATCTTAACGATGCTGGAAACCCGAGAAGAGTTTATTTATATAAGACGCCGTGAAAAACTTCGATCTTAAATGATAAATATGTTTCTTTCAAGTTAACCCAACCTTTAAACTTATAAAAGCGCAAAGCGTCATTAGGGCAAATGCCGAAAGCGTCCCCGGATTTTGGTGAAGAAGTTCTGAAGCGTCCCCGGATTTGGAGAAAAAATTCTGGTAACCCTAATTTAAAGGCCTTCACCGATTCTACCCTACCTTCTCATCTACTATCAGAAAGTGGTTTACCGAAAAGGATTTTACACGTGCTTTTTTTAATAGCCCACTTATAAATCGATCCGGCAGAAAGGTGATGTTGCACCTCCTATGATGAGATTCCAGCTGTGACTCCCATAGGGTAACGAATAAGCAGGTAGAGTAATTTCAAGTATACGTTTCTGAACACTTTTTTATCCAAGCATATTGGCTATATTTTCATATCCTTGACATCTGCAGTTTTGCAGTGATATACCCAGCTGTCCTAGCTATGGAGGAAGGAATATATGGAGACGAAGCAAGGGACCTTTACCGCGTACTGGAGTGAAACCACGTAGAGAGAAGTGGGGTGGAGAGGCCGCTTGGCCGTAGAAACACGGCGAATAGGCACAAAAATCTCAAGGTAATCATAAGACAACCGTGGCACCGCAATTTGATGATGGATTATTATGTAACTTGACGAGACAGATCAAAAATGAACAATAATTTTTTTGATATCGTGCTTAGTTCTCGAGATATACTGTCTCAAAAGTTTCTCGTTGAAATTCAGAAGAAACATGTCCCCAAAGTCAAATTTGATGATAGCTTCTTATGTAACACGACGATACGAATCTAAAATAAAGAATAAATGTTTTTGATATCTCGCTTAGTTCTCGAGATATTGTACCATGAAATTGACGTGGTTAGGTTGAAATGCGGCCTGGACCAGAAGAAAACTTTTGCCATTTCCAAACTTGATGATGAATTCGTACGAAAATTGAAAATAAAGAATAAATTATTTTGATATTTCGTTTACTCGAGATATTGTACCTCAAATGTTAGGAGGTTAGGGTGACATCTGGCCTGGACCAGAAAAAAATATTCACCAAAACCACCATATCTACACTGTGGAAATGCATTATAGGTGTTTTATTTTCTTCCTAGTAATTGTTGTTAGGTTGAAATACGGCCTGGAACAAAAAAAAGTCACGAAAATTACAAGGAACTATACCTATAACTGATTTTTAACATGCTATATCTCGAAAACCAAGCAAGATATCAAAAAATTTGATTCTGTATTTCCGATCTGTTTCATTGATTTCTATCACAATTCATCGTCAGATTGTGGCGCCACGGTAATGATAGAACTGCCGGTTATGATGCAGACTGGACCAAAAGATAATTTTGCTGCACATGCATATTGGGTGTTTTATTTTTTTACTAATCCTTGTGGTTAGGTTGAAACAAGACCTGAAATTTTAAAAATAGCCTAAGTCAATGTTTAGACCTTTTAAAAAAATGATCACTTCAAAAGACCTCATAGTTTCTGAGCTTACTTAGAAGATATTATGCTGTTAGTTTCCTATATAATTTTGCTAGCAAAATCAGTGCATTCATAAGTCAGAAGCTAACAACTAATAATAAATAAATTGTTTGTTCTCTTCTGGTACACAACGCATTTCAACCTACCAACATTTCCATTAATATTGCCGCTACAAAATCAAACTATGTAGACACACCTAAACACATTAAATGCATCGCGAACTATATTTCGGGTAACAACGTTTATTTTATTTCGTTTAGTAGTTCGTACAGCACAAATTATCACAATTAATTTCAAAGTACACTTTCAGTGTAAACTGAAACTTTAGTAAAGCCTGCAGAATACCATATTCACTGTGTCGCGATGTAAACTTGACCCACTTAAATTAAATTTTCAACACTTGTCTCCAATAAGGCTAGCTTTTCAGGTGCAAGTAGTAACATATGCTAATTGTCTACACTACACCAACAAAATTTGAGAACTATATTATCCTATTGAGAGCAATGAATAAATTTATAGTGATGGGTCCTAATGATGCAGTTACCTAACAGATACTTCAAGAACGATAATTACAATGTGACTTACTTATGATACGCTATTCCAGGTTGTTTCCTATCTTATTTGTTTGTGCAACCATATGCAACACAACTTGGCATTACAGAAAACGTTAGAATATTAGGAAATGAAATATTCTCAGCATCTGACACAGTGCAAACAGCCCAATATTTTGGGTGGATCGCTATGGCCGCTGCGCATGTGGCAGTAGGAGAGCAGTTTTTTCATGAGGTTTCATGGATTTATCGTTACTTCGTCTCCATATATTCCTTCCTCCATGGTTCTAGCTAGGTGATTAAATGATTAATATGCTACTTACATGTGAAGTATTAATAGCTATACTATTTATATAAATGTATATATTATGGTGTATTTATTATTCAATAAATAATATTAAAATTATTAATTAATTATAATCATGCCTATAGCTCTTAGAAAAAAATTCCGATGCCCTTATTTGGGAAACTGGCTCTTTAGCTTCTAAAGTTTGCCAACCACTGGGCTATACCGTTAATGTCTCATTTGTAATTAGGAGGAAGAGAGAAACTAGCGATGCTTAAGCTTTAGATAGTGGGAAGCCACTTCGAATTAATCTCAGAAGTTGGGATCTGTTGGAGTACCCATTGCTTCCTTTAAGAAAGACTCAAATTTGGTTTTTGAAAACAACAACACAACGGGTGAAACCTAGGTTCGTGGTTCTGGGATTTCAGACAAACAGGAAACACACTGAGGAATTAAGTGCGGTCCTGTTTGACCACTGCAATCTCATGAATGTCAGACTGTTTCAAAATGATGTGGCGTATCTGTACGAGAACATGAATTTAGACTTTAAGAAAAACCAAACCACAGTGTTGTATGACATGTATACAAGATTCCAAAAGTCTTATTATGAACGAGACCATCCTTCACCGCTACTAAACCGTGAAAATTTTATCGCAACTGCACCTATAGCAGTAACTGACTGTCCACACTAAAAAGAGTCTGTTAAAACTGGGTCTGTATATATTCGTATGGAGTAGGGTTGTAACGGATATCCGCATCCACAAGTGCGGAACGTTCGCGTGAAACCCTACATCCGCTTTCGCATCAGCAATTTTTTAATGCGGATGTATTGTGGATGTTTTGCCTACATTGCAATATATATTATTCTTTTCTTTTTATTCGAGATTCTGCCCATCGTCGCTTAGCTAGCAAAAAAGTGTTTTTTTTTCTGACGATCTTGCAATAAAAGTAACAATGAACTAAATGGTATTATAAGCGACAAATTTACAAGTTTGAACTTGCATTAAAAGTAAAGGTCATCCTACAATAGAGAGCACCAGGGACAGATCCAGGATTTTGGTTTGGGGGTGGGGGGGGGGCTTGGCTTGAGTGAATTTTTGTTCAGAGGGCTTGCATTCAGTGTTTTTTGGTTTTGGGGGGGGGGGCTTGAGTCAGCCATGGGGTAGTCTTTATAGCCTCCTCAGGCCTCGAATCTGTAGAGCTAAAAAAAAGTGGACCTAGATACATTTGGGGGGGCTTGAGCCCCTGGCTCCCCCCCCCCCCCTGGATCCGTCCCTGGACAGCACCGATCCCGCACTGTCACCGACCTACACTTTTCTTATTGTTGTCGCTCACTCGACTGAAATTCGTTCAAACGACACCGCACCATGTGTCGGCCGTCATTGGTTTGGTTTAATTTTTGACGGTGCGTGCCGGTGTCGGGCTGGTCGATATACTCTGTGACTGGAATTTTTAAATCACATGAAACTATTGTTATTTTACAGAATCTTTGCAGTCTGTATTTAAATTAAAATGTATAATAAACTTATTATTCTTTTGTAAAAAAATATTAAGTGAATTGGAAGGAACCTGTAACCGCTTTCACGAACCATTAAGAGTTCATTTATCAAAAACCGATCTCGTAGGTCCTACAATTTGTACTCTGAGTGCGCCACTAGAGCGGTGGGAATGTGGGTGGTGGGCACGGAAATGAGCATGGCGGGTAAGCGGTAACGTTCTGGCGTCGCATTCGGAAGGACGCCGGTTCGAATCCCTGTCCGGGAATCCAGGTTTGGGTTTTCCCTGGCTTCCCCGGATCACTCCAGGAGAGTACTTCCTTTAAAAGACCATGGCCGAATTCCTTCCCGTTCCTCTAATGACCTCGACGTCAACGAGGCGTATAGTTATAAGAGAAAAAAAAATGCGATCGGGGAGATGCGCTGTGGCGTGGTCTTGTGCTTGAAGCTTGAATTAGGTTAGCCACGAACTCTGCAAAGATCAAATAACGAAGACTGGTTTTTAGAGGCATGCGTAATTATGTAAATAATTTAATTTACTTCTGAAATCATCCCACATTTTTTGTTATTGAAAGATGAACCAAAAATAAATCAGTATGGTAGTATAATATGGAAATAGAATTTACTTATGAAAAAAGATTGATTTTAAATTTATTTTTGATAATATATTAAAATCTAAATAATTATAAATTTATTTTTCCACATCCGCATCTGCTTCCACAAAACATCCGCATTCGCAAAGATGACATCCGCAACAACCCTAGTATGGAGTTTGATAGCAGTGAGAATTTTCCTGTCTTCACTGATGCATACTGCCTGATCCTGCACGATCGTGTTGTAGAATACATACCTCTAACAAGTGTGTGTACGCTGTCAAAATCAAGTAGCACCAATTATTACCATTCATTACCGTGACGACCATCTTCCTGGACACACTGAGATTCAAGAAGGATGGTGTATTTATTTTCAAACATGTAGCTATTCACAAATTGTGCGCAGATAACAATATCGCTACACATTGTATTTTTGTATCCTAGCCATCACATAATTACCATGGAATACCTTGGAACGCTGTTGGTGTATCATTTTGCAAGATGCAGGGGCAGATCCAGGAGGGGGGGGGGAGCTAGGGGGCCTCAAGGCCCATCTCCGACATTGTAACTTTGGAGATTTTTTTTTTTAATGTAAATACTACCTTTTTCCAGACTCAAGCTCCCCCTCCCCAAAACGAAAATCCACAAAGGCAAATTGCTCCCCCAGCTCAAATCCACTCGAGCCAAGCCCCCCCCCCCCTCAAAAACCAAAGTCCGCTCAAGCCCCTCCCAAACCGAAATCCTGTATCCGCCCCCTGGCGAGATGTGCTCTATTCTATATGCAATAACCAATGAAGATAATTCAATTATTTACGTTAAAGGATGAAAGAAGGCTCGATGGTTCCAGAAAATTATCAGGAAGAAAGTATGCTACAATGTAGAAGGTTTAGGGCGTCCACCACTATGTGCACTCAAGAAAAATGATATGTGTGCTGCTGAAAATTTATTTTTAATCACAAATTTGTGGATGAAATGAAAAATGTTTAAAAAATGTATGCTATCTTATTATTAATTATGATATGTGAAATAAACAAAAGAAAAAATTGGGTAAATGATTTTATTTACAAATTTTGTTCAATCTTACACTTAACATCATCGCACACTAATAGCTTTTTATTCTTCTTCTTATTTCTTGCTTTAAACTATACGACACTTCATTGACATATACATTATCAAAATGCAAATCTATTAGCCCTTGCATCAAAATTGGGGGGGTAGTCACGAATCACTTTCACTGATAATGTATTCACAAACTGGTTGTAGTTGTTGGTAACTTGATAACTCCAGGGCTACATGGTGTTGATGGCGCTGCTCACTGCAGGCAGGGCATCGACGATGTTGTCCCATGTTTATTCGCAGAGAAACACACCATAGGCAGCATTGTTGTAAAACCAAATAGTTTTCGCTCCAGCCATTATTCGGGACGAGATGGTGTGGTTGCCAAGTGAGACACTCGTTTGCAGATACTCATTGTTGTTGAAAAAGCCATTAATTAGAGCAGCTGCCTCAGTACATCCCATTCTTCATGTGTGAACGTGTCTTTATTGTATCCAACTTTTTCGAATACAACTGCAGCATTAAATTTCAGTTTAGGTGACAAACTACATTTAACCGCTTAGTGTCACTGCAGTGTAACTTGCAGCATGTTGAAAACATGAGTACCTCATTAGCCATTTTTTCTTCAGCTAGCGCCGGCCGGGAAGTGTGGGTGACCTCGCTGGTATGATGCCATTTATACCGTACCAACCGTAATGGTGCACACTAGGGATCCTCTGGAAACTTGTATGAGACGTCCGGTGCTATAACGTCATGCAAGCCAGGTGTGTACAAACCTGAGAAGCCTGCAGCAATGAGTTAGAGAAAGAAACTGTGACGTCAGTGGCCACGCCCCTCAATTCCCCCATTGGACCATTTAAATCCCCCACATTCAATGCATAAAAAACTAAATTCCCTAGGTATATTCTGTGATCTTGCTAAGGCTTTTGACTGTGTTGATCATGATATTCTACTAGGTAAATTAGATCACTATGGAGTTAGTAGTAAGCCAGGACTTTGGTTTAAATCATACCTGGAAAATAGAAAGCAATGTGTATCACTGAAAGATGCTAATACAGTTGATGTTATAAACTCAGAATGGGGTATAGTTAAATGTGGTGTGCCTCAGGGTTCAATTCTTGGCCCTCTGCTGTTCTTAATCTATATAAATGATCTTCCACATATACTAGGTGATAATGAACACATAGTGCTCTTTGCAGATGATACTAGCATATCGTTGAAAGATCTATCAGCACAAAACCTTGAAAACATAGCAAATGATGCTATAAAGAAAATTAATAGGTGGTTTAATGCCTACAAACTAATACTTAATGTAGAAAAGACACAGTTACTTCAGTTTGTTACAAAAAATAAAACAAAGGACAGCTATAATGTGATATCAGAAGGGAAAACAATCAATGAAAGCAGTTTCACAAGATTCCTGGGTGTATATATAGATAAATTGAACTGGAAACAACATATTCAACAACTTCTTAAAAAACTGAATTCTGAAACATTCTCACTGAGGGTAATATCTAGAATAGCTAATATAGAAACCAGAAAGTTAGTATATTTTGCATATTTTCATTCCCTGCTCACTTATGGCATCTCATTTTGGGGAAACTCGTCATAAGCACAAAGGGTATTTAAATTACAAAAGCGTGCTATAAGAACTATTTGTGGAGCAAACCCATGGATGTCGTGCAGAAATCTGTTTAAAAACCTGGGTGTTCTAACCATGCCAGCACAGTATGTATACTCTGTATTATCATTTGTAGTGGAAAATCCTGAACACTTCAATCTTAATGCTGACATACATAGCCATAATACTAGGAATAAATATAATATTCACAAAGATTACAAATCACTGTCAATTGTACAGAGAGGGTTAACATTTACTGGAGCTTCCTTATTCAATGTCTTACCAACAGAAATTAAATGTTACCTACAAAAACCCAACTACTTTAAGTCCAAACTGAAAGAGTTTCTGCTTCAGAACCCATTTTACTCAGTGAAAGAATTTTCTTCTTGGAATTTGGTAGCTAAGAATGACTGATAAAATAGTATAAATGGTGTATGGAAGGGGAAGGTGACAAAGTTGTCCACAATTACTAAAATGATATATGGTTTTTCTTTCTGCTGAAACTTTTGACAATTTAAGTAATTATTGTGTTTACAAAATTCCACTCATATATAGTAACTAACATGGGATAGCATGCATTCAAAAACTGCTGTGAAAAATTATCATACTAACAGGTTGTTAAGTAATTGACTGCTTATGAGTTGTTGGTAATATAATTGATATTGTTAATAAGTGTGTGTACTGTTCCACATAAATAGCAACTAACATGATATAATATGTAGTCGCAAATTACAGTGAAACTTATCATGGTTACTGGTTGTAAGAAAATAACTGATTATTAGATGCTGGTAACAAGTGTATACACTGTTCCACATAATAAGTATTTATTAACTCGGGATTGTATTTGTAGATAACAGGGATATTGGTGATACTAATGGGTTGTAGCTAACTTGTTGTCAATATATAATAACATTATCAATTATATAGTAATATTGACATTACTAATAAGTGTATGTACTGTTCCACATCCCCGAGATTATTCTCACATGGGATCAAAGTGAACATATCTATCTATCTATCATCAGGCTTTTCAAAGCTTTACTTCACGTTGAAAAACCATCTTGAGTGAATGCTTTAATGAACTCATCTCCTCTAGATGATGTTCCCGGTGCAGAAAAGCCACTAGACATGGTTTATTTGCAGATTTGGTAAAACACATTTTCTATATCTTCATTATTATAACAGCCATGGAATAATTGTCTACCACTTGCGCCTACAAATTGCGCCTTTCCTTATCTTCAACTGAATGTGCAGAAATAATATCTTCTAGTTCTATTTGTTGAGCAGTACTAAGCTGAGAACAGCGGATGGTTCTTCGGGTTTGGGCATATTACGATATCGAAGGACGAATTTGGCTATCTAAACTAATAATTTTCCCAATTAAACAATATAGCATAAAGCGCAGCGTGCCCTCAAAGCACGTGCTTTATTTAGCAGCTCGATTAGAAATGAGTGAGGCACCTGATACAGCCTACGAGCCACAGTGGCGCGACGTTCGGATGGCGGGTCGAATGCTTGATTCGCTTGTGTGCGCGCTCTTTATAAATCTTACTTACCACACATTAGATAGTGCTCTTTATGACCTAACTTAGTGTTTATATTCTCCTTGGGCATGAACCAGTGTGATCATGTCGCGACGTCTTTTCTCGCCACGCGGTGTGTGACGTAGGTAATACAGGTGTCACTTGACGTCGATTACTAATTAGTTTCAATGTCCATGTTCATGGGTGCTCGGCACCCACTGATTACCTCTCATGGTTGCCAGAGCCCCCGAGCATCCACAGAGTTGGCGCCCCTGAATGATTATTAATTACTCTTTCACGAAAGAAACTAAATAACTTAATGAATTACAGTTGAAAGTCGACCCCTGGGCGATCACTAGTTATTAAAAATCTGGAAGCAAGCTGCGTGCGTCTTGCACTTTGAAATGGCATAGCGAAAAAACTTCCACATCAATTTAGATGGTGTTTTCGAATTTTGAAATTGTGAAAATAGCTTATAATTTACATGTACCAAGGAAGGAAGCAAGAAATAATCATTTCTAGAAAGGAGAAATATGCCCCAAGATGAGAAATCCTTTAAAAAACCCTGACCAAAGATCACACTATTACTTTTTAGTTTGTGTTTATACTGTTTTTGTCTTTGGTTATTCATTTTTCAGTAATTAGTGGATTAGAATAAATGGAGTACACGAATGAAAGGTAATAGGCATAAGCCATTTTTAATTTACTGTAAATACAACCTAAGCTAACAGTGACACGCGCCATTGTAACAGGAATAACATTGTTGTCAGTTGAACAATTTGTCTCTGGTACACGTGTCTGCTGTGGTTGCCCAACGATTTTCTTTTTTTTTTTTTTTTTTTTTTTTTTTTTTTTTTTTTTTTAAAAAAAAAAAAAAATGTGCCGTCATATGGTTACTGAATTGGTTTTTTTTTTTTTTTTTTTTTCCCCTGGAAAGAGGAAGAGCTACATAAACAACATGAAGTAGTAAGTATATGTTCCATAGTAAATTTGGCGAAACGATCGACTTAATTGGATTGTACATATTTGGCGGTCAAAATGTGGAAATATTGTGAAATAATATCAGCCAAGGGACGTGTGTACATATTTTGGCTTCTTTGCAAACCACGCCTAGTAGAAAAAACAGTTCCTTTGAACTGAAAATATGGCAAGCTCATTTCCAAGGAATTATTATTAGAAAAAAGTGTACGCGAAACAAAAAACCAAGAGAGGCAATACAATGCAAATCGTCTGTTTGCATGGGGTATTAGCCAATGTATAGCAGCCATCATGGTTTATTTATTTATCGTATGGCAGTTTAGACACTTTTAAGAACATTGATAAAATACAATATATACATTGCAACTTTAATCTTGTAAAGACATATCTAGTTTATTAATATAGTTTATCGATTCCTGAGTTGTCAGCAGGGAGTCCACAGGATCATCACTATAAGATCTTACAGGAAATTCTTCAATAATATGACCAATAGTCTGAATCTCTCCGCATTCGCATAAGGGGGATGGTTGCTTGCCCCACTTGTACAGGGAGTGTGCGCATCTGTCATGCAGAGTTCTGATTCTGTTGAGTGTGGACCAAGTTTTACGAGGTAAATCAAAACCCGGTGGCTTTTGTGTGATGCAAGGTAAGCTGCTGTTTTGGTGGACAGTCCACTCCTGGATCCAAGCTTTGGTGATGTTAAAATCTTAACGAATAGCATCCTTTGCAGATTTCACTGGCGGTTTTCTAGAGCGAAGCCTGTTGATGTTGGCATCCTTAATATCTTGGTGGATCGGTAAGTTTCTGTTGTCCATTATTAACTTGTACTCACGTGTAAGAGCATTTATCCGTCGCAGGTTAGGTAGCGGTATACAGGTATGGCTCAGTATCGAGAGCCATCTTGTGGGAGTTGTCTTGATCACGCCTGCAATTATATGCATAGCGTTATTAAGTTGGGTGTCCACTTTTCTCACGTGCGGGCTATTCAACCAGACCAGGGCACAGTACTCGGCAGCCAAAAAGACAAGAGCAGAGGAGCGGAGATTGGAGGCCGATGCACCCCAGTAGGTACCACAGTTTTTGAATGATATTGTTTTTAGCTTCTCAGTCGTTTTCGTTAGATGTGTATTAAAGGATAATGTTCAATCAAAGGTAACACCCAGGTACTTTGGTGTCTTATTGTGGGTAAGAATGGTTTCTTTGAACCATATGTTAAGTTCCCTTCTAGCGAGTTTTGATATTTCGAAGGAAGCAGGTAACCTCTGTTTTAGAAGCATTGGGTTGGATTCGCCACCTACGGAATTATTTTACCATTGTTTCCAGGTCTTCTGATAGGATTTCTTCAGACGTTTCAATTGACCTGCACATCGTGGCGTGAACCCAGTAGTCGGCATAACCAAACTTTTTTGATCTTGTTTTCGGCATGTCTGCGATATATAGGCTGAAAAAGAGTGGAGCAAGCACTGATCCCTGCAGTAGGCCGTTCTTAAGTTTCCTCTGAGAGCTGATATCGGTGCCCATGACAACTGGGAATACCCGGTCATTAAACAAGTTGTCTAACAGGCGAGCAATAAGTTTGCAGGGAATTACACGAAGAAATTTACATATCATGCCCTCTCTCCACACTGTATCGTAAGCTGCCGAGAGGTCGACAAATGCAGCTGAAGTTTTTAGTTTCCTTTGGAATCCTGCTTCAATTTAGGTAGTCAGAGAAAGAACTTCATCTACACAGCTTCGTCGTGGTCGGAAGCCTGCCTGTTCCACTGGAATTGCTTCAAACAGTTTCTGGCTTTAAGTCTTTCCAGTAGCTTGTAAGTCACAGACAATAGAGCAATTGGTCTGTAGTTTTTTGGGCTATCTGAATGCTTACCTGGTTTTAGTATGGCTGTCATCTTAGAGCGTTTAAATTCCTGTGGAATGTTGCCAGACTGCATGATGTTCATAAAAAATTGCGCCAGACATTTTTTGATGTACTTGCCGCAATTTACTAGGAATTCAGGGTGTATGTTGTCAAACCCTGCGGCTTTTCTTGGCGAGGTTTTCTTAGGGGCTTCTGAAATATCTTCGGAGGTTAAGGGGTGGGAGTATTCGGTTTCTGTGGCTTAATTTTTTTAAGATTTTCAGCTCTCTCTTCACTTGGATGGTATGTGCTTTATCTTTTGGTGCCCTGGATGTAGTTATTAAGTGTGAAGCCACTTAGTTTGCGCTAATGGGCATTTTTTGGCGTTGTATGGGGGCACCACTCCCTAGTTTCTTTAATAACGACCATGCTTCTATTACCTACTTCTATTATTATTGGTCGGTGTTGAATATGTAGGAAATCTGGAAGAATTATTCGAGAGGCTGCTAGGGGCCATCCACTGCTATCAGATAAAACAAAACATAAGTCGGTGTTGTATTCCTTTCTCCAAGCTGCTGATCTAAATGTATATCGATCCTTGGCATCGAAAAAAAGATGCAGATGTTCGTCTTCTGCCCATTTTACCAGAGCGTCCCCATTCGAGTCGTCGTCTCTGTAATTCCACTGTTCATGGTGACTATTATAAATCACCTACACAAACAGCAGGGTGAGGCTGCATTTGAATAACCTGGGCTGGCCAGGGTGAGGCAGGTGGCTTGTAAGTATTGGAAACAGTGATGCTGCCGATTTTTGAGACACTATGAACGTTATCATCAGTGGAGGTGAAAATGAGAGAGACGTTTTCAATGTCGCGTTTAACATAGGTAGCTATGCCATACGATCGGTGGTATGTTACTCCTAGCAACTCATAACCTGGTATTTTGCCTTTTTTTTTTGCAACTGTTCTTCTGTTTCGCAGTAGGTTTCCTGTATGGCAACAAGATCCATGTTGTCATTTTTTTAAATTCTTGATAGATACTGGCATTTACTATGACTTATTTTTTCTATATTTATAAGGCAGATTCGAACCAAGGGCCTGAGGTCTCTAGTCAAATGGTCCTTAGAAGGACCATAATCTTGTTCATATCACAGTTGAGATGAATTAGTGTCTTAGTCAGGAGATCCGTCAGGATTGTCTGACTGCCAGTATGTGCTAGTTCATTTAGCATTACCCAGGGTGCACAACGAGGAGGCATGCAGTACACATGCTGATTTTTCAGGAGCTGTAGTAGCGAAGGTTATCGTTAGGTTGAAATGCAGATGCACATATGCTAATATTCCATCGTGAGAGAAGGTGGCTATCATGTCGAATTCTGACTATGATGTCAGAAGCTGCTCAAGAATTCTATTGCTGCTAAGGAATGTGCTTAACCATGTAATTGTTAGGTTGAATTGCTGCCTGGTCAGAAACACGATATTCCATGGTGCATACTTGATTTTGAGAGAAGAAGGTAGCATACAATAATTAGTTCAAGACATCAGGATAAACTTTTCTAGTGGACATGCATTGTACTGTACCAGTAATCCAAATTTTCATACTAAATAAACAATTCCTTCCAAGGTGGTTCGCACTACAGATGAGCTGTAATAATGTAAAATAATCACTATAACTTAACAAGAATTGTTCAGCAGTGCTCCAATAAGGTCGTTCCAATAATTAATTTATTTTGTCTGAAAAGATAAGAAAATCTGCATATCAATGTAACAAAATACGTACCATTACTAATGAAGCATTTGTTTCTTGTTTATGGTTTTACAGCTTGTTGACCTCTGTCTTTAGAGGCACTGTAGGGTATTCGCTCATGGCTCGAAGGAACCATTCTGGAATTCTCCTGTAGTTTCTTTGTTAAACAAAAATCTAGATGGTGGGACGAGAAATCAAGTTGCTTTCACTCTGACTAGTGAAGAACTGGCTCAGGAGCTCTATGGGAGAGGAAAGTGACTGGATTATGCCTAATGAAAGTGCTTTGATATTTTGTGAAAGAATACCGCGAGTTACTGACAAACATGTTGGTGAAAAATTTTCTGAGAAGCCCAGATGATTAATGTTCACATAAAAAAACTATATTTGAGTTACGATCTCAACTACATAGTAGGTCCTTAGATTAAGTGGTTGGATTACTACGTTAATGAAAAATAAAAATAGTTTCCTCAATATGTCTGGGTTTCATTTTGTAAGAAATCGTAATGTTTCAGTCCCCCACCCCACTTTCTAAACTCCAATATGAGTTGGATTCGCCCTTGGTATATATATAGAATTTTTTGTATGTTTCAATATGCGCACATTGGAATGACACATCGGGTTGATTTGCAGCCTGAACCAGAATGAAAAACCACACACTTCCAGTATAAGTCACGAGAAATTTAGTTTTCAGCGATAACTTAAGCTCGCTTGAATTTTTGTCGGTTAAGTTGGAATTCAGCATGTTCCAGAATGCAAAATGCCGGTGGTTAGGTTGGAATACAGCCTGGATAAGGGGGGGGGGGAGGAAATGCTCTCAGCTAGCTATCATTTCCAATTACTAAATAGTTACTAAATTTATGGAAACTATTATTAATTTAATTGCAATTGAGCACACGTTTTGGTGGCAATTCACTTAGTCATCTAATTACCCACTTTCATTTTATTATTTAAATATCTTATATAATGTGAGTTATATTCCTCCATCTACTTTCGCAAGTTACGAATTTTAAACTTATCCATTGCATTACATTCCTTACAATGGCATAGGATTATATTCATTTAGTATAACGGAAACTTGCCAGTAACTCAACATTGTTGCTGCGGATGGTTGGTGTCAAAGGTGTTTATAAAGCCATTGCCTGTACTGCCGACGCTCTCGCATATCATAAATTTCATGTGGCATTATGTCTCAGGAGTATTTTTGCTTTGATATGTACTTTTTCTTGGTTAACTTTACAAAAATGGATAAATGAAAATAACTTCTCGTGAAAAGCAATTCAGCTCTATGGGCAAATTCAAAAATTTTATTTTAATACTCTAAACCATTTACAAAAACTGGTTTTCATTTTTAAGTCATAAGAGAATAAAAATCAATGCATGTAAGTTTTAAACATTACTCAATTGTAATTGATGCATGTGAAGTGTTCAGATGAATTTGTCAATAACTGGTTACTTTACTAGAAAGATTGTACCAGTAAATAAAAACTATTCTTAAAATAAACACACGCACTGTCTCTCAGGAATGATTGGTAACTCTACAGTAGTCCATACGACAACTATCCCAATGTGGCCATGATTTTATAATTTCATACAGTATTGTTGACTGAACAGTGCTGGATGAAATTTGCTCATCAGCTATTAACCTATAGTTATGTGTAAGTTTCCTTCTACAGAAACCCTCTTGGAGTAATGATCGTGCTTGGTCCATCTGCCTCTGAGGAGGGTTTTCAGTTTTAAAATTCCCTGAAAGAGTAAGCGCTGTAATAAATATTTTACAATAACGAAGCTTCTGTCAACGTATATACTTAGGGCTACATACAGTTAATTGTTTAAATAAGATTTATAAATAACAATTAAAAACGTTTTGCTTCATTTAAAAGTAAAAGAACAGAAAATGGATTTGGAATACAAAGAAAATACTATAGCCGTGATATACATATGGTGTACCTCTTCTGCATTTTCAAATGTATATTAACAGTATGTTTAGTTGTACAGGTGCTGTGCAATTTTATGTCAGAAATATCACGAGACAATTCTGTACATGAGGTTATTTTTTAATTTATGGCTTTACAACTTTTCAACATTACGGTTGTTAGAAGCAAGAGGACTGGTGAAAAGGAATGGGAAAGAATTTGGCCATGGCCTTTTCAAGGGACCATTCTGTTATCTGTCTGAAGTAATTTTGGGAAACCATGGAAAAACAAAATCTGTATGAGACAGATAGGTATTTGAACCAGTATCCTCCTGAATAACAGACACAAGTATCTCCATTTTCCTACCCATCTCACTTTTATTCTTGAGAGGATGGATAAAAATGTCACTGTGGTACAACAACAAATGAGTCAAAGCATTTATAGGTGGCATAGTGTAAGTTCTTTAATTACGGCTATACAGGATAAAAATGGTTTCTTCACGTATTCATTAATTATTTATTATGCACTCACACTTTTGAAGACTGCAAGTTCGGATCTGGTCGCCACCAACAGAATGTTGGAAAAAGGTTCTGAAATGTTTTATGTTATTAAAATAAGAAGTCAGAAGCTGCCTGCAAAAAAAAAAACACTTTTAATCGTCTTCAGTGTTTATTGTGACCACTTTACAATATGACCGTGAATTTTCATATCGGAACTTCGTATTTCCGAGATGCAGGTTCCTGCATTTGTTAACACTTCCACCAGCTCGATAATGAGTTAGACTGCCAACAGTTATTAATTACGCTACATCACACACTCTTCCTGACAATGAAGTAGCTGTCTTCTCCTGTTTTACCCACTACTTTCACTGTTATGAACTATTTAATCAACCCGATGCCACACCGAATATTACCTCACTATATCCTGCACTAATTAATTCGTAGTTTGCATTTTTGCTGGAGCCGCCCATGACACACGACTTGCTTCCTGGCAATCGCTACTACAACTCCCCCCAGTCCTGCACCCGACTGCCGAAACTCGTCACGTGACGCTCCCGGCACAGATATACCATATATACTTGCAATAGTTACATGAACCAGTGTATCTCCTAAAAGGAACGTCTTATGGGATCTTCTAAAAATAGTGGAAAAAAACCCCTCAGTTTATACATATTTCAAAGGAATGAAATAACGCTTTTCTGCAGATATGGACCACAGCTCATCATTGCTGCTATACATATGGTTTTAGTTTACATTCAGTATATAAGGGTCATCCTGTATGTTTGTGACCAGATAATGATGTATTTGTGTTAGAAGTTACAGTCTATTTTTGAATATAGTTTCCTCTGAACTACAAATGATTCTTCAAACTATGTTAAAGTGCATTTATGGCATGAATAAAAAGGATTTCTCAAGATATCGGCACATATGGCATCACCAAACTTGACACCTGCTAGGTTTGGAAGTATGTGGAAAATTGAGTGGGCCAGATTGAGTGAACAAATATTACAGCACCAATTAAAACTCAAATTCACAATTTGCAGCCATGATGATGAGACTAGACTGGGACTATGGACGCAATGAAACAGCGCATTTTGTGGCCACTTGCCACTTTTTTTTATTGATACCAGTTCACAGTTGCTTCACTATAAAACATGGAATTCTAGAAGCAGTACACCCTCAGAATAATAATAAAATAACCACCACCCTTTTTTTAAATCCTAAGTCATGGTCTCCATTAGTCCTTGTTTAAAACAAGAGCCCAATTTTCAACACTGATGTAGGTACCTTGCCCTCTCCACAATATCATCACTGTATTTTGGAAATATCCATAGGTAATGTGACTTTCTTACAAATTCAGGAATTTTTTCTTTGCTATCCATTCCAGATTAAGCAAACACCTCTTCTATTTTTATCTGTTACAAAATAAAACCTTCTAGGAAGTTGCAATTTTGATTTTTTTTTTTTAAATAAATTTTTTAAATGAGAAGTAAGAAATTAAATCCAGCTTTTAAAATGCTGTTTTTTTTCTTTTTGGTTCGACAAAGAATCAATGGGATGGCCATTGTGGTTACCCAGTTTTCTTTTTATCAGTTTCCTGTGAGGAGAATGGCCAAAAAGCTTTTCATATTAGGAAATGGACAAAATCTGTTACTTCACCAGCACATTTCATCGTAGTAGTAGTAGTAATAATAATAAACAGTTTCCAGCTACTGTGCACAAGCTTGTTCATTTTCTTCCCATCACCTCTGTCATCCAGGGTCACCCATGGTAAGCCCATCACCTCAATTTTCGGCTTGCTGATTACCTCAGGAACCCAAATGGAGAATGTGTATTAGCTACGGGAATTATTTGTGAGGGTTAACTAGTAATTGAGCTTTGCATAAATTTTACTTTTTTACATAGATTTATATTGATAAAGCTAATTGGAAAAACTGAAATTAAAAATGAAATATTTGATACTATATCAACTATGAAGTATGGATCCACAGACTAAATTTTACAAACAAAAATCAATGAACAATATTAACAAAACTTATTTGAAATATGTGCAACAGAGAAATTATATATACATTTTAATGATTATTATTATTATAATTTTTAACACCAGTAAAAGATTTTAAATCAAAAGAAACAGTGGAGACAACTTATGCAGCTTAGCTTTTAACTGTTATGTGTATATGCTCCACAGATAATGTACCTTTTTAAAAAAAAAAAAATAATAAATAAGTCTAAAATAGTATGGAATAGTTAGTGTCCTAAGATATGATGTATTGATGAAAATATGATTCAATGGTCGAGTATTTGCATTTTGGAAATTCCAGTGAGCCTCAGTGGGACAACTAGATCTGTCACTTGTCGAAGCAAACATATGCAACAGCATTGGCAGCATGATATGTCAACGATACAATACATTAATTTATAAAGATCCCATTACAAGAGACTGGCTCTGTTGGATGTGGAAAGTTGTCAATTTAAACAATTGCATAACAAAGTAATACATACGCCAGATGATGTACAGTAATGGCATGCATTGCATAACAAAATAATACAGACACCAGATGGTGTACAGTCACAGCATACATGGTACTAATTATGTCAATTACATTTACACAAACTACTGGTAGTTTATGTTGTAAATACATTAGAAATAAATTACTCGAAAGAATAGGAGGAGTTGTCAAAAATTCTTTCAATTTTTTCCCGAATTTATTCTTATCATCTGATAGGCATTTAATATGTGTTGGGAGCTTATTGAAGATATGTATCCCTGAATATCGGAACCTTTTTAAAAACAAATGACAATTACTTGTAATCCTTGTGAAGATAATTTTTACTTCTAGTGCCATAATTGTGTATTTTACTATTTGTTTCAAACAAAGTATAACTTGTGACTACAAAGGACATTAATGTGCATATATACACTGACACCAATGTTAAAATCCCCAACTTCTTGAACGGTTCCCTACATGAAGTTCAATTGCTAACCCAACACAATTCTTATTACTCACTTTTGAGCTCTGAACACCTTACCTCTATAAGTAGAATTGCTCCAGAATATGACATTAAGGAGTAAGCAAAATAAACTAGCTGCTTCATGTGGAGATCATCCAATATATAACCCTGAGGTACTCCACATCTGATTAATTCCCACTCGGAAAATAGTGGACCACTTACGGCAGCCTTAAAATTCTCCATTGGCACTTTGTTTTCTATTCAGAAGAACTAAGCCATTTATTAATAATGCCATCTATAACATAATACCTTAATTTCTCTATCAGAATTTTGTGATCTACACAGTCAAATGCCTTAAACAAGTAACATAAAATCCCAGAGGAATTATTTTATCAATTATGCCATCTAAAATATTACCAGTGAATGAAAATATAGCTTGTACTGTTGACTGACCTTTTTGAAAACCAAATTGTGATTTAGTTAGAATAATATTTTTTAAGGTGTTCATAAACTACTGTACATTGGTTTCTTGAAAACTTTGTAGTAGGCTGTTAGTAATAAAATAGGATTGTAATTTGATACAACTGACTTATCTCCCTTTTTATAGAGTGGTTTAACCTCATGTAGATGTAGGAGTAGGTAAGATGCAGCAGACCTTTAGGAATAAGGGCGTGCAGGGCAAGAATAGGAAAAAAAAGGGTTCTGCTGCTAGGTAGTAGCCATGGGAGAGGTGTAGGCCCTCTTCTGCAGGATCAGTTAGGAACAGGATATCAGGTCACAAGTTTTTTCAAACCTAGTGCAACATTAGGCCAGGTAATAGAGGATATAGGTTCCCTTCGTAGGAGTTTCACTAAGGATGATAGATTAGTGATAGTGGGAGGTGCGGGAAATAGTATTGATAGAAACGCGAGTTATAGTATAGAGAGTGACCTGAGGAAGGTGGTGAAGGAGTCGCAGCATACCAGGGTGGAGCTCATGCAGGTCCTAAATCGCCATGACCAGCCATAATTGAACTATGCTGTGAGGCGGGTTAATGTGGAAACGGAAGTGCTACTTGGGAAAGGCATTAGTTCTGTGTTGGGGGTTGTGCCTGTGAACACCATTGGTAGGTGGGGTTTCACTAGGCATGGCCTACACCTAAATAGAAGGGGGAAGGGAGTACTTTCTGAGTTGTTAGCTAAAGCAGTGAGGGAGCCTGTTTCCAGTGATGATGGGGTCAGGACTGTGCCTTTTTTAGGTTAGGGGCTGCTGGTGAAGGGACAGAAATAGATTATCAAAGTGATACTGATTGCAGATTCGCGATGGGGAAAGTCACAGATATTAAAGAAATCAATGAAATGGCTGAAACAATAACTGACTGCGGTAAAAGTGTGAAAGAGGAGATAAATTCTGAAAATGTAAAGCCAGTAGTAAGGGTGTTAATGGTAAATTGTAGAAGTATAATGAACAAAGTAATCGAATTTGCAAACTTAATAGAGATGCACGAACCACAAGTAATAATTGGGGTAGAGAGTTGGTTAAAAGAAGAAGTACTAGACAGTGAGGTTTTTCCTGATGGTTACAGAGTGTACCGCAGAGATAGAGGAGCAATTGGTGGAGGAGTCTTCATACTAGTTAGCAAAAACTACAACAGTTCACTGGCGTTCATAGATCAAGACCATGAGTTACTTGGGGTAGATTTCTGGGGTAGTAAAAAAAGAAAAAGATCAGAGTGTTGGCTGTTTACCGCAGCGGAAGAATGACAGAAGAGGATGAGGCTCTTGGGGAGAAATTAAATTCATACTCAGATTTCAGAGGTGAGAATAGAATGATCATCATCGGCGGGGATTTAAATTTACCAGGTGTAAACTGGGAAGGGAATAAGATAAATAACACAAGGGAACAAAGATATGCAAATATCTTAATAAGGGAAGGAGGATTTACACAAGTGGTTGAGCAAAACACTAGGGCACAAAATATTTTGGATATATTTCTAATTAAGCCCGATGAAAACATTTTGATGTATCAAGTAACTGAAGGAATAAGTGATCATGAAGCAGTTCTGATGGATATTAGAGGATTCAGTAAACCAGCAGCCAAAAAAGAAGGGGGAAATAGGTACCGGTACAATTATAAAAAGGCACAGGTTTCAAATTTGAAGAGATATTTCAGAGAACAATTCAGCAAATGGAAGGAAGTGTAAGGTATCCCTCGTTCTATTTTCAATATTCTGTTAGAATCCGGCCAAGTTTGAGGTTAACTTCAGTACACGATACCACAGGTAAAATCGAGATAACAACACTTCTAGTACAGTAAAGTAAATAAATAACACATAGCCAACATAAATAAACCATAAAAAGCAATAAATCCATGATATTCCAGTAGGAAATAGGTTATTCCATATAAGAGTAAACTTTCAATACCAGATCCTAATATTGGTTAGGGAGATATTCTGAACTGATTTAAAAGAAGTAAATGTTAAATAATAGTAAATAGAGTGCCTAAACAAACCTCTTATCATGATTACTAAGCATTATTCCAGAGATAAATAGATAATTTCAATATAAGTCAAACCTAACCACTAAAATTTTGGCATATACCAGTTTTGGCATTTCTGAAGAGATTTTCATACAGTAAAGAGTGTAAAGAACTAATAATAGCCAGGCCTCGACCTAAAATAACCATAACTGCACAGTTAAATAGAGTTTAGCAGATATTTCAAAGAAATAAACAGGATGATTGGATAGTAGACTGAAGCAGTATGAAGATATCACATTGTGATGGAATTTGACCAGTTTAAAGTTCTAAAAGTAAATAGAATAATGCCTGAGACAGTTTAGTAGGATAATTAACAGGTTTCTGATAGTTTTCAAGCATTTAATACTCACAAGAAGTAATTATGAAGAAATTTGATCACTCATTTTCCTAAACAGTGCACATAAACAATTTGAGACCCTTTTAAATAGTTTCAGGACTTAAAAAGTAGATAAAGACATGATAAATAATATTATCTTTCAGTTTTAATAGGCTTCAAGTAGTTCTAATCTGTAAAATATGAAATATTAGTGAAAACCGGGAGCCGGTAAATAGGTGAAATTTCCTATACTTTCAGAATTAATTCCAATAAAGCAAGACCATTTTCGAAAGTGCTAAGAACATGTAAACGCCAGTAAACACACATAATTAATTTTCTATAAACATTAAAAGACGTTTTACTGACCTTCTGTCTGTTAATCCAATTTCGAAGTAACTTGCCACAGGCACAGTACACATTACACGTTTTTACACTGATTTTAAACACTGTCACCCGTTATAAAGTACGGTAACTAATAAATTAAAGCAATCCTAAAGAGAATTAAATTCATCTAAATCTTGTAGTTTCCAACCGTTTAAGTATTTTTAAATGCCATCTGAACACATAAAATAAAACACTCGACTTTAACATTTTTTCATTTAAAAGCCTACTTAGTTTCCGGGTTAAAAGTAATTTTTCTTAAAGATCCATTCTTCTAGCTTCATACACATTAATTTCATGCCATTTAAAGCAGTAGAACCGATGTTAGTGAATTTCTAAAACACTCTGTAATAGCACACGTGTAAATAAGAGAATAATTTATTGTGTCCGAGATACAGCACATACCGAGATAAAATAACTTTTAAAATACGCAGTTTAATTCAGGCTACACACTAGTAATTTTTCCGGCTTAATAATCGATATACCTTCAGAGTTGCACATAAAAATACACAATAATAAATCTGGCGACAAGACGAAATCACTGTTTTTGCAATAACTCAATCATCTCATAACCGATTTAAATAAAGTTTACATTTTTGAGAGGCTAAAATCGGGGCCCACAATTTGAGCATAATTTTATGTTGGTAACTAAAGTAGATTCAAAAATTCCTAAAAAAGCTAACTTGTGGTGAAACACTGTAAAAATGACCATATTTGGTCATGTCATCAGACATGAGAATTAAAGCTTAAACAAATTAGAACTTTTTATCAACCAATACATCCGTAAACGCCCATAACTTATTCAGTTTCACATTTTAAATCAAACACTTAATAGATAAACTATAAAATTAAACACGAGGGAATGTTTGAGATCGCGGAGGCGATCAGCCGGAGCGCCACCTTACGTGAGGTAAAGCTATATAGGCGATGTAGCGCGCGTAGGTTTAAGCTCGGGTTTTCAGTCTTTCTTCAAACATGCGGGAGTGAGCACGTCGGTTGAGCTGGGAAGTAGTGTAGGCAGGGAGACATGTGGCTGACCTAAGCAACGCTTGGCCGTCGCCATGTTCGAAACTCGACACCATGAACATTCAAACTAACAGTTTTCAACTATGACTTTCGAAATTTAATTTTTATTTTTGGGGTTAGTGCGTGTTTTGCTCTGTGTCTCAATCTGTGATTTCCGGTGAACGATTTTTATCCGATTGCCTTTGCTAACTGTGAACTTTTATACTAAATGTGAGATTTTCAAGAATATATGGCAGTTAATCAACTTTTGACTTTCATTTCTACAATAGCACCTTTCTTACATGAGGTTAAAGCTGTAAGTGGCGACTGTGGTCATTTTAACAGTTAGCATACCATTGGTCAAACACGGCAACAGAACTTTTCAGGACTTAGAATATTTTTGGAAGACTTCTAGCTCAGGTGATGAAGCCGATACCAACACCAGTACTCCTTCACGACCCTGACAGAAGGCTCAGGTACAGTAGAGTCAAGGTGGGAAGAATTCAAGGAGATGATAAGAAAGGGGGAAGAAAAATTTATTCCAAAGCAGAAAATAAAGAGAAGTAGAGAACCTATGTACTATAATAGGGAAGTGAGGAGGTTAAAGAGGTTGGTAAGAAAAGAACATAACAGAGTTAAGAGACAGCTGGGTAGTAGGGAATATTTAAAACAACTAAACAAGGACTTAATAACAGCAAAGAAAATGGCTAAAGATGGGTTTATGAAGAGTATTGTCAGTGCAGGAGGACCATTGACAGATGCATCTAGAAATTTCTATGGCTATATCAGGAAACTGAGTGGAAGGGAGGGTGTAGAGACACTTATAGATAAGGATGGAGAAGAAGTTACTGACGATTTGAAAAAGGCAGAAATTTTAAGTAACTGTTTCAGTGAAAGCATTAGGGACAATGAATCAGAAACAGGAGGATCTAATTTGGAGAACGAGCTTAACAACACAATTAGAAATAACGATAGTAAAAAATTTGATATCCATCCTGAGGAAATCGTGAAGGAAATAAGAAAGCTGAATATAAAAAAAATAAAGGGGGGAAGATTATTTTACTACACATATCTTAAAGATAGCCGGATGTGACATTGTACCTTATATTGAAATATTATTTAAATTGAGTCTAGACACTTGCTGCTTACCACAGGACTGGAAAAGTGCAATAGTAGTACTGGTACATAAAGGAGGGGTAAGAAATAGAGTTGAGAATTACAGGCCAATCAGTTTGACATCAGTGGTACCGTAAATCGGGGTAACTTTGGGACACTTTTTCGAGTTTTTTACACCTCCCATCTATATTTATAAAAGTAATTCACTGAGATTACGATATTATGTAAAACTGACCTTCCACTTTGCAAATAAGGGCATGGTTTTACTCTATACGCAATCACTTTATCATAATTAGCCTTTGTTTCTGTCCCAATCTTACACCATCAAGTGGGGAAACTTTGGGATAGTACTATTTTTTGCCAGAAATGATTAGAAAAAGTTAATTTGTACCAATGTTACAAATCAGTTGTTTATTATGAACATCTCAGACAAGCATTGAACAAAATAGAACATTTTTAACAGTTTTTTTTTTTTTTGTTGTTGTTGTTATAAACTCAGAACATACATACAAATTCTACATAAGCAAAGAAACTTAGGATAGGTGTGCCGATTCATAAATCCCTTAACCCAATCCTTTCCAGGCCAGTTGTTTTTAAAACGCGCCTCCTTCTTTCCGCAGCGATCCAGGTAGCACTTTACAACCAATTGAAGCAGGGGAGTAGCTACTATGGGGCTAGGCGGTGCAGTGCACCGGGGCCCTCACGCTCAGGGGGCCCCCTAAGCGCACCTCTAGGGGCCCACGAGCCTTCACGGCAAACTGGCGACCTCTTTTTTTTTTTAGCTCTACCGTGGTCTAAAGGGTCCCTGAGAACACAGGAACCCATCACTAAGGGCCCTCGCTGCTCAGGGCAGCCCCAACCACTGCTCAGGGGCCCCTAAAGAACAATTCAAGGGCCCCCATCCTCAGTTAAGGGGGGCCCCTGCCAGCACACAAAGAAAAAAAAAAGGTCGCCCGTCTGGCCTGAGGGCCCAAAATAAATTTTTTGCACCGGGGCCCTTGTTGACCTAGCTACGCCACTGAATTGAAGGTCAACCATACCCACAGGAAATCCGTAATTTGATGTGGCAATAATGTGACCCACAAATTGCATCTCCTCTTCTTTCGTAAAAACAGAAGCCCGACCCATAGGTTTTGAACGTTTTTCCTGGCTTTTCAGGTGCAGTGTGTTCTTTGGAATGCCATATTTTGACGCTGCTTGGCGAATAGACAAAGTTTTTTTTTATTGCCTGCAGGGCCTCATTTAAACTTTCCTCAGTATAATTTTTGTATGGCCGTATTCCAAGAGCACGTTTGGGATTTCTTGGCATGGTTATCAGCTTTTATTCTGTGTAGAAAAAACAGAAAATAGACTGAATAGCACTTGGGTTGCATTGTGGGGTAACTTTGGGACAGTCCCTAAGTTACCCCACTGAATGCTGACTTTTTGTAGCTTTGAATGTTATTAAGTAACATGTACAGTTTAAAATAACTGTTATATACAAAAATGATTGTCAAAGAATGTACTTTTTAAAATACATACCTGGCAATGTTGTAATACGCACAGATTTTTCTAGGCAAATGAAAGTTTCCGGAAAAACACAGGATCTCAAAAATATAGACTTCGAAAGAAACACACTTTGTTGAGACGACAATAAAGCAAAAGCTTCTAACTGATGTTACAAGGTGACAGCACATATTGGTGCTTCTAATAATGCACATTATGCTCCAATTCAAAATGAATAACATCTTTGGGACCTTTGAAAGCTGAAAATTTCGCACTGTCCCAAAGTTATACCACTAGTCCCAAAGTTACCCCATTTTACAGTATGTAAATTAATGGAAAGATTGATATGCAACCACATCAGAAATATATGTGAGGAATGTAAGTTGTTTTCAAGCAGGCAACATGGTTTCAGGCAAGGATATTCATGCGAATCTCAGTTGATGGGATATATGCAAGTTATTTCAGATGAAATGGACAAGGGAGGCCAAATTGATAGTGTAGCACTAGATCTGTCTAAGGCATTTGACAGAGTAAGCCATAAAGTGGTAGTAAATAAGGTAAAAACTATTGGAGTGGATAAGAAAGTCATTTGCTGGGTAGAAGAATTTTTAAAAGGTAGAAAACAAAGTTAGGGTAGGAAATGTAGTATCAAAAGAAGTGGAAGTAAAAATGGGTGTGCCACAGGGTAGCGTATTGGGACCATTTCTATTCATTATTCTAATGAATAATTGTGTTGATTGTTTACTATCTGAAATTAGATTGTTTGCAGATGACATAATGCTGTATAAAAGAATCAAAACGATAGAGGATTGTAAACAGTCGCAGGGTGATCTGGACAGGATATCTAATTGGGTCGGTAAACATGGAATGAAGATAAATGAAAGATGAGTCAGCTTATTAGATACACAAATAAAAAACAAAATGTTAATTATGAATATAAGGTGGGGAAAGAATTGCTTGCTGAAGACTTGAAATGTAAATATCTTGGCATTACATTTGATAACAAGCTTAACTGGGCAGGCCACATAGGACAGGTGGTAGGAAAAGGTTTCAAAGTTCTGCACTTGTTGGAGAGAGTGATGAGGGGATGTATGAGAGAAGTCAAGGAATTGGGTTACAAAACTTTGGTCAGACCATGGTAGTGTAGTATGGGACCATCATTTTACGTATCAAATACAGGAGTTGGAGAGGGTGCAAAAAAGGGCTGCTAGATTTGTTTCTGGAAATTATCGCAGAATCGCAGAATCGGATATGATAAAGGAGCTGGAATGGGATTCATTGCAAGACAGGAGGAGAATGAGGAGGGTCATGGGAGTGTGCAGTGCATATACTGGCGATGAGGCATGGAAAGATATTGCAATAGGTATGAAAAGTAGTGCATGGAAGGGAAAAGATGACCATGACCACAAGCTGGCACTCGATTTCAGGCACAAGGGTGTAGGAAGATTCTCTTTTTTAGGTAAGGGTGTCAGGGATTGGAATGAGTTACCAAGAGAAATGATGAATAATTTACCGAAAACTTTGAAAGAATTTAAAGATAAAATTTGTAGAGGGCAAATGTAGGTAGGGGCAGGATAGGGGGAAGATGGGTGTGTAGGAAAATTGCCACCGGAGCCTGTGCTCCATTGCAATTAAATTAAATTACACAAAAACTACAGGATACTTAAGCTTTTCTGGAAAAGTACCCCTCAAGTAAAGATATATTAACGATATTTGGGATTCCTAAGAAGACTAATAACAAAGCTAAGTTGGGGTAGCTACTGAAGATGATTGTCCTTCCCTACCTTAATAATTCCAACTTCCGCCACATAGTGTCTACTTCAAGTAACACATGTTAACCATGAGTATACCAATTCAGAATCTCACCAGCTGCTAAGTACACTTCATCATATGTTTTCTCCATGCTAATATTGAGAACTACACACATATTCACACAGCAGTTGTTCCTCTTTAAGGTTAAATCATAAGTCAACAACAAGTAACAAAGTTATGCTGGTAAGTCTTAGAAGGCAGGACCAATGTTCAAGATAAACGAAGGAGTGGTATGCTACCTGTAATGATCTTCAGAGAATTGAAGTAGTAACTCATGCAAATTGGTGTATCACTAAAGGAAATGCACAAATTGATTCCAGATATTTCTAAGACAACACTTGATGAAATAATAACATTAATATCAGGGAACATCAATGATGGTACCAAAAATTTGGTATCTCATACAACATGAGAAATTCAGGCACATCTGCAATGATTCAGGTGGGAAGTTTTGGTCAATCTACCATACAGTCTCAAAATTGCCAGTGACTTTCATTTGTTTCTTTACCTGTAATATCGTGTAAGACATTTTAATGATGGTACCAAGACTGAAGTGAAAATGTGGTAGTGGAATACTAAGTTATACTGAGACTTAACAGGTGTTTGGACAATTGTGCCTACTAAAATGAAAAATAGAATTCCTGTACACAATTAGTACTGTATGGTTTTTGATATTACAATGGCTAATATTCATTCAAAAATGTCACAAATGCTTTCCACAAATACCCCGAAGCGCGATTTATGTTGATTTCCAAAGTTAGTACAGCTACATTTTTTTTTGTTTTTACAAATAGCTACCTTCAAATCTGAATTTTGATAAGCTATTGCCAAATATTCATGATTAAAAGCTTTTAAGATTTCTTGAATGAGAGGAATATTGTTTTTGGTATGACTAGTGTTGCAAACTGAAAAAAAAAACAAAATGTTTTTTTTCAGATTTGTGAAAAAAAACATGAAAAAAAACTTAGCACCCTCGTTTTTTTTCTAAATTTGGTTTTTTTTCAGAAAACTATATATTTGATAAATTATAGTTTTATTTATGGAACTTACATTTTACATGTGTGTTTTAAACCTTACTAAATCATATAATATCTTATATAATGATTCATAAATGTATCTATATAGGTAACATAATTTTTTATTCATCTTCTATGTCGGAACCACATTCCCTAGTATCAGTACTACCAACACTAGTTCGGTCGGAGTTGGAATTTTCTGTTTCTTCTTCTGCCCACTCTAGATCCATAACTTCAGAAATAGTTATATTTTCTTTTACTGGTTGTATTGCATGCAAAAGCTTTTGAGATTGCAATTTTAAATTGTGAGCAAAGTACACACTGTGAATGAAGACTGCGCCGATAGTTCTGTATTACGGTCTTTTAAGTTTGAATTTAAATATATTATCATACAAAATAGGAGCTTTATTTGTTTTCAATCGTTGGTTTACGCCAACGTTTGCAAGGAAATTATTCATAATTACTGACAATGACTCAGTATTATCACTATACGCTGCGAGTTTAACAAGTATACGAATATAAGGAAAGCACAACAAGTAATAAAAAGAGGCAAAAAACCGTAGTTAAATTTCTTAATTTTTTGAAAAGATTCGTAGGTCTACAGATAAATTTGTAGGGCCTGGCAGCACTAGTTCAAATAGCGAGTATCAATCCAAACAATGGGGAACGGCCGAACGGGGATTCCTTCTCACGCAACGTAGCCTTTTCGGGAAGTCCCCTTGCGTAAAAGAAAACTTCAGTCGATGTTACCAATATTTTTGTAATTTTTTTTTCTACTGAACCAGAAAGTTATAGTAGATTTAAAAGTAAGATAAGTACTTAGTATAAACTCTAAAACAGTCATATTAAATGATAAATGCCTTAAAAATTGGAAATTTAGTAGTTATGAAAAAAAACATGTCCCCAGAAAAAAAACATGTTTTTTTACAGTTTTTTTTCATGTTTTTTTTCACGTCAGAAAAAAAACTGTTTTTTTACAACACTAGGTATGACTATTCTGCAGAAAGTTTCAATGCAAAAATAAAATAATTTTTATAAGCCATCCCATTTTATGGAAAATTGCAGTTGTGACCAGAATTCCGCAATCTTTATGGCCTTCTCGTTTGCCCTATAAAGGTCGTCGATATTGCAGGTTTCAGGGAGATTCCTGCATATCAGAAGATGTTGTGGGTTCTGAAGCTCACCACATTCACATAGATCGTTGTCATTAGTGTACCCCCATTTTTTAATATTATATTTACATCAGGACACTTCAGTTCTTAATCTGTTTAGAGCCTTCCATATAGCATATGGCTGATTACATCCCGCAGCCGGTGCCTCTTTGATGTTCCTCCACTGTTCTTCAGGCAACGAATTTCGCCATAGTTCTAGACGGTGTGCTCCAGTAGAAGATGTTGTGGCTGTAGTTGATTGTACGAAGCTCTTTCTTGACTTCAGCCTTGTGGGTTGAGGTTCGTGTCCAAACAAAGGGTGTCTGGGGTCTGTTTCTTGTTTCCTCTTCTCCGTCTCTTCAACTGTTTTCCTACGAATGTCAGGTGGTGCTATACCCATGATTTGGTAT
This sequence comes from Vandiemenella viatica, assembly GCA_031002005.1. NCBI lineage: Eukaryota > Metazoa > Arthropoda > Insecta > Orthoptera > Morabidae > Vandiemenella > Vandiemenella viatica. Next base: position 29,949,094 of record JARYHS010013631.1, read on the forward strand.
ATTTTACTAATAGTAGTTGGTTTTAGGCAACCTGTTACAATGCGACCAGTAACCCTGAAGCATATCTATTATTTTTTTGTGTATGCTTATGCAGTAGATAAGTAGATTTTACTAGCTTCGATTTTTTTTTTCCATAAAAAAGTGCTCATGGTTAATGATTTTATTTGCTTTTAGAAAATGTTCTAAAGAAAAGGAATATCTATGGTCAGTATGACAAGTTCATTGTGTTGTTTTGTTTTAATAAGAGGATTTGTTAATTTCAAAATTAAACCCTAAATGGATTTTAACAATTGGTGCTAAGTGTAGAAAAATCAGTTCAGTAAATTTATCTGCTTAGTGCTTTAAAAATATCAAATTATATAATGGTTCCATTACAATAGCACAAAGCCTACACTATGTGCATTAACTGCAAGTGGGAATTAACCAGCTTATTTTGGTTAGACATAAGAATTTTGCAGTGATTTGCAGACTAATCTAACTGTTCACTTTAATGCCTTATAACATTACTAGTCCACCTACTAAAATCATATCAATCATTTAATTATAAAGAGACACCAACCCAAAACAATACAATTTAATTTAACTTTTTGGTAACAGAAGTTGTTCATATGATTCAAAAAACTTCTAAAAGGTTGCAGGTAGTTTCTACTAATATTTAGAAACATTTAGGAACTGTTTTAAAAAATTTATGTAACAAATCTTTGTTAGTATTAAAATTAACATTATTATTATTATTTGGCTTAGTCTATACTGATTGTCAAGGCTCTAATTGTTTAAGCCAATTGCTCCATTCACAAAAGACTTCTTGTATGCTAGTTGTCCAAAATTAATTTCAAGATTAATAATAGTCTCCTGGATGACCTCCAACATGTTTGCCTATGTTTAATGCTTCTGTTATTTCACTGTAGTTTCATTAATCTTATGTAAAATACAAGATGATGCAACATACAAGTTCAAAGGTTTGATAAAAAAAAGGGGGGGGGTCATATACTGATGAGCCAAAACATTATCAATGCTAAATGTGATAGCGATTACATCTGACAACTATGTGTGTAAAGAAACTATATAAGTGGGGGAGAAAAATAGGGGGAGTCATTCTAACAATTATACTTTAGGAAACCATGAGTAGGTGTCAAGGTGTGGCATTACATGCCTATTACAGAATGTGGAGGTTGAAGGCTTGCCTGTTCCATAAAACATGATCTGCAGCAGATATGAAGGCAAAGTACAATGCTCATGCAGGCAAAAGCGTTTCAGAGCACACCATTCAGTGCTCATTGTTGAACATGGAGTTATGCAGCAAATGGCCTCTGTGTGTTCCCATACTGACACAATGATATGGTCAATTACAATAGGATCATCCAGATTGGATTGTGGATGAATAGTAACATTTCTTGTTATACCAGGTTGATGGACATGTCCAGATATAGTTCCTTATGGGTGAATGGCTTCTTGAATCATGCACTTCGCCAAAAATTAAGGCCAGTGGGGACAGTATTATGCTATGGGGAATGTTCACCTGGGTTTCCATGGTACCTTTGGTAGTGTTTGACGGCACTATGACAGTTGTGAATTATGTGAAATTACTGCAGATCACCTACAAACCTTCATGCTTCATGTCTTCCATGCAGTGGTGGCTCTAGGCGTAGTGACAGTGTGACTTGTCACCCCCTCTAATCAAGAATAAATAAATTAAAAATTAAATGTAGTGAAAGAAAAATAAATATCTATAAATGCGGCATTCTCTACTATATGTTAACTTATGACAGTAAGGAAAACATTGAACTCCATCTGTTGGCCACATCAGTGAAGTATTTCACTGTTGTGGAGACCTCTCAGAGTGTCACCAATCGCGCATGAGCTCTAGCATTTTCGTGGAAATATTCTGGGGTTGGGGTTCGCTTTGTTAGTGTTGAATGGAGACAACTTTGTTCTGTCACACACAGCTTGATAAAGCTAGTAACACTGCTGGTAGAGCGCAGCATCTGCTCGAACAGTGCTTCTCAATCTGTGGTTCACTGAATACTGGTGGTCCGCAAACACAGTTTAGGAGTTCCACAGGCATAATATCAAACTTTGATACCATATTCATAGGCCCAATTTTTAAAAAACCTTGAATATTTCAATGACCTGGCAACCATATGGCATCAGAAAGAGCGCAGTTTATCTAGAGATTAAGTAAATGACTGTTTACTAAGAGTTTTAAATGGGTATGAGGAACCTCAGAAGGTGGTATGATTGTTAACGCGAGTAGTGAAGTAAACAAAAATAAAAGACGTACGGTCTAGCGTCTTATTTTAGTTCATGCATATAGGCTGGTGGTATACTGTAGTCCAGACTGTAGTAACATTATCTGGTTTGATCTGATTAACATGTAATTAGCTTTTGATAGTTCACATAAAGTTTTATATCTGTGTTTTCATAGGAATTCAAAACATGGTTTTTGATTTATTATGTTATAATGTCCGAGATGTTAATAATAACAATATCTTATATCTTTAAACGAGCAATTCTTGTATATATATATATATATATATATATATATATATATATATATATTTCGGATTTCGGAAACGGCTGTGACGATTTGGATGAAATTTGGTATTTAGATAATGTTTTGACTTTTAAGATTACCTGAATAGTTTTCTTCCCTACTAAAAAGCGAGTTTACAAAATATGAACAATTTTGTCACTCCGTATATCGAAAACGGCACTAGCGCCATCTCGTAGACAATTCAGGTACCAGAAAGCCTACAAATAGAGTTTCTTTGATTCCAAAGAATAAGTAAACGAACAGTTCTTGTATACTGGCTGACCCGTGGAAATATTAGCACTGCAAGTTCAATTGTAAAACATTTAAAAAGAAAGATAATTAAAAATTTATCAATGGTTTTATCAGAGGTGATAACTTTACAGAAACTTCTTTGAAATTAATATTACTGGTACCAGTTATAAAGTAATCATCGTTTACTTTTTGACTATAAATAGTGGTTGTTAGTTAGCCATTAAATACTACCACCTTAATTATAAAACATCTTTCGATTTCTGTTCAATATACAAGATTTCGGGTAGAGTTTGATAATAAAGTGCATAATTAAATATTAATACATCTACAAATTCCTGAAAAGCCGCGTGCGAGTGCTTTATTGTTTATAACGAAGGTTACTTCTTATGGGAATTGTTTTATTATCATTTTGAAATGCTGATCAGAAGATGTGAGATTACTGCGAGGTATGAGCATAGTTTTATCGGAGTGAATAAATATAGCACAGATGATGTTCTATTGACGTCACAACCTGATGAATTCTCATAGTACTCGATGAAAATAAATAATAAATTTTCTTGGTTTTCGAGATATAGCATGTCAAAAATCAGTTATAGGTATAGTTCCTTGTGCTTTTGGCGACGTTTCTTTTGGTCCAGGCCGTATTTCAACCTAACAAAAACCACTAGGTACAAAATAAAACATTGAAAGTACATTTCCACCATATAGACATAGTGCTTTTGGTGGATTTTTTTCTGGTCCAGGACGGATCTAATCCTAACCTCTTCACTTTTGAGATATAATATCCCCAGAACTAAGTGAGATATCAGAAAAATAAATTCCTTATTTTCGATTTGTCTCGACGAGTTTCATACGAATTCATCAAACTTGGCTATGGCGAAATTTGTCTTCTGGTTCAGGTCGCATTTCAACCAACCACGTCAATTTTGAGATACAATATCTCGAGAACTAAGCGAAATATTTAAAAAAATATATTTTTTACCTTCAATTTTTCTCGTCGAGTTACATAAGAACCCATCATCAAGGGTTATCGTAGAATCCTTTGAATTACCACAAATCTTGCACCAGTAATTAATACCAAACTGGCATTAAAATTTCTGTTTAACATATTAATAGAATTTTTTAAGCTATTTGTGAGGCCCTCTAGCAAATGGATCTAGCAATTTGGATGAAATTTCAGATGTAGATAACGTTTTGATTTTCAAGTTTTTAACAGGATTTTTTTTTTTTTTTTTTAAAAAGGAGCAACTTTTGTATTTGGTTTCTCGAAAACGGCTCTAACCTCATTACGTAGAAGGTTCAGGTACCAGTAAGCCTACTGATGTTAGTTAAACTTCTCTTTGGTTAACTGTGCACCTCAAAACGCCTAGGAAGCCTTCAAGCCTTATACTTTAATCAAACTTTACTCGAAATCTTGGATACTGAACAGAAATCGAAAGATACCGAGCGAAGATCGGTCACCCAGGTACTGGAAAATAAAATTAGGCCTAGGGTGGAAGACATTAAAGGCAGGAAACTATTCAGAGGAAAAATTGTAGAGGTAACTGGCGACGGAGAAAGGAAACTCAGAAGAGGAATCGAAGTTGCATAATCCTCGGCTGAAACAAAAGGAAAAAAAAATAGCTCTTGTGAGTTAGAGGCCCACAACATTGTTTTTGAAATTTTACTGCTCCTAGGGTTGAAAAAAGTTTGGATATGCTGGCTTGGAAAATTTGTCAATGCGAGCAGGCAATATTCCTTGTGTATCTTAGATTCTCAGAAGGAGAATTACGCGAGTTTATGAATGCACGTAACAGGAAAAGTTTCTGAAGTGAAATGTATTTCATTGTCATCGTGGTCATCAAAGGCAGTGCCGGATAAGAAAGTATGAGGCACTAGGCACTCAAATTTTTGAAAATAATTATCTGTATTTTATAAGTACAAAGAAAAGGTTTTATAGATAATTAATAGAATTTATCATATTCAAACGAATTTTACAATTTATGGTATTTTGAAACTTACTCTTTTTTATCGTACACTACATTGAAACAAAAAATTAATAATTTTCATGCCTTTCATATTATTTTGTTTTATTTTGGATGATTTTCTTTTTTCTTATATTTTAGTGAAAAAAGTGAACTTTCAGGGGGTCTTCAAAACTCAGGGGCTCCAGGCTATTGCCTAGTCATGTCTAGTCCTGCCTATTGGGTAATCCAGCACCACTTTTAGATCAACTTGTCAGTTTTTGGCAAATCACTAAATGTCTGGTAAATTTCAAAACATTTGTCTTTAATTTATTTCAATATCATTTCTTTAATCTGATAGTAATTGCAGATAAAGACTTTCATAGGTTACAAATCTTTATGTCGCTTTGAGCTGTTTTTCCAGGCACCTTTCACTTCAATAACCAGTAAACCATTGAAACATTTTATTGTTGTCACTACCTGATCAAATCACTTCGGCTGCCACTGCTTCCATGACAGCACTAGCATCTTCCAACATGATAACTGTCTATGTAACAAAGCCAGAATAATGTGTCAGCAGTTTGAGGAGCATATCAGTGAACTCACATTGTCTTGGTCACCAAATTCCAGTGATTTCAAGCTGAAAGCACATATCTGGTACACTATCAGGTGCCAACTCCACATCCACAAATCACGAGCTCATAATTTAAGGAAATAATGTGATTTGTCAATAGACATCTGGTACTTGATACCTTTGGAAACATACCAATGACTTACTGAATCCATGCCATCCCGAATTACTGCCGTTTTACATTTTAAAGGTGAACCAACAGTATTAAGAGTGTGATCATGTTTTGGCTCAGTGTGTGTATCCCACTGAATTATTTCTAACAAAGTTGTTACTCATCGCATCAAGTCATTTTCTTAAAATAAGAATACTTGGGTGAAAGTATAAATCACCTGGCAAGAGATTAAACATAAAAACAGTTGATCAGGTAGTGGGGCTTAATTATCCTAACTAATTACTAATATTACAGGCTGTAATTGATATTTATCATGCCACCATATTTGATCGATGGCCTCACCAATGTTTGGCAGCTCAGTTCCCTTACCTCCATTGTATGTCCTCCCATATCTCCTCCAAGAGTACTTCTAAATACCCTGATGCCTGTTATCAAATGATGTGACCAGATATTAATTTTAATGCCTTCTTTCCCTAGTTCTTATTCTCTACCATATAATTACAATAAGCCATTCTGTTGTAATCAGTGTACTTTAATTACCTGACTAAGGCATTCTTTAACTCCATACTCACCAACACAGCTTTATAGTTTGCTCAGATCTCTTCATGTATGTATTCAAAGCAATCATATTAAACAGCACAACATTAAATCTATAAACATTCCGATTTCTGAATGCAAATGAACAACAGTATAATTGTTTCGAATTATTAATAGCAAATATACAAATGCACTATCATATGGCATCCCTGAACTCATTCCATCTCCTCCAGTACTATATCTTCCCTTGCTGACATTCTGCTTTCCTTTTTGTTAAGAATTACTCCATGAAATGGAGTGTCCATAAAGTATGTAGCTCCCGGCCTCCAGTAAACCTCCCCTTCCTTTCCCCACATGTAGCCTAATGTCACTTGTTTCTACTCCCCCCCCTCCCCCCTATACATGGAATGTAGCTTTTTTCCTTATCGATTCCAGAAGAAATTTTGTACCATTTTCTGTTATCAGACTATCGTAAATTACATACGAAGATAATTAGGTGATGGGAGTAAATATAATAGATATTTACATGCTGTTGTGTGTTCTGTATCTTATTTTAATTGTGACAAATAATATGAAAGAAAATCTATGTGGCTCTTTGCTTGGAAACCCTCTCTCCATCACGTAGCCCAACAGATTTATACCAAACAGAACCTTTTGGGCTTTGTGTATGGGCGCATTATCATCTTGAAAGATGGCAGTGTTTGGCAGCAGTATTATAGTCATAGTAAGAACTTCATCATTGAGTATGTAGAGATATTTATTCGCAGTCATCCTGCCAGTGATGTGAATGAGAGGGCCAGCTGAATACCACGATATAGCCACCCAAATCATAAAGGAACCTCCCCAAGCTTGACTGTAGGACCCAAGCTTCCTTTGGTGTTCTACATAAACCCGGCCGTTAGTAGAAAATGTGAACGACGATTCATCGGACCATACCTCATCCTTCCAATCATCAAGTGTCCAGTTTTTAAAATCGTTGCACCACTTGTTTCGCACTTTAGCGTTGGTAGCCGTTATAAGGGATTTTGCAATTGCAGCCCTTCCATGAACGTTAGCTGTGTGGAGCTCCTGCCATAGTGTTTTTGTTGAAGCAGTATTCCTCAGGTGTGTGTTAAGTTCTGCTGTCACTTTTGCTGCGGTAGTTTTATGTTGTCTGGCCACAATCCTTTTTAATGTTCGTTTGTCTCTTATCGGTTAACTTTGGTTTTCGTCCACTATTCCTCTTCCCCGACGATGTTTTACCACGTTTTGTGTATGCTGTCATTACCTTGGGTACTGTAGCTTGTGAGACGTTGAACAGTTCAGTTGCTTTTGTCACAGACACTCCTGCTAACCAGGCTCCAGCAATTTGCCCTCTTTCAAAGTCTGAGAGATCATGCATTTCACCGATCACTTGTCAAACCATCAGAGAACAAAGCATATAATACATTGACACATACTATGCCATACATGTGCATTGCAGTATTCATGCGGAAGTAGTGGTGCCAACATGCAACAACCTGTACTCTATTGCATAGTGTTCATATTATGTTGACCAACCTCTGTATAAATTTTAAGATTCATTAAGTCTACAGTGTACTTATTTGTGAACATACAATTATCTGTTGTGGTAGAACAATAGATTGGCATTGGTAAGATAGAATCTGTAAGGTACCAGACATAGTTATAGATCAAAGAAGAGTTGTATGCTAAACCCCCACCAAACACTTGTCTTTTGACACCTTTTGAAGGAAGCATCCTTGCATTCATCTGGAGTTATTTGGTTAAAGCATGGAAAACTGAATCTGGATGCCCAGACATGGATTCTAACCCAAGGCCAGAGCACTACCACTCATCCACCCCAGTAGGTGAAATATATTTTAGTTCAAAATGCATTCATTTTTCTTAGAAGTTCCCTTTATATCAATTAAGTTTGTTTAATGTTTCTCAAATTAATGGATTCCATCCCTTAAATGTGATTCTGAAATATCTGAAAAATACCAATCTGCAGCTGCTAATGTATCTATCATTTTGTGTAAGATTTTTCCAGTCACATACATCCCTGCATTTGCAAACTGGTGAAATAGTGGCCAAATTTAGTGAATAGTGGATTTTTCAGCAATTTTTGTTTCATATTCTTGTTTTCCCCATTTCTAAATCTCCTTTGTGGCTGATAATTTTTCTTTTCCAAGCCTATCTCCAATTTCTTCATAACTTTGGTCCAAAAGACTTGCAAAATATTTACTGTTTTAATACTTTCAATAGTTACAAAAATAATCCCTTTTGCATCTCAGGCAACAATTGCCACAATATTTTGGCAGATGAAGTTCCACTGCCTTCTTTATTTTAAACAGTTTTCCTTTTATTCCACAGTCTTTATTTTCCCCTTTTGTGTGCAGAGCCACCAGCTTCTAATCACTATTTTGATTACCAATTTCTGGCATCTATTTGTGGATCCGAGTCTTATCCATAGTTACAAATCAATGCACTAAAACATCCCAAAAAATTGTGGAGAGATTTGTTTTTGTACTTTTTATTGGTCAGCATTTATTAAACTGACAACCATTTAGTACAAAGCATTCACATATTTAATACTTAATGTAAAATCTGATATAACTGGCCTCAGCAATACCATACACCTTTCATCACAAATTGTCCAAAACCATACTATGCACCTCCTCTTTTTCATATTGCAAAACCATGTAAAAATGAAATCTGGATGGCCAGATGGAGACTTTAACCTGCATCCTTCCAAATACAAAGCCAGAGTGTTACCACTCACCTACTTGTCTGTTTCCTGTTATTATGCCTTCTTCAGGTTAGATGTTGCTAGCAAGGAAATAAAAGTTGCCACAGGCTTACTGGTTGCAGATGCAATACTTTAAGATAAAGGAATAGTTGAAGCTGGTAAAGCAAAACATGGGCTTGCAGCTGAGAAAGTGATGGTTAAGGCTGAAAATAAAACCTGTTATAAGACTGCTACTATTGAACTGTAGGAGTATAATGAATAAAGTAAGAGTTTGGTTACTTAAGAGAGATACACAAAGAGCAAGTACTTTTAGGGGTAGGGTCTTGGTTAAAAGAAGATATGGTAGGCAATGAAGTTTTCTCCAATGATTAGTGCAGAGATAGAGGGCCATTTGGTGGAGGGGTATTTATGTTTGCTAAGAAAGACTATTACAGCTTACATGCATTTAAAGATCATAGCTATGAATTACTTGTGGTAGATTTCTGGCATATTGATTGCATATTGATATCTCTGGAATACTGTGGAAACGCGTACCACTCGAACCTGTGCACTTGAATAATAAATAAATATAGTTAATTGTTAGTTTTTGTCTAATACTAATTTAAAACTCTAAATTGTAATACATTTTGCTGCGGTGAGTGCTAGCGAGTGTTTTTATTCATTTTTTTAAAAAAATGAGATTTAGTGCTGTGATATGTTTTGTGTTTATTTTCGGAGATTGTTTACATTTTTGAACACACGGCTTAAGCTCAGATTTTTGTTATAGAACATAAATATCATTTACATTTGTTCTTGGTATTCATATTATTGGTGATCTTTTGATAGGTGGTAAGTATATTTAAGTACCGATATGTAGATTCTGTAGCTAAAGTTAATTTGCGAGTTAATTTAGCAGTTTTCTTGTAAGGTTAAGTTGAATGATTTGTTTTCTCACATTCTATACTTTTTGTTAGTTTCTTGTAAGAATGAACTAAAAGTGTGATAATTGCCATAGATTACTGAGGGCGGGAATTTTTTGTGGTGTGAGAAATGCTTTCATTGGGGAAGACATTGTAGTAGTGTTGCAAATGGATTAATTGAGGAGCCTCTCCCATGGTTCTGTAAAGAATTTTTCATAAATAGGAAGATATTAGAACAGGAGGTAAGGATTAGAGCCCTTGCGGCTGAATTAATAGATGCTAGACAGGAGCTGGATAGGCTGCAGAGGGAGGGAAACAGATGGTTGGGAACTGGCAACAGGGAAAAGGGTAACCAAAACAAGGTGGGCTTCTGATTCTTTTGTTGTGGGGTGGAAATTAGGTTTGCCCTGTTGCCAGAGTTAGACAGGGATGAGCCTTCTGTAGCTGTAGGTGTAGGGAAAAAGCAGCAGACTGTATAGTTAAGTCTGGTAGCCAAGGATTAGGGAAAAAGAAAGTCTTATTTCTAGGTAGTAGTCACAGAAAAGATGTGGGCCCCCTGGTGCACGAAAAATTAGGAGCAAATTTCTAGGTCACGAGTTTCTTAAAACCTAGTGCTAGTCTTGCTCAGGTGGTAGAAGGTATAGGTTCCTTATGTAAGGATCATGTAGTGATATTTGGAGGAGCAGGAAACAGTCTGGGCAGGAATGACAGTTATAGCATCAGAGATGACCTGGAGAAAATGACAAAAGCAGTGTGCCGACAAATGTGTGGTGATTTTAATAGAGATTTTTTAAAATAACTTACCCTCTAATGTCATGTTGGAATCATTAGTTCATTCAATCTAATTCAGGTAGTCAATTTTCCCACTTAAATGAATTATAGTCGCTCAGCTACAGATAAGGTCTTTCTAGATACCTCGAAATTCAGCAATACAATCAAGCCATCTATCAATGGATTATTCGACCATGATGCCCAGCTATTATCTATCAACACTTCAATAAGAACTAGATACGAAGGATAATGTTTTTAAACTTCAGGGTATAATAATCATGAATCAGTTACTTGTTTTAGAAAGTGCCTCAATACCACAAACTGGGAACTTGTTTACAGTGAAAAAGGTATGAATGAAAAATTCACCATTTCTAGTAGCAATGTATTAAATTATTTTGAAAGTTGCTTCCCCTTGAAAAGGTGTTGTGCTTCTCAAAAAGAACATCATGCATTTGTAAATGAAAGTTATAAATTTCCTCTAGGAAGTTGCAATGCTAATGTAAAACACATTACAAGCAGTATTTGAAAAATGTTATTAAAGAATCTAAAAGTATGTACTACAAACATGAAATTCATGATTCTGAAAATAAAATTAAAACAATATGGGACATTGTAAAAAAGTAAATAGGAAAAAACAATCAAACCAGTTTATATCCAAGAAAATTCAGTAGAATCTAATTTTTCAATTGTTGATATATTTAATAAACATTTTTTATCTCTTGTTGATAAATTGACTGCCAATAGCTCAGTGACACATAGTATGGATTTTTTTCTACACAGGCATCCAAAAAAAATTTGACACCGTCTGTAAATTTTGCTACTCCAGCAGAAATAAGAAAAGTTATGTTTCTTAAGAGCAAATACTCAAGTGGTTATGATGGGATTTCCAGCAGAGTAAAAAATTTGGTTTTTAAAGGGCCATTCAACAGAACAAGCTATATTTGCAGTCAGTGACATTTTAGAAGGAAAAATAAATTACTGTGTGAATTTTTTAAGACTTGTCTAAAGTATTTGACTGTGTAGATCAGAAAATTCTCATACACAAATTAAAGAGTTATGGTATAGATGGCATTGTTAATAAATGGCTTAATTCTTACCTTCTGAATAGAAAACAAAGTGTCACTAGAGTATTTTAAGGCTGCCTTACATGATCCACTGTTTTCTGAGTGGGTATTTATCAGATGTAAAAGTACCTCAGGGTTCTACATTGGGCTCAATATTGTTTTTAATATATATATAAATTATCTACCTTGCGTTGCATCTAAAATCACCAAATTTGTACAATTTGCAGATGATACAAACATGGGAATTAAAAATATTCCAGATTTATCTACAGAATATATTTCAAATTATGTCTTTGACCTCATTAATAAATGGTTTACAGCTAATGGCTCATCTTTAACTATGATAAAACTCAATATATGCAATTCAGTACATCAAACAAATTAACACCAGATATAGACATAAAATTTGCAGGCAGTCCATTCAAGAGGCAGAGTATATTAAATTTCTAGGTTTGCATATTGATCATAATTTAAATTGGAAGGTACACGTTTCTGACTTACTAAACCAATTGAGTTCAGCCACATTTTCAATTCGTACAATTTATGCTACAGGTGATCTCCATATGAGGAAACTAGTTTATTTTGCTTATTTTAATTCCATTCTGCCATATGGAATAATATTCTGGTGCAATTCTATTCATAGAGGCAAAGTGTTTAGAGCCCAAAAGCGAATGATACTTTTTGAAATGCTCTTCATTTAGAGAGCATTTCAAAAAGTTAGGGATTTTAACATTGGTGGCTGAGTATGTATACATATTAATATCATTTCTGTTCAGAAATTATACTATATTTGAAACAAATAATAAAATACAGAATTATGACACCAGAAGTAATAATGATGTTCACAAGGATTTGTAATAGGCTAAGATTGGCCCTTATGAGGTTAAGATTGAAAGGTGGAGTTGGAGGACATTTTGTGGAATAGCTCCAACAAGGTAGAGGAAGCCAGTGATTGGCGGAGTCAAGTCACATCATTCTGAGGAGAGAGCAGACAGGCAGACTCAGGAGGTCAAGAGATTCTGGCATGCATTGTTGGAATGGCCAGTTGGGGATGACATTTTGGTTGCCAACTCTTCCATTGAAGAACACTGGGACACCTTGCATGATGTCCTCACTGCACTAAAACGAGGGGGCAGGACATTAAAATTAAGAAAGGTATATTCCTCACAAGTGAAATAGTATTCCTAGGCCATGTCATTTTGCTTGCTGGGATAATGCCATGTGACGACAAACTAAAGGCAGTTAGGGACTTCCCTACACTGAAGACAAATAAAATATCTTTGTAGCTATTGTCTTATCTGCTTAACATTTCTCTAACAGCGAGGTCTTTAGAGAACGGAAAGGATGGGAAAGCTTCATGGGTTTGTTCAATTATTACTGGAAATTTGTGGAGAGACAAGCCCTCAATAGTCTGCATATAAGAAAACAAAATAAAAATGTGGCCAGGTGGAACCAGGATTCAGCAACCAACAACTCCGACTATGGGTTAGGAGCTCAAATGTTTTGGGAAACAACAGTTGAAGTAGTGCAGCAGCACATCAGATTTGTAATTAGGCTATTGAAGAAATCTGAATGCAACTATTGTATAACCCAAAAAGAGGCACTGGCAATAGTGTGGACATTTGAGAAATTTTGGTATTTGCTGCTGGGTAGGAATGTGTTTGTTTACACCAACCACAAGACACTTTCATTTTTAAGTAAATGCCAACTGGTCCATGGACGACTAACCTACTGGGTGCTCCTGTTTCAAGAATTCCAATACAAAATAAGGTACATTTCAAGGGATCAAAATGTTGTGGCAGACACCCTAACCAGAATACCTCTAGGTTTAGAAGGATATGAAGGGGAAATAATAGAAAATGGCCCAAAACTTCTATTATATCCGAAGGGTTGAAGAAGAATGTGACATTAGAGATTCCCTGAAACACATGAGGAGAGCAGCTGAATGATGATGTAATAGCTAAGGTTATTAACAAACTGGGTGAGGATTCTCCCAAATTGGCACCTTGTTACTGCCTAAAGGAAGGAGTGCTATTCAGGAAAAGATACCCAGACAGTGAGTACTCGCAACTCTGGATACCGGAAGAACATGTAGAAAAGTTCATTACACAACACCACAAGAGCTATGGCCATTTTAGGGCAAACAAGTGCTATAAAATAATATATGAAACTCTCTACCTTTCAAATATGAGTAGGCGAATAAAGAAACTAGTTGCATCTTGTGAAATATGTCAAAAGATGATAGTAGATAACGCAAAAAGAATAGGTGAGATGAACAGTATCATCCCAAGCTGACCAAATTAGCTACTGCTGGTAGATGTTTATGGACTGCTACCAAAATCTACATGGGGGGAGGGGGGGGTTCATGCAAATATGTCTTATTATGGATGTTTACTCAAAATACATCAGACTTTTTCCAGTCAAATGGCCAACAGCAAAGACATAGTGCTCAAAATTTGCCAATGAGTACATTGCATGGATGGGAACACCACAAAGAATTCTTACAGAAAATGGGTCACAGTAGCCTCAACAACTAGGAATTGAGATACTATACACTGCATACTACCATGCACAAGCAAACCCAGTAGAGCATGTCATGAGGAGGTAGGGCACTGGTTCAGGACATACTGCCATGAAAATCACAAATGATCAGCCCTGGAAATACAGAACATAGAAGATGTAATTAATATGAACCCCCATGATGCTACATCCGTAACCCCGTACAAAATCATGTTTCGGAAACTCCTAGAATTCCCACCCATGTCAAACTTTGAAAAAAGATTAAAATCTATGCTACAAACACTCCACAAACATGCCAGGAAGAGATGGGAAAGGCACAACTTACACGCCCAACATATGGCGTGTAAGGAGGGTGGCAAGGTGCTTGTATAAACATACAAGTCCTCATCCTTGAAACAAGAGATTAAGAAGTTTCAACCCCTATATGAAGGTACTTATATCAAACCAGAAATTAATCGGCAACTCCTATGTGGTAACTCACCCCATCACAGGGGATATAGAGTGAACGTTACAATGTAACTTCGATAAAAACTTTTACAACAGTACTATAAGTAGTAGTTGTTTTTTTTTACAAAACTGCGAACTGATGAAAGGGATGTATTATATTAAAAATCATGATGGCTCTGCTCAACAACCCTCAGCATTATTTCCATGGTTAGGCCTCGAATTTAAAATGTACAAATTGTTTATTTTTATGAACACTTTTTTAATTGTTTGTGGATTTTGCTCTTTAATGACCTAAATTGAAGTCCACTTCAAACTATCAAACTAAACTTTTGTTAGGGCATACACAGCCCCAATATAAAGGTCAAAGCACTCTGATAACTTCTGTTCTAATGTATCTGTAAATTAAGCGACTTATTTTATACTCTTTTGTTTCCTAGTTTCATATGTATTTTACCGATCTGAATGTATCTATCTATACCTTTAGTATGGTGATTTGGAAAACTCACAGGACTTGTGGGTTTTAAGGAAAAAGAGCCAATATTTGTATGTTGTTTAGGGAAGGTATTGTATTTCGATGTCATGTTAGAGGAGATGTGCCTTGAAGATGTATTGTATTGTGACAATTAGGTATTTCAAAGAGGTGACAATTGTGTTGCAACATTGTATCGCCAACACAAGCCCATAGGTATTTTTGAAATGTCTGACAAGTTATTATGTTGAATGTATGCAAGGAAAGAGAGTTGTAAGTAGGGGAGTTATGTTTTTAGAATTTCAACCTTATTTTTTTGGCTTTGGCATTTCACAAAATAAGCTTTAAATTGAGAGGGGTTGTAACAGGCCAAGATTGGCACTTATGAGGTTGAGGAAGATTGAAAGGACGAGTTGGAGGACATTGTTGAACAGCTCCAACGTGGTAGAGAAAGCCAGTGATTGGCGGAGCCAAGTCACTTGATTCTGAGGACTGACAATCTGGCGTGTGTTGTTGAAGTGGTCAGTTGGGTGTTTTATCGCCCATGAAATGTTAATCATAATGAAGTGAATTGTAAAGGGCTATTGCTTCTATGAACATAAAAGGGAGTTGTGAATGTCAATATTGAAAAATGTGTAGAACTACATCAATAATAGCAGTGTGAAGTACACCCAGGCAATGGGTGTAAGTTGTTGCGAGTGTGAGTGACTAATGCACATGTGTTCCAATTAGAACCTGGGATTGAAATGAAGTTCCAATTTGAATTTTAAAAGGCTATGTTGGTGAAGACTTTAGATAGGTACTATTAAAGTTTGACATGTTATTAAACATTGGTGTTCGATTTATCATCACACAACCATTTAGAAATTGTTTCATAGTGCTGAGACTTCAGGACTCGAGGATTCTCAGGGTGCAATTCTGCGAGTGGCAACCAAGATAAGAATAATGCAGATATGCCAACAAGTAGGTGCCACACGGTCTTAGTTGGTGGGAAGATTGGTTATAAATGGCAAGAAACTTAAATTAACTAAGAACCCCCCTTGCTGGTTCTGCCACAGATTACCAGTCATTTGTTCAGAAAGGGGGTCAGAAATTTGGGGATTCATATCTTCAATAAGCTCCCAACACATTAAATGTCTAGCAGATAAGATTAAATTTAGGAAAAACTTGAAAGAATTTTTACAACTCTTTCTACTCTGTTCAAGAATTTATGTCCAAGGCATCCACAAAATAACTGCCAGTAGTTTGTGTAAATGTAGTTGACATAATAAATGTAGCATGTATTCTATGACTGTACATCTTCTGTATGTATGTATTATTTTGTTATGCAATTGTTTAAATGTAAATTGAAAACTTTTCACATACCACAGAGCAAGTCTCATATTGGAATCAATGGAGAATTAATGTATTGTATTGTATTGTGTTGTGTTAATGCAATGGAAGAATGAATTATGAAGATGCTCTTGTGGAGAAACTAAATTAATTTCCAGAGGTGAATGTGGAATGGTCATTATTACCATGTTTTGTCTGCAAATAGAAAAAGATTAAGCATACAAAGGAACAAATACTTGAAAATTCCCTAATAGAAGGAGACTACAAACAAGTGGGAGATCAGAGCACAAAGAAGTGATGGATATATTCCTAATGAAGTAAGATAACCTTATGGGATCTCTAGTAAACAAGGGAATAAGTGATCAAGGCATTCTGATGGATATTACAGGGTTTAGTGAACCAGCAACCACAATTGAAGGTGGTAACAGTTATAAATTCACATATTTCATAGCTGTAGAGGTATTTCAGGTGAAAGTGCAGTAAAGGAAAGAAGGCAAAATTTCAATTGATAAAAAGGTATAAACATTGCAGGGAAAAAATAGAAAAAAGTGTGGGGGGGGGGGGGATGTTTATTCCAAAACCACCATTTTCAAAAAAAAAAAAAAAAAAAAATCCCGTACACTTACGCCTGAAATCAAGCACCAGCTTGTGGTAATTGTCATCTTTACCCTTCCATGCACCTCTCTTAATTCTCCCATCAATATCTTTCCATGCCCCATCACCAATATACACTCCCACAACTCTTCATCCTCCTATCTTGCAATGGATCCCACTCCAGCTTCTTTATCATTTTAGTACAGTACTCTTATACAGTAGAACTCCAATTATTCAAACTCTGATTATACGAATCACTTAAGGCAGTCACATTAAGACGTGTGTGGAATAAGTTTAAAGGCATGTACACTGAAGAGAAGGAAAAAGAAAAAGAAGCTCTAGGAAAGGAAAGGAAAGGGAAGGGAAGGGAAGGGAAGGGAAGGGAAGGGAAGAGAAGAGAAAGGATACGATGGGGATGACGTGTCGCTTGAGGAATTCAGAAACATTCTTCTGAAAATTCTTGGATGTACAGAAGTTAGTGCTGAGGATATAGGAGAGTGGGTGGTACGCGATTTTTTTAGACCCTGGGTTTGAAAATGTAAATGCTGATGAATTTATAGAAAGTGTGAGAGAAGAAAGTGTTGAAGAAGATGACCTTATTGTCGAAGTTGAAGCACAACCGGGACCATCAGCTAGTCAAGCATTTGCCAGCCTTAAAAACTGCATTTTAGTGGATGGAGCATAGGCCCAAGTGTGACCACATGCAACTTCTCACTGTCAAGCAGATGTACTACTTGGCTGCCTGAAAATGGATTAATACATTCAAACAGCTTACTTTGACCGAGATTTTCAGCAAGCAATTACTGTACTTATTTATAGGTTGGTACATACATACTGTACTAATGTACAGCACTTGTAAGTGCGCTTAACATAGAAAAGTGTTGCCTTTTAATTTAATTAAAAAAAATTCTTTACAAATAGTTTTCCCCCCATTTTCAACATAAATACAGTAATTTTTCGAAAAATCCAATTATCTGAATTTTTAATTATTCGAATGGGGTTCAGTCCCAATTGATTCAGATAATTGGAGTTCTACTATACTATAATAGGGAGGTGAGGAGGATAAAGATGTTGGTATGAAGGGAACTGCAGCTGGTTATGGTGGTTTAGGGCTTGTATTGGTCCACCCTAGTATGCTGTCTCCCCTTCAACACTTTCTTCAGGTTACTTTATACTGTAATTAGCACATCTATCAAAACTGCTTCCTGCACCTCCAACTGTAGCTACTCTATCATCCTTAGAGAAACCCTTACAGAGTGAACCTATATTCTCTTTATTTGACCTTAAGTTGCACATGGTTTTAAAAGACTTGTGACCTGGTAACTTGTATCAAGCTGATCACTCAAAGAGGGCCTACACCTCTCCTGTGATTACTACCTATGAGCTGAACTCTCTTCTTCCTATTATTTCATGCCTCTATTCCTAAACTCCTGCTGCACCTACCTACACCTACATGAGTCTCCTCCCCTTCTGACTCTGGTAAACCTATTTTCCCCCAAAATTTCTGGAGTATCTGGCTTTATCATCCTGTTAACCATAGATATTTGTCAGCAGTAAATCATAAAAGGTATTAAAAATGAAAACCACATGATTTGATGAAAAATTGACTTGCTGGGTACAAGAATTCTTCAAAGCATTAGGAAATAATGGAAGTTCCACAGTGTAGTCTAATGGACAATTATTTATTTTGTGTATGATGCCATATTATGATTACAACATTCAACAACAGTTACACTGTATTCAAAGAACAATATTAAAGTAAACACACATATATACACATAGTTCAGTGGACAATGCCTGTAGACAGCCAGTGAGACAGGATCTGCAGTCATAACTACTACCACATGACGTCGAGGTTCCCCAACCAGGCTACTGCCTCTGGCATAGCCAAATTGAAGTCTTCTAGACTACCAGGAAAGGCACGCAGTGGGCAGCCCTTCACAATGTGTGACAGTTTGAAAACCTCACCAGTCACTGTATGGAGAATCTGCCCAGCCCCATCTGTGGAGAGTTGAAGCAGTTCTTCGATTTCTTCCCATATCACATCTAATCTGATTTAATTTGCACCAAATTGATTGTGGTAAGTTGAATCCTGGTAGTTTTGAGCAGGGTTTGGTAATCTGAACTATGCCCCTGTGATGTTAACAATGCCCATTTCACTGTCCAGCTATCTGTTGGGCTGAAGGAGTTAGATGTTAGACTGACAGCCATCTTCCAGGCAGGGTGATGTGACTTCAGCCATGTTTTGTATTCCCTAATATCTCCATGGATGGGAAGAGCCTCGTTGTTCAGAATTTTATTAGAACCTTTTGCCTTTGGATGCAAGGTGGTGGGATGTTACTCAGCACCGGCAGCCACTGGATAGGTATAGACAGAAGTGAGCCAGTTATGATGCACATTGTTTGGCGAAGCTGAATGTCCACCAACTGGGCGTGAGAGCTATTAAGCCATATGCTGGAGCAGTTTTAAGCTGTGGAGTAAACCAAGGCTAGAGCTGTTCTTAATGTATCTGCGTCAGCTCCCCATGAAATTCCTGCCAGCCACTGAAGTAAATGGTTTCGCCTTTTAAGCTTGGCAGCTGTATACTGGAGGTGCCTTTTGTAGTTTAGGGACCTGTCTAATGTCACACCCAGGTATTTTGGGGTACTTTTATACTTCAGCATCTGGTCTCTAAACAATAAAAGTAGTTCATGGAAGGGAAAAGATGACCATGACCATAAGCTGGCACTCGATTTCAGGCACAAGGGTGTTGGAAGATTTCTTTTTTAGGTTAGGGTGTCAGGAATTGGAATAAGTTACCAAGGGAAATGATGCATAACTGAAAGAATTTAAAGTTAAAATTTGTAGAGGGCAAATGTAGGTGGGAGCAGGATAGGGGGAAGTTGGGTGTGTAGGGAAATTGCCACTGGAGTGTGTGCTCCATTGCAATTAAATTAAATTATTGTATTTGGCTGGTAGTTTATTTGTTTGTTGCTTAGATCAAATGTAGTTATTTAAGTGCATTAGGTTGAAGGTGCCACCTTTGAAAGTAGGCATCCATTTCCTGAAGGTCATGAGTTAGGATTTCTTCTGGCTCCACGAAGTTAGTTCTTTGTACTGTAAGATTGATGTCATCAGCTTATACAAATTTGTGAGCCTGTGTCTGGCAGCTCATGAGTATATAAATTGAGAAGTATAGGGGAGATAACTGAGCCTTATGGTAGGCCATTATTTAGCTTGTGAAATCTGCTCCTGCTGTACCAGTGTGCACCTGGAACAGGCAGTTGCCTAACATGTTTCCAGTAAAGAAATTATCTTTATGGAAGGAACTGCTTTGATCAGTTTGAGAAGGAGACCCTCTCTCCAAACTGTATCATATTTTGCTGAAAGACGTAGGAATACTGATATGTTCTTCATTTTCTTCTGATAACCTACTTCCAAGTAGGAGGTAAGAAACAGGACCCGATCACTACTGTCCTATCTGGGACAGAATCCAGCTTGTTCAACAGGGATCAGAACTTCAATTGCCACAGCTATTCTGTCGAATATAAGCCTTAAGTAAGTTGTAAGTAACACTGAGTAAGGCCATCTGATGGTAACTTTTTTGGAAAGTTGAATTTTTTCCTGGTTAAAGTAAGGAAATGATTTTTGTTCGCTTGAAGATCTGAGGAAGCCTTCCAGATTGTAGTAAGGAGCTGTAGCTGGTCCACTTTTTTTCAATAGTTCTGGACAAACCCATCTAATCCTGCAGCTTTTCCATTTTGAAGGGTCGTTAAACCTTCCTGAACCTCCTGTAATGAGAATGGATGGGAGTATATAGTGCGAGGTTGAGTTTCATGCTTCAGATGTTTAAGCTCAAATTTGATCCGTCTAGTGAACTTTTTTGTTCTAGAAGTAAATACAATGTGATTTGCTATTTATTCCACATTAATGGACAAGTGTGTCCCCCAGGGTATTGATGTCTCATTTACGAATGAAAGACCATTCTACTGGAATGGGTAAAATTCAGATTTTTAAGAGTTTTTATCCATTTACTACTTCTGGCATGATCAAATGATTCCAGCAGTTCTGTTGCCTTCTCATGTGAGCTGGTTTCCTCATTCTTCTCCAAGTCTGCTTGACTCCTCACTCCATCCTGTAATATAGTCTTTTCTGCAGACTTGTGGGATGGCCCTATTCGCTGCAGCTTTCGTTAGTCCTACAAACCTTGCATAATTCTCTGGGACTGCTTTGATCCATCGAATGTTAGCATCAGTATACTTCACTTAGGCTTCTCAATCTGGTCCTTGGAAGTTCCAACGAGATTTAGGGGCAGATCGGATAACAGGTATCTGGATTCCAATTTTATAGATAATGGGTCTATGCCGACTGTGAAGGAAGTCACCAAGAACTTTTCTTAGAAGGCAGAAAGGAGCTGTTAAACTAGAAGAGGTGAATCAGAAGTCTGGTGAGTAGTCTTGTTGCCAACGAGCGGAACGAAATGTACCTTTGTCTTTAAGATCATGTATTATCATGTATCATCAGCCCATTCTATTCATTTAATCCCATGGGAAAGTTGCTATTCGTTATCGTAACTAATGTGTTAATGTCTTGAAGTCAGAAATTAGGTTGCAGTGAAGTCTTAACATGTGTACTGCTGGATTGTGTTTTGAAAACACGATATTTTGATTACCAGCTCAGTCGTCTTCATCAGATGTGGAAACATCTGCACTGATTAGCTGACCGTCAGATTCTAAGACAGCCCAGGTGCCACACCTCCTTATATAGCTGACAGCTCCCTCTGTGGAGGGTTTCGAAGAAAAATCTCTGGAAAGTGTGGTTCTAATACAGGCATATTTTTTCCCGGTATGTCGATGACACGTTTGTCGTGTGGCCCCATGGCATCAAGGCTTTAAATGAGTTCTTAGCACATTAATTGGAATAATTCCTAGCACAAAGTTTACAATTGAACTGGAAAAATTCAGCCGCCTACCTTTCCTTGACATACCAAACGAAAGAAATCCAGACGGAACGCTAGGACGTAACATATACAGAAAATCAACCCACATGGACCAGTATTTGGGAACCACAAGTTTTTACCATCCCATGCAGTGTTCTAAATATGCTTGTACAGGGGGTTAGGGCGATTACTGACAGACAGCCTACCACAGAAACTGGAACATCTAAGAACCGTCATCAGGCAGAATGGTTACACTGAGACACATAAGAAAGGAAATTACTGCAAGCCAGAGAAAAATCCAGATCAACAGGAAGAAATTCTAAGGCTACTGCTTTTATGCCATTTGCCAGAAACACCTGGTGGAAAATTGGAAGAATTCTTGCACGGCAAGGAATAAAATGTTTCTACCAACCACCAGCTAAAATACAGGACTACCTCCACTCAATTGAGGATGATCTTGGCCTAAGAGTTCCCAATATTTACAGCATACCATGTGAGTGTGGAAAAAGATATCAGCCAAGCTATCTGCACTGTAAAAAACCGGTGTGGAAAAAAAAAACCCAATATCTCCACCTAGGACAATACAGCAAGTCAATAAGTCAGTAATCACCGAGCTCATGTATGACCATGGCCACAGGGTAAACTTCAATAATGTTATGATATTGGCTAGGACCTTTTATTTTTGGAATTCAATAGTCATAGAAGTAATTGAAATTTGATTGGTCGATACTTTCAACCATAGATAGTGGGCTGTCGTAGTGAGACAACTCTGCACAAAGAGCATGGTATGTCTGTCCAGCAACCATGATAGGTGGCTCAATATTACCTTCTGTGGCCTGCAATGAGGAACTGTAGCCCCACCCACTAGCAGCCAGCTGTCTGGCCCAGGCCATGGAGGGAGCTGTCGTCTATACAAGGTGTGGCACCTGAGCTGTCGCAGTACTGACTGTCAGCCGACCAGTGCATACGTCTCCACACCTGATTAAGATGACTGAGCTAGTCGTTGAAATATCATGTTTTCAAAAAACAATCCTGCAATACAATGAAGACTTCATTGCAAACATACGCTGGGAAAGTCTCGGTTCTTACAGAAATTGGGTTGATTGTAGATGATATAACAGTATATAATCAGGGCCGGCGTTAGGAATTTCGGGCCCGGGGTAAAAAGGGCGACCTTTTTTTTTTTCATTTGACCCGCTTACCCCTCCCTAACGCCGGCCCTGTATATAATAGGATCAGAATGGTTGAAGAGTGAACAGAAATAGGGTGCCCTGAACAGATAACTTATTAGGTTGGTTAGTGTGGATGAAAACAAATGTCAAAAATATTCAGCTTATTAGGTACACAGATATAAAATTAAAGGTTGTTTGTGATTATAGCATAGGGAAGTAATTGCTTATAGAAATATTGGCGTAGCACTTAATACTCTCAACTGTGCAGGTAGTAGCAAAAGGCTTCAAAATCCTCCATTTATTGGGGATGTACAGAAAAGTGAGGGAATTGGGGAACAAAACTTTGGTCGGATTATTGCCTAAAAATTGTGACATAGCATGGGACTCAAATCTGATATATCACATACAGGAGTTGGAAATTAATGCAGAACACAATCAGTACGGGATATGATGAAACTGGATTGGGATTCACTGGAAGACAGGAGTGCTGGAAGTATACAAGGAATATATTGTTAGTGAGGCTAGGAAGGAGATTGGTAGAAGAATTCGAGTATGGAATCAAAGAAATTGTCATTTTCACTAGCCGACATTCACCTAAAGACATAAGATAATGGAGAAATTTTCCTTTGTAGATAAGGAGGCAGGGATTGGAATAAACTAGAAATGGATGTGCTGAATAATGCAACAAAAGCTCTTAAAAAATACAAACAATATTTATAAATGGCAAAAGTAGGTGGATGGGGAAAATAAATATAAAGAATTTGAGGCAAAA
Source organism: Vandiemenella viatica (assembly GCA_031002005.1). Lineage (NCBI taxonomy): Eukaryota > Metazoa > Arthropoda > Insecta > Orthoptera > Morabidae > Vandiemenella > Vandiemenella viatica. Next base: position 29,972,788 of record JARYHS010013631.1, read on the forward strand.
GAGTAGAAAATATCTGAATGTACGACACGACTCTTCTCTTTATCAGGTCTATAATAATGTCTATAGCAAACACTTAAAACTATTTTTAAAATATCCAACTCCCTGATGAAATACTCAGAATACAGTCATAATTCCCAAGCTTACTAGTTTCTACTTTTTTGGCTTTATGTAACTACACCTCTGTATTTCATAGTCATCAATTCAATGGATCCTGTTATATTAATGGTAACTGCCTTGTGATCAGTTGTTCATCTTATACACTTTCATACAAGACCTCGCACAGCTGTCAGGTTTATTAGGAAGACATCAAATATGTCCGACCACTTGTGAATTATTTCCGCAAGAGCTAATTCCCTTCTAACTATTGCTCATAAATCTGCTCGTTTGTAATGCTACTGCATTTCCCCCCCAGCAGACCCTTTTTATATTTAAGCATGTACCTTTTATGACAATTATATTTACTAAACCCATACATCATCTTTCCACAGGAGAACAGAAAAAAAACCCTCATCTTTTAAAGCACCTTCCTTTAACCAAGATATATTGTCTACACTCCTGGAAATTGAAATAAGAACACATTGACGCCGGTGTGTAAGACCCACCATACTTGCTCTGGACACTACGAGAGGGCTGTACAAGCAATGATCAAATGCACGGCACAGCGGACACACCAGGAACAGCAGTGTTGGCCGTCGAAGGGCGCTAGCTGCGCAGTGGTTGGGCACTGCCGCAGTCAGTGTCAGCCAGTTTGCTGTGGCATACGGAGCTCCATCTCGGTCTTTAACACTGGTAGCATGCCACGACAGCGTGTATGTGAACTGTATGTGCAGTTGACGGACTTTGAGCGAGGGCGTACAGTGGGCATGCGGGAGGCCAGGTGGACGTACCGCCGAATTGCTCAACATGTGGGGCGCGAGGTCTCCACAGTACATCGATGTTGTCGATAGTGGTCGGCGGAAGGTGCACGTGCCCGTCGACCTGGGTCCGGACAGCAGTGACGCACGGACGCACGGACGCACGCCAAGACCGTCGCATCCTACGCAGTGCCGTAGGGGACCGCACCGCCACTTCCCGGCAAATTAGGGACACTGTTGCTCCTGGGGTATCAGAGAGGACCATTCGCAAGCTGGGCTACGGTCCCACGCACCGTTAGGTCGTCTTCCGCTCACGCCCCAACATCGTGCAGCCCGCCTCCAGTGGTGTCGCGACAGGCGTGTATGGAGGGACGAATGGAGACGTGTCGTCTTCAGTGATGAGAGTCGCTTCTGCCTTGGTGCCAATGATGGTCGTATGCGTGTTTGGCGCCGTGCAGGTGAGCGCCACAATCAGGACTGCATACGACCGAGGCACACAGGGCCAACACCCGGCATCATGGTGTGGTACGCTGGCCGTACACCTCTGGTGATCGTCGAGGGGACACTGAACAGTGCACGGTACATTCAAACCATCATCGAACCCATCATTCTACCATTCCTAGACCGACAAGGGAACATGCTGTTCCAACAGTACAATGCACGTCCACATGTATTCCGTGCCACCCAACATGCTCTAGAAGGTGTAAGTCAACTACCCTGGCCAGCAAGATCTCCGGATCTGTCCCCCATTGAGCATGTTTGGGACTGGATGAAATGTCGTCTCATGCGGTCTGCACGTCCAGCATGAACGCTGGTCCAGCTGAGGTGCCAGGTGGAAATGGCTTGGCATGCCATTCCACAGGACTACATCCAGCACCTCTATGATCGTCTCCATGGGCGAATTGCAGCCTGCATTGCTGCGAAAGGAAGATATACACGGTACTAGTGCCGACATTGTGCATGCTCTGTTGCCTGTATCTATGTGCCTATGGTCTGTCTGTGTGATCATGTGTTGTATCTGACCCCAGGAATGTGTATATAAAGTTTCCCATTCCTGGGACAATGAATTCACGGTGTTCTTATTTCAATTTCCAGGAGTGTATTAACCTCTGTGCTTTATGCCATTTAAATAAGCTAGCAAATGGCTTGATTCTCCTGCACTTTTATAGTATACATGTCATATCCAATTTTGGTATATTATTGTTCTCACTCTCTTTCTTGTAAAAACAAATCAATCATTTAATCAAATTCGCAGTGTTCTTAGATATAATTTGTACTTACCTGTAGCTATCTGTACACAAGTTCCACTTTTGGCACCTGCTACTAGCAGTTTGTCTTTGACCAAAAGCTGACATTTGATTCAGGCATAAGGGTGTGGGAAGATTTGTTTTTCTTAGGTAAGTGGGTCAGAGATTGGAAAAATTACCAAGAGATAATTTACCAAAAACTCTGACAGAATTTAAAGCTTGAAATTTGCAAGGGGGAAAAGTAGTTGGGTACAGGAAAAATTTCCACTGGAGCGTGCACTCCATCAAAATTAAAGTGCCAGGATCTATGCAGTTCCTGTATTTTTTGACATGGAAGAAGAGAACTGTTGCTAAAACGAAGCATGTAACAACTTGAAGTTTTATTTATTATAACTACCACCCTTGAGGCTGTACAGCCTTGTTTCTATTCGGTTTGTGGTAATATTTATACTATTTATTTTAAACCACTGGAATCAAAATTATTAAATTTAGGACAGAACTGAATATTAATAATGAAATATCTGAGTATTCTGACTTTAGATTTATAATTCAAATATTAATTATCTTACCAATTACTGCAATTTCTATTGCAATATCATCAACCCTTGGTTCAAAGGCTCCTACAGTGTCCCATCCACGTCCCTCATAGGTATGTCCATCACCACCAACAAGGAAACTGAAATAAAATATGAAACAGAAGAGATATTAAAACCATACCAGACAAAAATTTATTATAAGAAGTACCTTGATTTTTTTTTTTTTTAGCTACTTTTAAGCACCTATATTTCATTCTCCAATTGAGGAGACAAGTTTTTGTTTTTGTCAGGGTACTCTGAAAATATCTTGGCCTCAGCAATAGATTTTTCTATTCATTATGCTGTGCTGTAATGTTATACAATTCTTATTAATTTTTTTTAAAGTGGTGTTTGTAGTGAATGATACTGATTTCCTGGTAAAAACCTTAATACATTTGTAGATAGAACTGTGATTAACAGTTGAAGGAAAGAATTTTTTCCACACCACCCTTTAAAAAAAAAAGCAGTACTATAAATAAGAAAACTTGAATGGAATCATCTATTCTCACCGTTTGTGAGGGATTAAACTGTTGTGCGGAGTTTAGTGATAAATAGTTAATACCTCAACTATAACTGTGTTGCGCACCATGGATAATTCGATTGTTCTACAGTAAGCGTCGCCACTATATGGAATAACCTCAATTATGGAAAGGTATGTTCATAAATAAAACTCACTGCTTCGAATTTGAAGTTCAAATCATCACTATATTCTTGACAAATAATTTTACAAGTTCAAACAATCCTTCTGGCATCAGAAATCATAACCAAATAAATTGACTGCAGGAAGTGATAAGTAACCAGACAACCCTCAAACATCCTAACTGAATTACAGTCACACAAGGATAAGTGAAATATTCAACCGCGCAGCAAAATTTCAAAGATGGCGCGCCGAGTATCACTCTGCCACGAGGTCACATGTCTAGCCGACCTGCCTACCTACATTTAGCACTGCCATAACAGATGTTTGTGCTGCCCAGGTGATTTTCAATGACTCGCTCAGCTAATCCCAAGACCCCTATAAATAAGCTACCCATGGGAACATGTATTCCTCCACTTTCTCAGGCGATGTGACTCCCCAGAGTATGGAATAAATGTATCCTTGCGCATCTTATTGCGACATGCCAAAAACTTTAGTCATTCAAAAAATTATTATTGCCCTGAAAATTTTACAATAGGTAACCAGACTTGTAAACGTTAATTTCAACCCTAATAAAATGTTTCGTAGCTATTGTACTTTAACCATAAAAAATTATTTTCTATGCAATTCCAATAATGTTTCCAACTCTCAAAGTTTTAAAGCTGAAATGACTTTGAACTTGCTTCTAATTTTCTGCTCTTTCATTTGATACTAAGATTGCCTCTAACAGGTTGAACCAAAATTGTTATATAAATTTTAATTTCAAAAATGATATCTCTTGAAATATCTAACTTACAGCTCTGAAATATACTTTAAATGATTCTACATCCCATTTTATATTAGAAATCATTACTCTCTAACAATAATAAAAGCTCTTTAATAGCTTTCTCATTATTTCAATAAATATTAAAATTTTCTTTTATATTCAAATTCTTACGTTACAGTTACTGGAAGAAGCCATATTAACTAGTTTGTCCATAATTTTCTTTCTCAGATATCAGCCAGAATATTGCATCAATTGAAAAACTATAGCATTTTATATCTAGAAAAAAAATTCTTTAATTTGAACATGGTGCCTTTCCTGAATTACTTTCATTCTAATTTTGACTATTTTTTCATTTTAATGTAATTTTCATGCTGGTTCCAAATTTTAAAGTTTCATACGTCTCTCCAAGGAAACCTCCTTCCTGTAAGGTTACCAATTCAATCTGCTAGTTATAGTATGAAATAACTCTGAAAATAAAGGTAACATTTCCTTTTACAAAATATTCCGAATCCAATATACTAGATATGTTAATACTGCGTTCTGACTTTCTACAACTGTTTACTCTGATTTATGACTTGAATTATCTAAGCAAATGACTTTATACCTAATTTGCAGTGCTATTTTAATGATCTTGATGCTCTGAACAAATTTAGTTATGCAGTAACAACATTTTTGGTTACTTGAGATGTTGAGGTAGACAAAAACACTAGAAAATGAACATGAAACAATTCCAAAAATCTTAATTTTTTCTACTTTATATGGAACACAATGACTGTTTATTTTAATTTTAGAATTTCGAGAGTAATTCTATTTCCAGAGATCATAATTACAGCTACCTGTTAACAGAGTATCCATATTTCGACAAGAGTAAATGTTTGTATCTCACCACTATCCATGTTAAAATAGGCCCATCTCAATATCTTATTTTTTCACTTGAAGATCCCTGTTATTAAGTTGTTTGTTGTTCTACAGATGATATATGGTAGTTTATAACCATTAATTACTCTCTTATGGTAGAAAGTCTCCAGAAGTTCAACAGACTTCGGCCTGTAATACAGTTTCATGAAAGAAATACTTCTCTGTTCCAAATTAAGCACTGTGTTAAATGATGATAAATGGTGTCAAGGATCAGTGATTTCCTACTTGTCCATTTCTCCAGCCACTCTACTGATATTCAAGGATACTAAAATAGCCAAAAGATAAATCTCAAGTATCAGCATTAACATAAAACACCCAGTTGAAATGAATAAAATAACAATGGCTACAAAGATTAGTTTCATATAAGAATACTATTATCCTCTTGGTTCTCCGGGTGGAGCCAAGTCGATTTGTTAAAACCTAACATTTCGACCATCATGTTGTGGCCTTCATCAGAGGATTGGAGCGTTTGTTGCTGCTTTTACCTATATACATAGCAGTGGGAGCGTGTGCATGATAACCATCTGAGATGACTTCACGGTCGTTACCGTGCCTAGTGATGTCGGTTGGTTGGGGTTATTTGTATTGCATCCTCAATAGGCATGACCAAATATGGTTAAGTTGTAGGCCACTATCAGCATTATGTTGTAAGGTGGCTTTTGTATTTCTAGTGCTCTCCCACTTACCTGGGACACCATCTGCTCTCTACGGCCACTACACTGGTCTGGTCAAATAAAATAGAATGTTCACTGTCAGCTGAATGAGCTACTGCCGACTTGTTGATGTAATTATTTTTAAATAGCCTCATGTGTTCATTTAGTCTTTCCTTGATGGCGCATCCCATTTTGCCAATATACACATCACCACAGCTTCAGAGTATTTGTTACACACCTGGTGTGTAAACTTCTCCCTTTTTTCTTTTCTTTTTACAAATACATCCGAAATCTTCCTGGATGCCCTGTATACAGGAGGGATATTCTTCTTTTTTAGAGGGTGACCACTCTTATCTGTCTGGATGGATAAGCAGTAATATTGCCACTTGACTGTCAGAATACTATTCCCCATGCTGATTCTACATCATTTTTTATTAAAATCTAAGCAATTTTTTGGTTTTGTACCTATTAGATGCACTAGAAAGAACTGGATCAAGGAATGTGAAGGAATTTGGCCATGGTCTTTTGAATGAATCATCCTCGCACATGCCTGGAGTGATATGGGGAAACCTAAATCTAGACTGCTGAATGAGGATTTGAACCTATGTCCTTCCGAATACTGCCAAGGTCAGATTGTTACCGCCCACTCACCATGCTAAGTGACACTGAGAAGAAATGAAGGACTATGGAAAAACTTTGGTTCAACACAATCTTCAAGTTTCTTTCATATCCACGTTGAATTCAGTTGTCTTATTGCTTTTCAGTTAGAAAGGTGGAAGCAGTAAACAAATATACACTGGGTTTTGTTTTCTTTGAAATGAACTGAATTTTTTCCCACTTCATCATTTTCTCTTTGAGTGGCAGCTGCAGTATCATCAGTATCCATCAGTAAATAAAAATTGCCTTGTTCCATGGTTGCTCTGTTGGCGACTTGTAAATCTATTTTATAGGATGAATAAAATTAAAGACAAAACTTTACATTTATTGTGAGTGAAACGTCCAGAGGAGGAAACAAAAACTCAAAACCAACAACCAAATTTATTTAGCGTTAAAATTTTTCAGAATATCTTTCAGTTCATAATGTTTACATTGCTTACCTACCTATAGAGAATATCACTAAAATTTTGACCTATGTAGAAAGACTGCAAGAACTTGACTGCAGCCTGACAGGAATTTGTTGAATTGCACTCAGGTGTACCAGTCTGGGTGATGACAGCAAGTGTAGCAAGACTTTTGCGATGGGGCACAGTTCTAATGGCCTTAGCTGCTCCCCACTCATGGCGTGTTACCAGATGCAGGTTGTGTGGCTCACAAATGTCTTTATATCCTGCTGAAATAAAAATCAGAATTTCTGCAGCTTCTGTAATAAATGGTATTGTAAAATTGAACTTTCTGGGGAAACCATGGTGGCATGTAAGACCCACTGCTTTCTCAAATTTTTTAACAATAGAATTTGAAACTTTTGGTTGGTTTATGTGATTAAACCTTAAGAATTAGACAGACTAAGGATAAATAGGAAAGAAAGAATATTCAACATAATCCTGTTAACAGGGAGGTTACAGACACAAATCACTACAATTTTTGAAAATATTTTTATTAAAAAAAAAGCTAGAAGGTAATTTTCCATTCAGCTAACACTTTATGGGGATACACTGTGAACATCCTCCAAAAATCCACAGCAGCACTGTCAGACTGTTCAAATGAATGATAAGAAGAACGAGTTCAGTAATTTACTTCTGTGTTCTACTTTAAACACACAATTTGTTAAATAAATTAAAGTTAAATTTACATCAAACTAAGACAATTCTACTATTGGAAGTTGAAAAGACTGAAGAGCTTTGTAAGAAGAAATAACAGCAGAGCAAGTAAGCAGATGGACAGCAGTGAACAAAAGAAGTATCTGGTCAAAAGGAATTAATATAAACAAAGAAGGGAGCTAATGATGGTGTCAAAGAATATTATGGACAGTCTGGGTCAACTGAGTGGTGTGATTAAAAATTACTTTGAATGCTTCTGGAAACTGAGGATGGGGATTGGTAGGGGAGATTGAGGGGGGAGGGGGGGAGAACTCAAATGATTATGGTATAGGATGGAGAAGAAATTTTGTAAATGTCAGAAATAATAAACGAGTGGTTTGATGCAACTGTTTGACACTAATGCACATGGAGAGTAAGGGCAATATCAGAGGTGGAACGTTACCACATAAAAAAAAGAAGCATACTAGGGAATTAAAAGTAGATTCTCAGGTTATTTTGATTGAGCTGGGCAGGTTGAAAAGTAAAAAGTTATAGTACAGATTATTACTAAATATGTGTGAAACATAGGTTGATAGAAAATCATGTTATACCTGAAAATATTATTCATATTGTGTCTGAAAACCTGGTACATAGCAAATAACAGATGAGCTGTGATAGTACTGATTCATAAAGGAAAGTTGGGAAATTAAGACCAATACTCTGACTTCAGTGGTAGGTAGCTTGAGAACCATATTACAACAGGATTGTCTGTGAGGAAAAAAAGTGATTTGTAAACAAGAAAAGTGGATTTATAGAATGTTATGCAAGTGACATTTAAGATAAAATTGAAAAAAGAGAGGTGAAATTGCATCTAATTGTCTAGAAGGAATTTAACAGATTTAAAATCAGATGTTGAAGAATAATATTAGTCTTATTGTGAAGAGGAAGTATTAAGAGATATTTAGAAAGGAGTTTGGTTATGGAGGATAGTATCAAAGAGGTAGTAGAGAAAACAGAACCGAGGCAGCACAGTGAATTTTTGTCACGACTGTTCGTTGTTCTAATAAATGGGCATTGTCTGTTTTACAGTAAACAATTGTTGGTTGTTTGGTAAGATGGGAGAAAGTTATTAAGAGCTACAAAGTGATATTTTGACTATGGGTTTACACCTTATTGAAGTCAAGGTCATTAGAGGGGGGGAAAGGCCTGGGGACAAGGAATGGGAAGTAATTATGAAGGATGCATCCCGGTTATTCACCTGGAGTGATTTGGAAAACCTAAATTTGGATACCTGGATCAGGATGCCCAGATTGGGATTTGAAACGGCGTCCTCCAGCATGAGAGGTCAGAACATTAACTACTCACCCACCATGTTCGGTGATATGGTAACAAGAACTTGTCTGCTAGTATGAAGAAATTTATCTTTCAGCCTACCTTTGTTCATATTTGAATTATTTAAACCATAATTGTGGGATGATAGAGTTTGGTAGCTCATTTTGTTCAGTTTTAAACTTATTAAAATTGGTTATTGTATTACTTCTTAAAGTTTTCTAACAATATCAGATTTAAAAATATTTTAATATTTTTTAATTACTGTTCATAATGGCTTGATTTAAAAAAAATTAACTTTAGTATCGTTTTGTTTTAGCTTTCTTACACTGGCCATGTTTTAAAATCTTTCTGTATTGTTCTATTCCGTTGTACCACACACACATGAAGTGGTGTGACGTCACTCCTCAGATTACAGTTCAATGACAATTATTAAAAAGGTACACACTTTATCATTATTCTTGGTTGCCACTGAAAAATTATATCACTCTTATCTTGCACAATCCTACATCAATGTCATCACAGGAAATAGTAACGCAATACTGATGAGCCAGTATTGCGTTACTGTTTCTTAGGATGACATTGATGTAGGATTGTGCAAAATAAGAGTGATATAATTTTTCAGCGGCGGCCAAGAAAAATGATAAAGTGTGTATAATATATCTGTTTGTAGTCTAATTTCTGCTATTAAGCCCCCATTAAGAATTTTATAGTATACATTTACCTTCGCTTTTGTATATTATCTGGGGAACGGAATCCCCATCTACATGTGAATCAAAACCAAAGTTATATGTAACAATTTTATACAATTTATAGTCAAGTTGGAACCAGACATATCAATACATTTGAAGGATTCAATTAAAAAAATTTGATTGAAAATCACCTGATGACCAGAATGATTCTCAACCAATAGATCAGAAGTCAATAAGTGACATAAAATGGGAAGTTTTACAGAAGGATTTAAACACTTAATTATAGCTGGGCACAGTTAATCCAAAAGTTAATTTCATTAATCAGCTACTTAAAAAGATAACTTTAAAGTTACAGTTATCTGTTAAAAGGTAACCACCAACAACTTGTATCCTCAATGGCCTTCAGGAAACTGACTTCTTACAAGGATTTAACATTTTAATCAGCTTTCAAACTTACGAGCTGTCAGGATGCTGGCATTTGGATGGTTGAGGTAGGGCGGGGGTCATGGCCAGGGCTGCAAAAGCCCTTACAGGAACCATGGCAGACTTGGTATCAGATTTTCTTATACTAATTATTATTTACAAACCTACTCTCAATCTAATCTCAATCTAATCTCCAGGCTTAATCTATGTGTATACAGGGTTACCTGACATGAACAGGCCCATGACTCACTGAATCCCTAACTAACAGGCCCTAACACTGTGCCTATTGCACAGTATGTAACCTACCAGACAGGATAGGCTGGCGACAAATATTTACTTTCGTTTGTGGCAAGCCACAAACTGACAAATTTGCTAACAGGTCCCCTAGACTTTAAATTTTCTGTTAAGCTTCAAAACTGGTTCACATTATGACAAAAAAAGATTTCTAAGCATTTCTTTTATCTTTAAACTTACGTAGATCTATAAAAAGCCACACTGCAACAATTATTCCACCGAGGAGGATGAGAGCTATCACAAAAATGTTGAAAAAGTGCCATGTGTAGAAAAAATCGTCCTTCCAGTTCCAGTTGGTATAGGATCTTGAGCTTGATATCTCCCCATAACATGAAGGTGGTGCTCTGTATGTTGGTGGTGTAGCAGCTGCAAACAATGGCACATGTTGGCTAGTCTCCCCTGCAATGAAGAGAAGAGTGATAAAACACAAAATTCAACATTAGTGCAGAAATAGGAATAGTGAATGGAAGGAGAAAGGTGACCATGACCAAAAGCTTGCGCTCGATTTCATGCATAAGGGAGTGGGAAAATTTTCTTTTGTTGGTGAGGATGTCAGGGATTGGAACAAATTACTAGGTGTAGTGATGAATAATTTTCCAAAAAACGCTTAAGGAATTTAAAAATTAAATTTTTTAAATCAGAATAGTAAATGGAGGAATTTAACGTTCCAATTATAAAAGAAAATTTAAAAAATGTGTATAAAAAGGGGTAAATGGATAATGGGGGGGAGGGGGAATTTTCACCAGGGTGTTAGCTACATTGCAAGTAAATCAATTTAAAAAATTGATTTACATACCATTTGTTAAGTTATGTATGAGAAACATACAAACACTAGAAATGAAAGATATAATAAGCTTAAGTTTATAGATCATGTAGATTATATAAATAAAAAAGTAGCAAAAAAGGTAAATTTAATATACAAATTAAGAAGTGTTATCTAAACCAGGTAAACAGCTATTGTTTAAAGCAATTGTTCTGCCTCACGTAAGATACTGCTCCACAGTATTAATCATGGCAAGCAAAAGAGAAATTATGAAATTGCAAAATAATTTTAATAAGGAAATGAGGGATGTTCTAAATAAAAGACGACGTGAAAATGTCAGTGATATGCTTAAAGACATGCTTATTTACATATTGAAAAGGAAATAAATAGATGTACTGACTGTTGTATATAGGTTGGAAAGTAGATTATTACCAAGATATGTGACTAGATTGGTACAAAAGAATAATGATGTACATAATTATAAGACAAGGCAGGCAAATCATTCCCATTCAACTTATAATAAAAGTAGTAAAGCACAGAAAACAGTGTTGCACAAAGGTTTAAAAATATTTAACAAATTACCTGAAAAAATAATAAGGACCAGAACTGTTGCAAGTTCTAGAGAAAAGCTGGGTAAATGGTTAGAGGAAAGAGATTTTAATATTTTCTTGTGAAGGAGTTCATTGAAATTAACACCTTGTTTGTACTTGTTTTTTCTCTTATGTTTAATATGATGTATGAATTGTATATGTATATTAGCCATAGGCTATTTGAAAATAAATAAACCTCAAATGGACAAAATAATCATGTATGTAAATCACTTATGACAGATATAAATTTGCTAAGCAGCAATGGTGTTTCAGAATACTAAATTAGCTCTTCCAATTAAGAAATAAAACTTTTACAGTTTTTATTCTCCTAAGTTATTAAGTTTATCTGAAAGTATCATAATGGATACCAAGTGTGGAAATTGCTGAAGACCAGTAAGAGAAGGAATGACGTGCCAGGACTGCAGGCACTGGTTTCACTGGGAGTGCAGCGATATTACTAACAGTGACTCTTTTGTCAGTATTGCCTGGAACTGTCACTCCTGCAGAATTAAGGATCAGGAGCAGCGAATTCTGAAGCTCCAGTCAGATCTGGCATCTGCAGAGTGGCCTTTTTTAGGGCAAATAAAATAAATGTATTAAGATGTCTAAAAGAAATTAACATCTCTTCTGCTCAAAACTTATTGAAATTACCTAATAAAATAAACAATTTAAATTCATTGTATCAAAGTGTTCAGATCACTGTTCTCCATCAAAATATAAGGGGAATATTTAGTAAAACTGATGAAATTACCTAATGCCTAGAAGATATTCAAAATTCCAGAAATTTCAATGTAGATGTAAAATGGAGAAAGGGGGAGTTGCCATTAATGTTAAAAATAATATTCATTGCAACAGTGTAGGTGTAAGTAAGTAACGCATAGAACAACATTTTTAATGCTGTGTTACTATACTAGAATATGGTAAGGAAGAGCTCATAGTAGTAGCAATTTACAGAACTCCCCCACAGGAAATTTTAGACTTTTTATCTCTACTATGTTTCAAAAATAACAAAAATAGTTTTATGTGGAGATTTTAATGCTGACTTTCTCAATCACAGTAATGAGAGGCTGGATATGGAAGCCTTGATGTTGTCTTTTAACTTAACGGCACTTGTAAATTTCCCTATTAGAATACAAAATAATAGCAGGACTGCAATTGATAATTTTTTTATGGATATTTCTCAGTACAGCAATTACAACATACTTCAGTAATAAATGATATCTGAGATCATGATGTCCAGTTGTTATGTATCAAGTCTATAAACACTACTAAACAGATAAAGAAAAGCTGGGTATGTAGAAGAAATATTAATGAAAACAATATAAAACATTTCATAGATTCCTTAAATAATGAACAATGGTCAGAAGTGTACAATACACAGGATGTTAGCAATATATTGACAAAGGAATCAAATTTTTTATTAACACTTTTCGAAGGAAGTTTCAAAAAAAAAAGGAAAGTTGTCAATACTCAAAACAATGAACTGGGTAAAGGATGGTTAACAAAGCATATTAGAGTATATTAGATTATCTTGCAAAACAAAAAGGGACCTGTACTTAAAAATAAAAGAATAACTATACACTGAAAGCTCATTACAAACTTTATTCTAAAATACTAAGAAATTTAATAAGAAAGGCCAAGAACAGGTATACAGCAGAGAAAATAGAGAATTCAGGCAATAAGATGAAAACTATATGGAATATAATTAAAACAAACAGGAAAATCTGTAAATCACTCTAAAGACATAAAAATAGAACAAAATGGATCTGTTCATAGAGAAATAGGGGAAGTTTGTGAAATATTTAACAAACATTTTACTTCAGTTGTAGAGAAATTGGGCATAGAAAAACAAACCCTACATAGTGCCCTAAGGCTTATTCAGACTGCTTTCCCAAATAGATTTGTGGAAATTCAATTGCCACCAGTAACAGTTTCAGAAATAAATAAACTCGTGAAACAATTAAAACCTAAAAATTCTTCCAGCTATGACACTATTTCAAGCAAATTACTGCAAAGATATTCAGATTGTATAAATCGTGTACTTGCCCACATTTGTAATGAATCCTTAATGGAAGATGCGTTTCCAAATAGACTAAAATATGCAGTTGTAAAACTGTTGTTTAAAAAAGGAGAAGCAACATGTGTAGATGACTATTGTCCCATTTCATTACTTTCGGGAAGTGCAAAGATTTTTGAAAAGGTCATCTACTGTAGAGTAATAAAACATGTTACACAAAATAATATCCTCACTAAATCACAATTTGGGTTCCAAAAAGCATCATCTATATAAATGGCTATACCCGTATATTAATTTTTAAATAACACATTTGAGGAACTGAATAATAAAATCACCCCAGTAGGAATAATTTTGTTATCTTGCAAAAACATTTGACCATGTAAATCATTAATTACTTTTGAAGAAAATGGAATACTATGGTATTTATGGAACCGCAGGTAAATGGTTTAAATCATACATGGAAAGTCGAATGCAAAAAGTTTCCATTTTTGATTCTAAAATAAGTAAAGATGCTTCATCAGACTAGGAGAAAATAAAACAAGGAACTCCACAAGGTTCTGTCCCAGGACCCCCCCTCTTTTTGTTGTACATCAATGACCTTCCCGGAAATTTATCTGACAAAGTTAAGAATTTTTTTTTTTTTTTTTTTTTTTTTGCAGATGACACTAACCTGACTGAGGAAAAAAAAAAAAAAAAAAAAAAACCAAACAGCAATCTAGAATTTAATGTAAATGAAGGACTAAGTGAAGTAGCGAATTGGTTTAAGGCAAACTCGTTCAAATTAAATTTGGAAAAAACACATAAATAAGTTTAAAACAAAAAATTATGCACAGCCAGGTTTATAAGTAAGTTATAAAAATAACACGATATTAGAAAATATCCTTGGTATTAAATTCCTTGGTATTAAAATAGATAAGAGACTCTGTTGGCACAAACATATCACTTTACTACTGAAGAAGTAAAGTAGTGCCACCTTTGCAATACGAACACTTTCTGTAACAGCAGATCTAGAATTAACAAAACAGGTGTAATACTCATATTTTCATTCAGTGATGTCATATTGCATAATTTTTTGGAGAAACTCTTCACAAAGTAAAAAAGTTTTCATAGCACAGAAAAGAGCTATTAGGATGTTGTGTAGGGTAAAACCAAGAACTTCTTACAGACAACATTTTAAAAAACTTAATATTCTTACAATAACTTCTCAGTATATATTTTCTCTCATGTGCTTTGTCATAGATCATTTTAACCTGTTTACTTCTAATTCACAGGTACACAATTTCAATACAAGAAACAGAAATAACTTGCACAAAACACAAACATCTCTGTCATTAGTACAAAGAGGAGGTAATTATTCGGGTATAAATCTGTTTAATATTAAAGACATATTTAAAGAAAAATTGAGAGATTAACTTATTGGCAACTCCTAATTCATTCAAGAATTTGAACAAATTAATTAATTGTATTAATTATGACTTTTGAAAAATTCAGTTGTAAAAATTAATGTTTATCATTATTCTCTTTATTTGTCTTTGGAACGTATAATTGTTTTTACTATGATTATGACCCATATTGTATGTATGTGTATTAACCATGACATGTTTCACATCTCAGAGGTCCTTCCTCAGCTAGGATCCATGAAACAAGATTTATAAATAAAATAAATAAATAAAAATAGTCTTCATTAATTTTTTCCAACTTACAACATTTTAGAAGATGTTTCTGAAAGTATCAATTATAACTGGAAAGTGGGAAGGTTAAAGAGGATGGTAAGATGATAAACACAACAGAGTTAAGAGATTGAGGCAATAGAGAATACCTGAACCTTCTAAAGGAATTAATAGCAGCAAAACGAAAATATAAAAATGGGTTGAATATAATGAATTGAGGGATACCACTATATGATTTAACTAGAAATTTCTACAGAAATGCTGAAATACTAATAAAATAAAAGACATTCAGAAAGGAGTAGTAGTTTCTGAGGTAATAAAAATGGTAGAGAAATTAATTAAGTGGTTTATTGAGACTTAACCATGGAGGAAGGAAAATCCTCCATGGCCTTAAGGGCAGTTCACACTAGAGATCAAGATTTTTTTATTTTGGGGGGGGGGGGGGAGAAAATTGTGAGATTTTTCACTGAAGTAGAAATTAGGAGACTAAGAATGAGAACTCATTCCTGGAGATACGAGGGGTCTAGTTATATATATATATTTGGAGTAACCAAGAAATAATAATAGGTGCTAAGTAGCGAATAGGAATTAAAAAATAGGATAGCGAAATGAACCACCTCTTACCTTACATGATGGTTGCATGCCGTGAACAAACACACACACACACACACGCACACACACACACACACACACACACACAAAAACACAAAAACACAACAGGAATAATTTATATTTTGGGTCTTGATCCTTCGCAGCAGGATAACATTATGGAGGGTGGGTGTTGTAAGTAAGGATTGCAATCCCGCAGTGTTTTCAATCCCGCGGGATCCGGCACAAACAGTTTTTAATGCATACATTTAAAATATAGTTACTTAATACATTAATAAATTAAATAATAATTAAATGAATAAATAAAATGATAATGTGAAATGATAAAAATTAACAGTTAACAATATTTTAATTGGCAAAATGACATTAAAACTTTTTAGCATTTCTTAATTACATTTCGTTGTTTTACATTTTTGTTTTCTAATCCAAGCCAATTTTTAAGTAAATAATAAAAAATGAAAAATATTTAGTGTTAGGTCATTATGTGCCTTACAATACATCACATAAGTTTAAAAACATGGTTTGCTTAATGGCCAAGTTACCAGAGCTTTTTTTTTTTTTTTTTTTTTTTTTAAAAAATTCTAAATAAACATTTCATAACACCGAGAGATTGCATTATATTTCACAAAAGTGAAGTGCATATACTCTGTAAAGTGTAGACTTGACTCAGAACAAGATCTCATAACTTTTTGTCAATGCATAAGCACGAGACTTGGCCTTTTTTTAACAAAAATTGTTTTGTAGGATTCCTTATTATAACTCCTGATTCCTTGATTAATCTTACAGTTGGTTCAATATTTTTAAAAGAAACTGCTCACCAACACTTAAAATGTCAAGTATTTCAGTTTTACTTATGTGGCGTAACGACGTTTTTAGAGTGAAAATTATTACTTTTTAGTAAGAAAGGAGACTTTCTTGGTGAATGATTGCAGTGAAGTTTTCATAGGTTGTATCTCTGGATTTCATTGTAAAAAAACAAAATTTCACACATGAGGGAGACGGAGGAGGCACCCGTCGAAGTATTGTGTTCCTACAACACAATTCATTGATACACTCGTGAATACTTCATTATCTTTTTTGCCTTTAGTCAAAATAATAACAATGTCATTATACAGACTTGTTACACAGTGGATAAAAGAAGGCTCTAGTACTCCTAGAGCAGGCAAAGGCCCATACAGATGGACAACAGCACGTGAAGACCACCAAATGGCGTGAGTGGCTGTTGCTGGCAGACGGTTGACTGCAGGCCAGATTCAAGCAGTGGTTACAGATAGTCAACCCCCCCCCCCTCCCCTCCCCTCCCCGAACGATTGTAAACTAATTGCTTGACGCTGGGTAACACTCTCTGGCCCCTGTGCAATGTGTCCCATTAATCTAATTTCATTGCCAGCATCAACTAACCTGGTGTAATGCGAATCACAAATGGACATGTGAATGGCATACATTTGTGTTTAGAGATGAGTTTAGATTCTGTCTGTGGCAAAGTGATAATCGACAACATGTTCGCAGGCATAGTGGAGAAATGGCTTATCTGCTGTGATTTCAGAACCTCACGCAAGTGCCGCCACTGGTGTCATGTCTTGGCGGCAATCAGTTTCGACAGCATGACTGGGTTGGCTGTTGCTGAAGGCACAATGACAGCCCATCACTATGTGGACGGGGTACTGCATCTTATTGTGATACCCTTCATGTTCACCATCCAAATCCCATCTTCCAACAAGATAATGCCCGTCCTCACTGCGGCCATTGTCACACAAGCCTTGCAAGGAGTTTCGATCACAATTTGGACAGCACGGTCCCCAGATTTGTCCTCAATAGAGCATGTCTAGGATACCAGGAGTAGACACATTAGATCATATGGTCATCCAGGACAAACAGTGCAACAACTGACTGCAAAAGACATGCACGCGTAGTGAGACATACACCAAGAAGACATCCGAACACTTGTGTCAATGCCGGTAAGGATCCACGAATGTATTGGTGTTCAAGTTGAGCGCATTTCTCACTGACAACTGTTTCTAAAGGTATCATAGCCTGATTCATTTACATTTATTATCATTTCTTCTAGGTATGGCGCTGGATATATCTTCAAAGGTTCCTAAAATTTCCACTACTCATGTATGCGTGTTGTGATTTTAATTTCCGTCAGTGTAACTATAGAGCAACCATTAGATTCCACTACAAATTTTAAAAAAGTCTAAAGCTACCCAATTGTTATTGAAACAATAACATAGGCTGTATTTAAATGCCTTTGCAACCTCTGTATTTGCAGGAACAAGGGATATTGAGAGGAAAGTTAACAAAAGTGGCTTGATCCAAGTAGAAGCAATCCAGACCCATTGAAACATAATTAAATGTAATTAAAAAAACAATGGGTCTGATAATAAAAGAACATGCCTTTGCGATATCTGCCGTCTTTACATGAAGTAATTAACAAGTATTTTACCACCTGCCTAAGAAATACGTAGCTACAGACTCCTAAAAATGACATTGAATGTACTGAAGACCATCTCCACGTGAAAATTTTAAGATTTCTAGCACCGCTCTGTAGCGTATAAATAAAGATGTAAATGGCTCGAATGTTCGTTCAGTTTATGATTAAAGCTCAAGTTTTGTTCAGGAACAGAAGTTCGACATCCCTGTCGATTTACGGAACCCGTAAGAATTTAGGTAACTATTGGACAGAGAGGTTACCCATAGTAGAAATCTTCTGTAAATTTATTATGGAAAGTTCTTAGAGAATCATACGCTTATTTATTTCATCGCAATCATATTTGTGTATTCTCGATCAGTAGAAATCATAGCAAACTTACATGAACCTAGAGTTAAAATGCTTACTAATGATACGATTTCGCTAGCAAGGTACGCAGTTTTGACTGTTATAAACACATGCCCTACAAAAACTGATTACCAACGACAGACGATACCATCAATGAACACTTAGACTCATTTGGATTGACTTGAAACCTGACAGTATTGCTAGTTTAATGCATAGTTTTCCAATCATTTAATTTGCATAAATTTGAACATGATGCAATTTCATGTCATAATAGGTAGGTATGCAGAGTGTAAATCGGATAACGCGAAATGTACTCAATTTATTCATCACGTATCTGTCAGATGATAAATTCAAAAATTACTAGAAAATACTTCAATGCTCTTGTGAATCTTATCTAGAAAGCTAATAGAATTCTAAATAAGCAAAACAATTTTTTAGCCTAGACTACGCGTATTCCGCATAGGCTTGGATTTTTTTTCCCCAAAGGAAAATCTAACATTTTCTTTGAAATAATTTCGAGGATTTTCAATTTAACTGTCTGATTACCATGATTTTAACAATTTTAGATATATATAATATATCCTTTAATTTTAAAACTACATCTCTTTATAAAAGAGAACTTACATTATATCCACCGCCGCTCAAACAGACCAAACAACTGTGACAGACGGCAAGCACAATGAGTTGCTGCGATTGTTGGAGCTACTGTAATGAAAGAGCACTGCCCCCTGGATCGTATTTGAAAAAGCGATAGATCAACTTAAAAACAAATATTCAAAACATTCAAGGTAGAAGTGTTTCGACACCAAACGATAAAAGAAGTCTATTTAAAAAAATAAAAAAATTGTATCACACTAATTTCGATTAATAATTTCGAAATGTGGGTGTCACCCCCAAACGGGTGACACCCGGGGCGGACCGCCCCCACCACCCTCCCCCCCCTAGCTACGCCACTGCTGCTTTCCTGGGCATTGCATCTGCATAGCCACACTCAAATATTTGAAATTGTTGCTGTTGCAACTGGCCTTCTTTAACTAGAGCTTTATGAAATCATAGCTACTGCAATGCATTACCAAAAAATCCTGTGGACTACCACATTATCAACAAAAGTAAATTTTCCTAATCTCTAACACCTGAATTCAAGTTCCAGCTTGCGTTTTTAACCATTTCTACCCTTACATGTGCTACTACTAGTATCCGTCCAAGTACCAGTTGCGCCTAGTACACATCCAGAACTCTTTCCCCAATTCCAGTTTTCCAATGACTCCCAACACATTTAAAATATCGGTTACTGTTTGCATTCTGCAGTAATTCCTGCAAACAAATCTTTCAACCTTCCTTTACACTTCTTCCAATTCCTGTATTTAATACCCTAAATGAGTATCCCATAATTTTCACCCATACTCGTGAAATAGTCCGGGTAAAGTTTTGTATCCAAATTATCTCAGTTTCCTGGTATGTCCCTCTTCTCTCACTCTCTAATAAATGAAGGATTTTGAAACTTCTTGCTACCACCTGACCCATTGGGTTTTCTAACAAATTTGATACCAAAAAATTTACATTTAATATCTTCAAGAAGCAATGCTTCCACCACCCTACAGTCGTAAATAACCTTTATTTTATACGTGTATTCAGTAATCCTACTTCTTCCATCTTTATTCCACGTTAATCTACCTAGCTAGACACTGTCACTATCCCCCTTTAGTTGCTCAGAGTCCTCTCATTTTAATCCTGTGTAACACTAGCAAACTGGTACAAAACTTTTTCATATATACTTTCCCATCATCCTCGAGATCTATTCCTGATTTATCAATCTTCTGTTTAATACTTAACTTTATCCATAACAAAATGGATTAGTGAAAGTCTGCAACTGTTTCAAATTGAGGGTAAACAAATGAAAATCTGCGACACAGTTACTTTTGTTGCTTTAATTTATTTTGTGCATGACGCGTTTCGGGAATTTATAAATTCCCGAAACGCGTCATGCACAAAATAAATTAAAGCAACAAAAGTAACTGTGTCGCAGATTTTCATTTGTTTACCCTTCTGTTTAATACTTATATGGGCAAAATACTCCCAACACTCCAAATGCCAGATTATAGTTATCACCTCATACCAGTAAATAACAGAGTTTTTCCAAATATTTTGGTATTTCTATGTCCTTTTACATTCTCATAAAGTTTCTGACAAAATAAAAAAATCTAGATGTTTCATTTTGTGGACTTCACACATTTATAATATTCTCCATAATCAGACTTTAGATTTCCTATTTGCTGATAATTCTTTGATTAGTTTTTCCAAGTGTTATCTATTACTTTCATGTTTTTCGACTTTTTGTGTTCTCTCCTTTCCATTTCTCAAATGGTCATTTTTGTATAATTTAATTGCAATGGAGCACACACCCTGGTGGCAATTCCCTACACACCAATCTTCCCGTCCCCTTTTTCCTTCACCCTCCTACATTTGCCCTCTAAAAATTTCAACTTTCAATTGTTTCAACATTTTTGGTAAATTATTCATAACTTCTCTTTGTAACTTCTTCCAATCCCTGATACCCTTACCTAGAAAAATCTTCCTACACTCTTGTGCCTGAAATTGAGTGCCAGCTTGTGGTAATGGTCATCTTTTCCCTTTCATGCATTTTAATTCTTACACCAATATCTTTCCATGCTTCATCACCAATATATGCCATTTACACTTCCATGACCCCTCTTCATCCTCCTCCTGTCTTCCAATGAATCCCATTCCTGCTCTTTTATCATATCTGTTACCGATTGCATTCTGTGGTAATTTACAGAAACAAATCTAGCAGCCCATTTTTGCACCCTCTCCAACTCCTGTATTTGATACTCAAAATGTGGGTTTCATATGATAACCACATTCCAGCAATGGCCAGACAAAAGGTGTGTAACTCAATTCCTTTACTTCTCTCGTACATCCGCTCAACACGCGATCCAACAAATGTAGAACCTTCTCACCTCATTATGATATTTAGGTTCAATTCATTTCGTTCTCTGTTTTAGAATAAAAGACTTTTTATTCCATTCTTATTGTTGCCTTGAACTATTCCCCATCCTTACTGCTTTCCTCGACATTATAAAATATGTTATTTCTTAGAACATAGCCATTACTTTGCTTAACTTTCCAAGATCCATCTAAACTACTTCATGATCACTTATTACTTATTACTTCTGTAAACCGATACCCAAGAAAATTATCAAGCTTTATTAGAACATATTCAGATGTTAAGTCCCATAGTGCTCATATCATCTTTCCCTTCCCAATGTATTTGCAAATCTGATTCCTTTTTTTTTATTAATCTCACTTTTACTTTTTTTATTATGGCTTTATGGCTCATTGGTGCTGGGGTCGTTAGAGGTGGGATAGGACTAGCTACAAGGAATGGGAAGAAATTCGGCCATGGCCTTTTGTATGAAGCATCTCGGCAATTGCGTGGAGTGATTTGGAGAAACCATGGATAACCCAATTATGGAAGCTTGGGTGAGGATTGTAACACATCCTCCTGAATGTGAGACCAGAGCATTACTGCTCACCCACTACGCTCAGTCTGTTCTTTCCCAGTAAACTGGTAAACTGAATTCCTACCAACAATGATCATTCTACACTCAACACTGAACTTTTAATATGAATTTAATTTCATCCCTAGACCCCCCATCTTCATTATTTTTTCCACTGTGGTAAGGAGCTAAGCAGTGGCAGACTATAAAGCATGACTATAAAGCCCCCCCCTCCCCAAATGAAATCCGCTCAAGCGCGTCCCCCCCCCCAAAAAAAATCACCAAAATCCTTGATCCGCCACTGGAGCTGAGATCCTAGTACTTTGTATTGCATTACTTCAGTTGTACTGGACATTGTTGCAGAGTCTGTAATTTGGGTGTCATTGTCTGTTGCGTTGTCTGTGGGTAGAGCGGGCGATGCGGTTGATTCGCTGTTTATGGTAGTAATTCCATATGGTTGCTTATTTGTGGTGGAGTTAGAACTACTTGGACTTGGTCTCGCGTTCGTTGATTACGTTGGGGCTCATCATACTTGTTCTGTATAATGTTGCTCGATTTGTTTCGCGATTTTTAAATATACCGGGCAGCTCCTATCAGTGGCGAAAATTAGGGCACAACACACAGCTGTGTCGTTGCACTGAGTCTCCGAGTGAGGGCGGGCTCATCTACTGCAACGAGTTTTGCGTGATTTGCATTGCCCCTGACGGTGTCATAGACGTAAGCAGATTCCACACTGGATTACTGGGGCAATATATGGTTCTACTGCACAACGTGTACCTAGTATTGTCACGTGGGCAGGACCGCCGTAAGCGGGCGTGCAAGGCGTGCACCACACTCGGGTGGCACGTCCAGGGGGGCGGCAAAACGAGTGATCGACAGTCGCCGCGACGAAATTTGCAGCGTCTTTTGTAGCGGACGACTTTTTTTTTTAGCTCAACAGCTGCCTCTGGTGGCCGGCGACACTCGGGATGGCAACAACGGGGGTGGCAAATAATATTCGAAGGGGCGACAATCTCAAAGTTTTTTGACCCGGTTCGGAAATTTCCTAGATCCACCACTGGCTGTAGTTAGACAGGGGGGCGGCAAAATCGGTATTGCACGCGGGAGCTCAAACAGCTAGTGGTGGGCCTGCACGTGGGACGGTAACCACTGCGCCCAAAAAGTGACTATGCAAACTGGTATGGTTCTTGATTCGTTTGTGAACTTTTTGTAAATCGTTTGATTCGTAGTACTGGGAGTGGGGATACTATCTCTTCATTCAGTTCCTCCTCACTCAAGGTGATGACCATGACCTTGTTTGTGGATCAGAAAGTTTGGTATATAGGCTTCTATATTTTTGGACTTCAAGTCGTATAGTTGTACTATAGCGCCTGCAGAGCCAGTTTCTATTTTAAGTCGGTTTTTTCCGATGGGAGTGATGTTTAGAACGTCCTTTTTGAATACGCTGAAATATCAGTTCGTCGACTGCCATTGGGTGCAGTTTTCTAACATTTCTATCCAAACACTCCACAAATATATAATATGGGCCATTATCTTAACTATCCTTGCTACAATAGCTTTGAGCTATTGGGTGAGATTGCACATGGCTAGAAGTTGGGATTCTGGCGATTAGGTTGGGTATTCTCTACCGGTCCTGATGTGTTTAGCATCTCGACTTCTCCGCCTGCTCTGTTTGTTGTCAGTCTCCTTCAGACTGCCCCACTTCCTGTGTATGCACGCAGCGTTGCTTAGCTAGCCGGTTCGACTCACCTTTAATTATCGGTATTTCTCCTCTCCGAGTAAAATGGTGCGTAGCAGTTCACGAAGACCTCCCTCTCTAGAAGTCGCCGCTGCTGTTGCTGCTGGCGTTGCTGTGGTTGTTGCTGTAGATGACGCTGGAGTTGCTGTTGTTCTTCTTCTATACCGCATAGATTGTGTAACTGCTCACTTGTAAAGTTTGCTTCTTGAGGCTGCGACAATTCACTCATAATATAATTTGTTGGTTGTAGATAGGTTGTTGGCGTAACACGCCTCTAATGTTCTCTTATTTGGCTGCCCCGTGTCTGACGGGCCAGACATCGTTCCACTTCACCACAGATTTCTGTAATCGTACACTGATTAATACACTCAGAAAGTTCTGAGTATTTCACCATGACACTAACACTCTCCATAAGACGCACAAACTTCCGGACGGGTTGTACGCGAGCTCGTCTGGTATAGCGGGGAAATACGTTCACTGCACTGAGCCAAGCAGGAAGTTATCTGTGTGGCGACTCATTACGAACTAATTTCCCAAGTTTAAAATGGTAAACATGACGAAACGGACAGGCAGCTCAACCTTCAAGCATTGGTTGCCTCTTAGAGAGATTTTAAAGAAAGCGCTCTGTGAAGGACATTTTTAGATATAGCCACGTTGTTAACGTTTCTAGGAGTAACTAAACCGAATGGCAGTGTCGGAATTTTTCATATCAGGGCAAAAACAGAGCCGCCTCGGTTTGCCTGGTAATTGAAATAACTTTAAAAAGTTGGACTAATTGTTCATACTCGCTTATAGCTTTATACAGTACGAACACTGTATCTAAATCTATAACATTCTCTGAGTACAACCAGAACCATCTTCGGTGACCACTAGTGGTCCGTAGACCAAAGGTTGAGAAACTTTTGTGAACATTTTGGATCTCTGCAGAATAACTGTGCAAGATTTTTGTTTTCTTGTTTGTATTTTGTTGTTGTTTTTTGTTACCAGTAAAGTGGAGAAGTTCTAAGCGAAACCAGTTACCGCAAAGAGATGGTAGCAGGCTGTCATATAAAACTATTACAGTTACAATAGCTATTCTCTTCAACTATAAAACGGACACAACATTGTGAAATATTGTCAGAATGGTGCCTTGGCAGTAGTCAGCATTCACCAAACATGTCATAGCTCTAGCACCACCACTTAGTGAGTTAAACTTTCAGCAGCCTTATTTAATACAGATGAAGAAACAATGAGTGTTTACATCACTGCTACCTTGGATGTCAAGCTTGAAAATAAAGTGTTTTAATTCCACTTCATGAAATGAACTTAGTGCAGACTGTAGATCTTTCAAGCGGATATTTGCACAGAAATTTCTTCCATTGTTTTGATCCACCCGCGGATGGCATAGAAAGCCATTGTGTAAGAGGCAGGAGGGCCAAGTTCCTTTCCTCTGGGACATGCAGTTTCGCGTGGAATCCGAACCACGCAACTTCCTGACGTAGCTCACATGATCAAAAAGTTAGACGATTTAAAATATTTTATACTCAATGAAAGGGTTGTTTATATTCAAAATCGTTTTTCTGCAATTTGTTTACGGATTTGGAGCTCCATGGAACTCCTAAATTACGACGCGTAAACGTTCTAAAATTTGCGGCGTACTGTGTCCATGCGCCTTGGACCAAACAAAACTAGGCTATCGAATGTTGTCATAGCTTGCAGTCTTATCAGTCTGAGTCACAATACATTTGTCAACGATAGAGGAAATATGTCAAACTTTAAGACCGAACTGGTTACTTTCTGGAGCCACATATCAGGTTAATAAATCAATAATAAATGTTTGCTACAGATACTACAAAACTGGGGTTTACAGATTTTTCATCGCTGCATATCTATTTTTTTATTTTTTTTTTTTTTTTTTATAGTAGTTGTATGATTATTTGCTGTAACGGATCAGAGAGAGAGAGAGGAGGGAGGAGGGGGAGTAATCAGGAGGCGTAAGAAAGTGCATCGCTATGTACAAAATCGGAGGCTTTTAAATATACTTAAGAGTGCTAATATCCGGTATAAGGATCCAAAAATCCTTCTTTTAAAATTCGAAATATAGCGAGCACAGCGTCAGAGTGGTAGTGATCTGGTTTTAGTTGATGCCAGACTATGTTTAGTCTATCCTTTATTGTGAGAAATTTATTCTGTCATGTTCTTTTGAAGGAATCATCCCGACATTCGCCCGGAGTGATTTAATGAAAATATGGAAACCGAATTGATAACGGCCGAAAAAGGACCGAACCAGCGTTTTGCCAAGCCCGAGAGTTTACCGCTCACACATCGTGTGACATTTGTAGAGCAAACGCGGTTGATGGCTAATGTTTGTATAGCTCATTGTGAAGCTGAATGTTTCGTCACGAGCCTGATGTGACGAGGAAGAGTGGTTGAGAGCAAACTCGCTGGCTATTTCCAGTCATTAAGAGGAAAGCGTTACAGCTGCTGCAGCCGGCTTTCTACGAAAATCAAAATGCTTTTTTACCTTGGAATTATAAAAGGGTTTCATACTAAAAGAGGGAAATGCAGTATTGGTATTATTCTGGAAAACGTACTTTTTCTTTAAATTTGTTTATATTGAGGTATAAATAGTATAAAATCCTGGGTTTCGCTTTTACGATTTCGGTAATCAGCGTTGGACCCCAGGAAACAATAACTTCCGAATGCGTAGGAGCACTTATTCTGCCTTTCCTACGTAAATCATACCGACAAACATTTTCCATTGAGCCTGGATAGTATTCTCTTTGTGACATGTACAGCAATCGATCTTACGCTATCACTAATGCCGTTTGGTTAAAAGAAAACAAATAGAACTAAAACGACCCAAAAAAGTTACAACGGGGCCGCTTTAAAGGTGAAGCTGATAATGCTGTGAAAGTCTTTGGTTACTGTACACGCCACGACCACCAGCCTGAAAGAAACATACCCACTTTGTGTTATTATTGAAACAAAAATTTATGCCATACACATGATACAAAAAGTAATAACGCTGTATTATTTAATTGGTGATAGCCATCTTAATATCTGTAACAATCCAAAACATTTTTACAGGATAGATTACGTCTTACGAAAAAAAGTGTACAAGACATATTTGTAATATCACATTACAACAACACGGATGTTGTTAGTGCAGGTATCATACCAAAATATTCTTTGTTCAATAGGTATATGTGATTCCTGGACCAATGACAGATATCTGATTTATAATAACTTTGGTTAAGAGTGAACTCACACTGGCATTGTAATGTATCGGCGGTACGCCAGTAAGACTTCAGCTGGTCGAGGGCGGAGATATATACCAAGAGTGACATTTTTACCCAGCTGGAAGCCCGAGAGTATTTTATTAGTACATCACGTCTTGAAACGCGTCGATCTTACATAGATAATGTTGTTAGCAAGTGTTATTATTCATATCTACTATTAGAAACAATACTTTTAAGTCGCTTTATTGTCAGTTATTTCTCTTTTCTTTATGGTTAATGTTATTTATTTACAAATAGCCGAGATCTATGTATATAGTTCAAGAACAGCATTCAGTAATGATGTAGAAAAACTAAATGGTATAAAATTATACTTACTTATTAAAGTAGTTTAATTTAGCTACGACAGTTGCTGTGTTTATTAGTAGTCTATGGCGTATTGTTTATTCGTTCCCAAAATAGAACAGTTTTGTTATTTATTTACAGAACATTGTAATATGAAAATTTGATTCTGTTATTAGATATCCGATTAGTTTAATTATTTTTGCATAGCACCTTACTTCAAATTTAATTGCAGTTCTAATTTCGAAATTCACAAGTACTTTTTGTCTATATTTTATAATGGGTAATTGAAGAACGAAATAAATTTTATATTATTTCGTACACGTGGACTTAGAATTTTATTGCTAGAATTGGATATAAAAAGATGTAAGTTACGTATAAATTGTAAAAAAATGGAGTTAGGAAATATGTCGAAGAAGCCATCACCATACCATTCAACCATAGAATATGTCATTAATAGAATCAATTTGGAACATGTTTAAAAATAGCGGGGGCGAGGGAGGAGGGGCGAGAGATGTTAACAGACATCTTGTCTTTCAGCTTGGTCTTTTATTCTTTCTTCAGCATGAGAATCAGATTCTTAGTTTCTAATAACTTCTGATTTTTGCCTGCGACACATCTTAAAACCACTGATGCCAGAAACTTTTAGATAGACAGTGTGTTGCAGCAAGAATCACCATATAAACTATATAATATATTTTCGTCTGTAAACGAAATTTATGAACAGATCGTACACTAAAAGACTTCCAGAGAGCGACTGATACAACATTACAGACTTACACAAACTATCCGTATGTTTGGTATCATTCAGTTTTCAAAATTTAATGAACAAAAATGTAATTTATCCAGAAAAATGTATCCCGAGTCCTTCCTAATGATACAAGGTATTTCCTTGTCAAGTTTCATCAATGACTGGGTAGCCGTTTAGTCGTCAAAACATAACGGACAGACAGCGTTACTTTCGCATTTATAATATTACTGTGGTAGGTCACACAAAAACTTACTGCGGGAGAAACAAAGCCTGAACGACAGATATAGCGTTAAAAAGTAGAACGCGTATGGCATTTTTAGGTCCAGAAGTATTGTTTGGCCCTGCTGCCTGACAGATTCGATTGGCTACATATTCCGACTCTGTCGTGGCTGGACCTACAGTTTAACGAGGAATCCCAACAATCATATGATCATAAACAACTCTTACAAATTGCTGCTACCAGCGGGATTTGAACCCGGGACTAAACTCACAACTTTAGAAAGCAAGCGCCGTAACCCTGAGGCAACACCCCGCTCTCCGATAAGGCGTTACAGAGCGTCTATGATCGTTTAGTTAGTTTTCTGTAAAAACAAGTATCCTATACCCTTCTCAATGGCAAATAGTATCTCCTTGTCAAATTTAATCAAGATCGAATTAGTCGTTTAGCCCTGAAAACGTAACAGACAGACGGTTACTTTCGCATTTAGACTTCTAGACAAGCATCTTAAATTCTCTTTACGCAGCGACGATGCTAAAATAGTCCATTGTAATTTTATTTCTAAAGTCATTAATTTATGTACTTTTATTCAGCTTTATGAGCAAATTTTATCTAATTATTGCAGTAAAGTTTATAACCAATATAGACATGAGTGGGGCGAAAATGTTAAAGGATATCGGAAGCGTTTTACATTATTCCCTGTCGTCTTCAATATTACTTTAATACTTGGAAAAGTCATGTCGTAAGTGTGGAGCATGCCGTAGGGTCGAGGCTAATGGTGTTAACTGCAGTGAGTTTGAGATGTTCCACTTGTGCAGAGGAAAACCGAGAAAGGGAATGTTAATGAGACTCTCCTGCGGCCTTATCCGTTTTAAGGTATTGGAAAATTTCAGAGCTACAAAATAAATTCAGAAAGGGAGACAAGACGATCAGAGAGTAGGCCGAATCGATTAGGGCCCTTTAGACACATTTTTCAAAAGTTGAAGGAAAATATGGGATAAGGTCATGCAGAAAAGCAGGGGGATGGGCAGCTGCCCCCTGCCGTATACGCCCATGACTTCTCCCCTAACCATTTCGTGAGTCTGAAGTACACTTTTTTTCTTAAAACAAAGCCTTCTGAAATAAATTTTCTGCCGGTAAGGACAGCGGTTACTAATAGTCGTGGTGCAAAAACAATTCAATAAATAATGCAAGTAAATGAAGTTCGCAAATTATGAGAGGAAACATCACCACAAGCTACAAGCAATTATTATTCTGTTAAAATTGTGTTCGCGTAATTTAGTGAATTCTAAGAAAATCAATTTGACTTCAAATCAAAGTGATAGCTGTTGTCAAGTACCTGAGCCAAGTATCGTCCCGTATGAGCGGTTGGAGTTGCTGCCGGACAGAAGCGCCACTAAGCCGGCACCGGTATTGCAGTTGCTCATGACCACAGTCCAGTCTGAGAGACAACGATTAACACACTTCCCGGATACTCGCTGCCGTTCGCTAGTAAACAAGTCAGATGTGAACAGCGCGTCCTCTTGTGCAGTCTCACCAATTTCGGCGCATCACATTCCGTTGTAACTTTGTCGACGTATGAGCTAGTTGAAACAAAACCCACTTCCTTCTACAGCGCTGTGATCGTGTTTGGTATTTCCCCGCGCTGAAGGTGCCGACTGATTACTGTCTCCGACAACACTAGATGACTCATTCTTTCAATGCCACAGCAGGTATCATCACACTCGCTCCCAGTATCTAATCTATCGTAATACGTGTTTCATGTTCCGCAAAAAGTCAACAATCTCGAGATAAAATCAGCTTACATTTTACGAATTTGGTAGTATGTCTCTGGATTTCACGGTGCAATATTATCTTTTGATTATGTTCGTACAATAGACAGCAGAAACCGTTTTATACCAAATTTTTTACCAGAATGACCATAGCGTATGTAAAATGTTCGGAGAATGGGTATTAAGATATAATATCGAATCTGCTGGCACTAAGTTGTGTTACTATTTTAAATCTACAATAAACTCTAGAAAATAATTCGAGTTTTCTGGAGTTTTCAATGTAATTTACGAGAGATGGTTTTGGTTAAAACAGAATAAAATGATACATTTGTTAGTGTGAATTAAAGAAAATACAAAGAATTTGTATCATTAAAGAAGGCAAAAAATACGATTATAAAGTGAGGATTATGGATCTGAATATCGTCAACCCCGCTAAAACTTGCGCATCTTTCAAAACGATACCCAAACAAACGACTGATAGCTGTCATTATTATTGTTATTATTATTAAAAACTGCTCGAATACAAAAGACGGTTGTGTTACCAGTGCGTATCGTGAGACAAAAATGATGGTAGCAATACAAACCTTATCTTCCAAACATTAAGGGGAAAAAAATTGTTGCGAAATTTAGTGAAATAGTGATTTTATTCATGTATATCTGTATATCTGAATTCGCTCAGAATGTTTAGTTGTTGAAAAGCTTACAGATATTCACTATACCTTGTAAAAAAAAAGAAAAAAAAATTTGGAGTGATGGTGTTTGAAGTTAAGATTATAGTGAGAAATATTTGCAAGGTACTCGACTAACTTACAAAAGTAATAAACAAGAAGTCTATAATTTTATATCAGGCAGAAATGAGAACCAATCACCATTAAGCACTTCACTGTAGTGTACCAGCCAAGGGTTTGTTCTAGGGATGTAACAGATATCCGCATCCGCAAGTGCGCAACTTGCGCTTGAAATCCTACACGCAACAGCAATTTTTAATGTGGATGTATTGTTTATATTGCAATATAATAATTTCATTTTCCCTTTTTATGAGACTAGCTGGAGCCCACGACTTCGTTCGCGTTTGTAAAGAATTTGGATTGACAGCTACCGACATCTAACCACCATAATGCACAATGGGAGACTCGATGCTATTAGTTACCACACACAAACTCGTCATCTGAGCTATGTAGTTCTGGCAGCAAAGTGACATACGGACACACGTCTTTGGTCGAAATACGAACATATCCTTGATCGGCCACTTTCAATCACCATATCTCCCACACTACCACAGTTACCGAAATTTGGTCAATGTTGTGATTGACGGGTGACTTTGCGCTACTACCACACACAAACACCAGTAATCTGCACTAGATAGATTTGGCTGAAGTGATACCCCATGACACATACGTTTTAGTAGAAATATGAAAGTGCCGCAGGTCGACCACTTTCAACCACCATATCTCCTATACCCCCATATCTACCGACATCTAACCACCATAGTACACGATAGGAGACACGAAACCACTACCACACACTAACACCATTGGTCTATGCTATGTAGTTGTGGCAGCAGAGTGACATATACGGAGACATCTCTGTGGTCGAAATACGAAAATGCCCTGCATCGACCACTTTTAACCATCATATCTCCCTAGTCCCCACAGCTATCGGCATTCGGCAAACGTTGTGCACGACAGGAAACTCCATGCTACTACTACACACAAAGTCCAGTGATCTGAGCTAGGTAGTGGTGGCTGTAAAGTGAAATTTAGGAAAATACGTCTATTTTTATATAAATATAAGATTGTGCACATCTTCGCTTAGCTAACAACAAAGTGGTTGTTTTTTTTCTTACGATCTTGCAATAAAAGTTTCCCCAAATCACTCCTGACAAATGCTTCCTTTGAAAGGCCATGTTCGAATTCCTTCCCGTGCCTAGCCCCGATCTTTCACGCCTCTAATGACCTAGACGTCTACGAGTCGCATAGTCATGAGAAAACAAAAAAAGCGGGTACAGAGATTTGCGGTGGCGTGGCAGTGTGCTTGACGCTTGAATTAATCGAGCCACGAACTCCGTAATGTTCATATAACAAGATTGGTTTTTGGACCCGTGCGTGGTTATGCAAATAATTTAATTCGCATGTGAAATAATCCCACGTTTTTCGTTGTTGAAAGATGAGGCAAAAATAAATCAGTATGGCAGTATTATATGGAAATAGACTTTACATATGAAAAAAATATATATGCCTGGCATAAAATATATACAGAATTGATTTTAAATTTATTTTTGATAAAATATTAAAATCTAAATAATTATAAATTTATTTTTCCACCTCCGCATCCGCTTCCGTGAAACATCCGCGGATGTCAAGCACTGAACATCCGCATCCGCAAAGATGGCCTCCTTTACAACCCTAGTTTGTTCGAAGAGAAAAAGAATGATAGTTCAGATCAACTTATGTGTGTTTTATAGATTGTTTTCCGGATTAGAAATGAATGATGAATTAATTAAACGGCACCGACTCAAAGGTGCACGTTTTACAAATGAAAAATAATTGTGAATATCTTTACGAAACATATGCTAGTTTGACTTACCACCCATTGGCAATTTGTGGAAGAATGCAAACAAGTATTAAACGTCTGTCAAGGGAATTTGCAGTTGTCTTCCTGAATCACTGAAAGTGAATGACCGAGTAGTCACGCAGAATACACCATTGATTTTTCAACTCATAAAAGTTCCCATATAATATCCAGCTGTTTAAAAACTATAAATCAACAAGGAAGAGAATAGTTATTTTTCCAATAACATCCTGGGAAGTCTATTCTAATTGTTGCGTTATGCCGAGAATAGTTACTACTCGCTAGAGAAACAAAACAACCACTATGCTTGTGAAATCTGTACTCGTTCATGTGTACTTGTTCTCACAGGTGTCAGATGCTTTTCTAATGCTGTAATATTTGGTATTTCTTTGCAGTTTGTGTCGATTAAATGCTTTCCGGGCGACTTAAACTAGTTTTATAAGCCTCTGAAAGCTCTTTCATTTCACCACTGCTGATCTTAGTAGCTGATATTTTTGTTTGCATAAAACAAATTTTATTCATGATATCTATTTTTATTTTTTAATAACATGTTCAATTACGTTACGCAGTGTAACAAGTTCTAATATAAGGATGCGGTGGTAAACCGTATTTGCTTTATAATTTTTTTATTTTTTTTTTTTTTTTTTTTTACTAGCCTCGCCCGCGACTTCGTCACGCCGGATTTAAGATTTATCCAGTTAAATCAGATAAACTATTAAAAAAATATTGGCTGCGTAAATAAAAGAGGAACAGTCCTGTTTTTTCCGTTTTCTTGGATCTTATCCTCTCCTGAGTTTATATTGTATGCAATGTTTTAATCACTTTTGAGCTCATCATTTGTTTTGAAACTACCAATTGAGAAAGTTTATATTCGTCGATGTCCCCAAAGGCACACTTCATGGCTTCCCTGCATGTAATATTTGATGTGGTGCTGCCTGGCGAGTGAACAAACAGAATTGCTTTAATTACACATATATTATCTGTGAGGTAAAATTCATAACTGAATCGCAAATTCAAACGCATCACCGTATATATAGCAGTCATCGTGGTAGGCATTTCTACTGTGAAAAAGCTGTCAGAAAATATTAAATTGACACACAAAAATTCCAAAATTT
Source organism: Vandiemenella viatica (assembly GCA_031002005.1). Lineage (NCBI taxonomy): Eukaryota > Metazoa > Arthropoda > Insecta > Orthoptera > Morabidae > Vandiemenella > Vandiemenella viatica. The sequence continues at coordinate 30,006,582 of JARYHS010013631.1, forward strand.
ACTGTTTTCATTGAAGAAATGAGGTACTGCTCAGGATAAAAAGTATTCTGTATGTTAACTGACGACAAAAGCTATGTGATAAATTTAGTAGGCCTCATTAGTTTTTGCGAGAAGTGCACAGTCAAAAATATGAAAATTTAGGTTTTTGTCCTAAGCGTAATGGGGAATGTTCTAGTCAGCATAAAAAGTATCCTATATACCAATCGGAGATATAAGCTGTTGCTATGTGAAGATCAGTCGAAATCAATTCATTAGTTTCTGCGTGATGCTCGAACAATGAGAAAAATATATAAATTTACGTTCTGAACTCTGTATCATCGGGAATGTGTAAAATTTGCAACGTATCGAGATGAAAACATAGCTGAAGACATAAGCCATCACTGTGACCAGTTATACCCGTCAATTTCTGCATGGAACGCAGTTGGTGACAAATTTAAATTCAACAGGTTTGACATCTATCAATAATTTACATTGCAATTACTCTTTTTTGAGATAAATGTAATGTTTAGACAACTTTTTACAATTTTATTATATAGTAGAAATTTTGCTATTATTGAATTCACACTGTAAACTAAACGTTTTTTCTTTAACTGCTTAACGTCTCTTAACAGCGAGGTCTTTAGAGACGGGAAATGATGAGGGGCAAGGAATGGGAAGAAATTCGGCCATGGCCTTTTGAAGGAAGCATCCCGGCATTTGCCTGGAGTGATTTGGGAAACCATGGAAAACCCAAATCTGGATGCCCGGACGGGGATTCGACCGGCGTCCTCCTGAATGCGAGATCCAAACGTTCTAAACGTCATATTTAAGATCTCTTGCGAGTGGATGTAACGGGTATCTTTTATTGCATCAGAAAATCTTTCAGTCAATATTTTTCATGATCAAACTTTCTGAAGAAAATTCGGAAGAAAGTACTACGAATGTCAGCGCACGTTTTACTGTAGGAGTTTCTTTCCATTACGAAACTACGATATTTTGAAAATATTGGATCCTGTTAGTATGATTGCAAGGCGCTACACTCGAGAGAAAAGTTTCCACTTCTGGGTAATTATTGATTAACTGCGATGGAGTTCTCCCCGGTGGGTATCTCACTACACACTTACGATTCGTACATATTTTTACATTAAAATATTTTGTTTATTACCTCCTTTGGTAATTTGTTCTTGTGTCTCACTTCCCTACCTACAAATGAAAACTTTCCTACGCCCTTATGCCTAAAATCAATTGGTAACTATCACCAAGGTCATTCCAGCCTTCCATACGCTACTTCTAAATCTTCCACCGATATTCACCAATGCTTCCTCGCCAGTATATACCTCTTGTATGCCCACAATTGTCACCCGCCTTCTGTCCTGAAGAGTTTCAAAAACCCAACTCTAGTTCCAGTTCTTGAGTACATCCATTAGTAACTTCCACGAACAAACCTAGCAGCCCTCCTTTGCACCGCTTCCATCTCCTGTACTTGATATCCATAATGTGGGTCCTATATCATCCCACAATACTCTAGCAAGGGCCTGATGAAAGTTTTGTAATCCATCTCTTACTTCTCTGGTACGTGTCATTTTAATCTCTCCAACAGGTGAAATACTCTGAACTCTTTCCTTACAACATCCACATTGTGCATTGCCCAGGTTAGTTTGCTGTTAGGTTCCTTTAAAAATCAATTAACCTTCGTTTGAATAAACATAAAAAGCCTATTTTTCAATAATATTTTACATGATAAGTTAATTTCCTCCAGGCATTTATCTTTATTTCATGGCTATCAGCCCAACTAAATATCTTATGTAGATCCCTTTGCATTTGCACACATTTCTCTTTCAAGTTCTGCATGAAAGTTGATAAACTCTTTTGACGACATGCTGCCACCATGCTGTGAGTTACTATTTCGCAGTTGTATTGTTTGAACACTTGCTGTTTATTCATCTCTACTAGCTGGTACCCACGACTTCGTTCGTGATTGTAAAGAATTCATATTGACAGCTATAGACATCTAACCACCATAGTGCACGATGGGAGACTCGATACTATTACCACACACAAATACCAGCCTTCTGCGCTATGTAGTTCCGGCAGCAAAGTAAAATTTAGGGATACACACAAGTCTTTGGATGAAATACGAAAATATTCATGATCGACCAATTTCAAACACCATATCTCACACTCTCCCACAGTTACCGAATTTCGGCCAACGTTGTGATCGATGGGGGACTCGGTGTTACTACCACACACAAACGCCAGTGATCTGCGATTGATAGTTTTCACTTAAAAGTGATACACCGACACACATGCGTCTTTGGCAGAAATATGAAATTGCCGCAGGTCGACCATTTTCATCCCCCATATCTTCCACACCCCCATAGCTACTGACATCTAACAACCATAGTGCACTACATGAGATACGATTCTACTACCAAACACAAACACCAATGCTCTATGCTATGTAGTTGTGGCAGAAAAGTGACATATGCGGAGACAGTCGAAATACGAAAATATCCTTGGTCGGCCACTTACAACCACCCTATCTACCACAGTACCACAGTTTCTGAAATTCGGCCGCTGTTGTGATCGAAAGGTGACACTGTGCGACTACTACACACAAACGCCAGTTATCTGTGATCTATAGTTTTCGCTGAAAAGTGATACACCATGACACTTTTGTCTTTGGCAGAAGTATGAAATTGCCACAGGTCGACCACTTTCAACCCCCATATCTCCCACACCCCCATAGCTACCGACATCTAACAACCATAGTGCACTACATGAGATACGATTCTACTACCAAACACAAACACCAATGCTCTATGCTATGTAGTTGTGGCAGAAAAGTTACATATGCGGAGACAGTCGAAATACGAAAATATCCTTGGTCGGCCAATTACAACCACCATATCTAGCACAGTACCACAGTTTCTGAAAATCGGCCGCTGTTGTGATCGAAAGGTGACTCTGTGCTACTATTACACACAAACGCCAGTTATCTGTGATCTATAGTTTTCGCTGAAAAGTGATACACCATGACACTTTTGTCTTTGGCAGAAGTATGAAATTGCCACAGGTCAATCACTTTCAACCCCCATTTCTCCCACACCCCCATAGCTACCGACATCTAACAACCATAGTGCACTACATGAGATACGATTCTACTACCAAACACAAACACCAATGCTCTATGCTATGTAGTTGTGGCAGAAAAGTGACACATGCGGAGAAAGTCGAAATACGAAAATATCCTTGGTCGGCCACTTACAACCATCCTATCTACCACAGTACCACAGTTTCTGAAAATCAGCCGCTGTTGTGATCGAAAGTTGACTCTGTGCTACTATTACACACAAACGCCAGTTATCTGTGATCTATAGTTTTCGCTGAAAAGTGATACACCATGACACTTTTGTCTTTGGCAGAAGTATGAAATTGCCACAGGTCAATCACTTTCAACCCCCATTTCTCCCACACCCCCATAGCTACCGACATCTAACAACCATAGTGCACTACATGAGATACGATTCTACTACCAAACACAAACACCAATGCTCTATGCTATGTAGTTGTGGCAGAAAAGTGACACATGCGGAGAAAGTCGAAATACGAAAATATCCTTGGTCGGCCACTTACAACCATCCTATCTACCACAGTACCACAGTTTCTGAAAATCAGCCGCTGTTGTGATCGAAAGTTGACTCTGTGCTACTATTACACACAAACGCCAGTTATCTGTGATCTATAGTTTTCGCTGAAAAGTGATACACCATGACACTTTTGTCTTTGACAGAAGTATGAAATTGCCACAGGTCGACCACTTTCAACCCCCATTTCTCCCACACCCCCATAGCTACCGACATCTAACAACCATAGTGCACTACATGAGATACGATTCTACTACCAAACACAAACACCAATGCTCTATGCTATATAGTTGTGGCAGAAAAGTGACATATGCGGAGACAGTCGAAATACGAAAATATCCTTTTTCGGCCAATTACAACCACCATATCTACCACAGTACCACAGTTTCTGAAATTCGGCCGCTGTTGTGATCGAAAGGTGACACTGTGCGACTACTACACACAAACGACAGTTATCTGTGATCTATAGTTTTCGCTGAAAAGTGATACACCATGACACTTTTGTCTTTGGCAGAAGTATGAAATTGCCACAGGTCGACCACTTTCAACCCCCATATCTCCCACACCCCCATAGCTACAGACATCTAACAACCATAGTGCACTACATGAGATACGATTCTACTACCAAACACAAACACCAATGCTGTATGCTATGTAGTTGTGGCAGAAAAGTGACATATGCGGAGACAGTCGAAATACGAAAATATCCTTGGTCGGCCAATTACAACCACCATATCTACCACAGTACCACAGTTTCTGAAAATCAGCCGCTGTTGTGATCGAAAGGTGACTCTGTGCTACTACTACACACAAACGCCAGTTATCTGTGATCTATAGTTTTCGCTGAAAAGTGATACACCATGACACTTTTGTCTTTGACAGAAGTATGAAATTGCCACAGGGCGACCACTTTCAACCCCCATTTCTCCCACACCCCCATAGCTACCGACATCTAACAACCATAGTGCACTACATGAGATACGATTCTACTACCAAACACAAACACCAATGCTCTATGCTATATAGTTGTGGCAGAAATGTGACATATGCGGAGACAGTCGAAATACGAAAATATCCTTGGTCGGCCAATTACAACCACCATATCTACCACAGTACCACAGTTTCTGAAAATCAGCCGCTGTTGTGATCGAAAGGTGACTCTGTGCTACTACTACACACAAACGCCAGTTATCTGTGATCTATAGTTTTCGCTGAAAAGTGATACACCATGACACTTTTGTCTTTGACAGAAGTATGAAATTGCCACAGGTCGACCACTTTCAACCCCCATTTCTCCCACACCCCCATAGCTACCGACATCTAACAACCATAGTGCACTACATGAGATACGATTCTACTACCAAACACAAACACCAATGCTCTATGCTATATAGTTGTGGCAGAAAAGTGACATATGCGGAGACAGTCGAAATACGAAAATATCCTTGTTCGGCCAATTACAACCACCATATCTACCACAGTACCACAGTTTCTGAAATTCGGCCGCTGTTGTGATCGAAAGGTGACTCTGTGCTACTACTACACACAAACGCCAGTTATCTGTGATCTATAGTTTTCGCTGAAAAGTGATACACCATGACACTTTTGTCTTTGGCAGAAGTATGAAACTGCCACAGGTCGACCACTTTCAACCCCCATATCTCCCACACCCCCATAGCTACTAACATCTAACAACCATAGTGCTCGATAGGAAAGACGATTCTACTACCACACACAAACACCAAAGGTCTATGTTATGTAGTTGTGGCAGGAAAGAGAAGTATACGGAGATACGAATTTTTGGTCGAAATATGAAAACGCCCTGCACTGACCAACTTTAATCATTATATCTCCCACATCCCCACAGCTATCGGCATTCGGCCAACGTTGTGCACGACAGGAAACTCCATGCTACTTCCACCCACAAACATCAGTGATCTGTGCTAGGTAGTGGTGGCTGAAAAGTGAAATATAGGAAAAAACACGTCTATTTTTATATATATATAAGATTTACGCTTCTACAGCTGCAACACTTCCGTGACTTCGTCGTCATTAACGAGCGAAGTTTCGTTTTGTAATGCTATGAGCGGTCGTAAATCTTCGAGAGAAGTTTCGCTTTTTATCGGTCACCTACCCTTATTAATGAAGACTTGAAGCAACTATTGCGCCCTCAATTTAACTGAAATTATAAAATCGCAGCATCCTATTGAAAATAATAATAGCGGAGTGGATTATATCTTCTAAATGGTCGTAAGTTTTGACATGAATACATGAATTTCTATTCTCTTCTTTTGTGACTGTTAACAATTTAAGTTTCATCGCTAACTGTATAGAACATGCTGCGGTATTAAAACCTCGACAAATGTGAAAACTAACCGAGATACGTATTATAATCTTCAGTATGCTTGTAGATCGTCACTTGCGTTGTGTGAATGACATATTGATTAAGTTGCTAACCTTCGATTGTGTCGTTGCTGTTGAGATTGTACCCTCACTGTATTCGTTACCCCATATACGGTCGATTTGATTATATACATGCCAAAAATTTACATATCTCTTGCCTCTGCACGTATAAAATGAATTATGGATTAGGTGTTGTGCGATGTTCCTTTTAAATGCTCAATCAACGTTCATTCAACAAGGAAATCAATCATCTTAGGAACGCCTGCGGATGCTTCAGTTATTTGACCAGCGATTCTGTAGTTGCTCTCGTGGCATAAACGGCAAGTGTGTAAATGCAGTAACCACTGAGAGATCAAATTTTCATCGATTGGATCTAACTTAACCATTAGTATCATTTATTTGCTTCTTGCTTTATGCCTCGTCGACGTCGGGGTAATTAGAAGGGGGAAAGGACAGGCATTAGCCTGGAGTGATTTGCGAATACAATGGAAAACCCAAATCTGGATGGCAAGACGGGGTTTCGAACACACGTTCTTCCGAATGAGAGGTCAATATTAAAGGTACATATGGATAAGCGAAATCGTTGGTCTTGGGAACTTGTTCAGGCTTAACAGACTGTGTGCTGTACATACACAGAATTTGAATGGCTCGTCATTAAAGAGATGAAATAAATCCATTTGCTATTTGGTCGCCTGGTGAGATCTCTCAAAAACATGAAGGGTAACAAACATTGTATTCACGGGGAAAATAATAGTTATGGAATATGAAGTGGGTCTTGATAGTGATCCATAGTTCAAGCTTCGGGGAGCCTTACCTCATGGGCCTGAAATTGAGATCAGTTTGTCGATCTGTATTTCCTGTGTCAGCAGATTGCATTTAGCAATAACAGTTACTTGTAATCCGCTGGCATGTGGTGTATGTTCGGCCGGTCTCTTAAGGCCTTAGACCTTTTTACTCAAGTTGGTCTATTGGCCGTTCAGGTGACGCCGTTTGTGTGAAAGGCTAACGTATCGGCCGTGATGCTTCGACATTCTTTCTTAAAGAACGGCTGCGTCCTTCTTCCTGTACTGAAAGGCAGAGTTCTGCCTAGAGAGAACGTCACTACATGACGGCCGAAATGTTGGCCTCTTCCATCCAGTAAAAATAAAATCAATAATTACGAAAGCATAGACGCGTGAGAACACTGGCCACAATGTGTGAGATGCGAGCAGAGCTATCAAATGACGGTTCTAGAATAGCCAATTACCAGCTATTACTATAATTAGTCTGAGGGCTCCGCGCTGAGAAAGGTTGGGAAAGGGTCATCTGCACACAAGGAGACTAATCTGGCTGTGAAAGCCTAAGATTAAAATAGTTTCTTGATTCTGTTTCAAAGTCACATCACGGATTGTTCTTTGAATATTTTGACTAAACAAAACGACATTGTTTGTTTTTTTGTTAATTACTATCATAATTAAGAAAGAAACACTATTTTTGATTACAGATTATCACTATCTGCATAAATTAACATTTGGTTTTTTACAATCTGGGGATATGTACAGCCACAACGAACTTTTGAAGGTGAGTATAAAGCCTGCTTAAGTATTTGGTAGTGATTTCCATCGTAATAGGTAAACGGCATCATACTGCTAATATGTATACGGTTACTTGTGTTCCATATTCCGTTACTGTTCCGAAGTTATAACGTTTTTTTTAATCTTCCCCATTTTCGTCTAAATCTTCCCTCAAAATTGGTGTTTGTTTATATATATATATATATATATATAATTGTGAAAAAACTATTATTCGTCACAAAACAAATGTTAGAGATAAGAATTTAATGTTTGTAAATGAAAACACTGTTATCCGTTAACAAATGTTCTTTTCATTATTTAATCTCAAATGTGTTTCGCTATTGTGGAATGGAGCGTAGGTAGTGACTAAATGTACAAGCTCGTCAGGAACAGCTCTGTTCGAACTTCTGTAGACTCCGATTTGATGCTGTGGTTTAACATTGCATTTAGGTAAAGGTTTTGTAGAAGTGCAGAAAGAGCTGTTCCAGACCAGCATCTTACCGATTCTGACAAATTCGTAACTATAGTGTACTTTGACTATCGTTTTATTTATTTATAATACAAATTTTCTTCACTTTACCATGTTAAAGTTACTGAAAATGCCCCGTTCCCACTGACAAATCATTACAAACATTTAAGAAGCAACTGCGGCCAATAACCAGTTTATTATTAAAAGTAGAAAATGAATTTTGTGATATCAGATACAGTTAATTCCTTTGAAAACGCATTTCTTATACCTCTAGGTATGTTAAACAGATGTGTTCTAGAATAATCAACCCCTTGTATTACTGATAATGACGTCTGAGATCCGTGCAAGTTATTTTTGTATCTTGTGTTGCAAATGTGGACCAGAGAAATCGACGTAAACAAATTAAAATGTTCTATCACAAATCACATTGTAAGACAAGATTCCAAAAATACTATTGCGAGATCTAACATTTCTCCGCATGACATCTTAATTCTCTGATGCTATTCCTGGTATCACTAAATTTTTCAGTCAACATGTTTCAGAAGTCTGATTCCCAAGACAAATGTATGTTGTATTGAAGCGATCACATATCGAGCGCCTTCCGATCGCTATTCCCGTACAACATGCAAACTAACGAGGTCAAACACTGCGGTAGTCAATCGCAAGACGTTTTATTTGAAGCAATAATTAGATTGTAATACACCATGAACCATTATTTTTGAGCGGTACTTAGGTTGTAATTCACCCTGGACCAGAATGACACCACTAGATTACTTCTGGAAGTATTTCTAGTTGTCTCTTACGATTAACTGCTGAAATATTATGACTTCAATTCCTCACGTGGACTTACGTTGTAGTGGAATCGTCATCTACAGTAATCCCCATATGGACAGATATGAAAAAGCAATACAGTGAAATATTGTCATATTTATCGCGCCAATTTTCATGTAATTCTGTACTCAAGGAGATTCAGGGACACACCACTTAAACAATGCTTATAGCATTCATAAAACTTCTATGAACGCCATGCCCTTGTACGATCGTAGGCGATTTCGATGGGGGATGTTTAACCCTCCCTGGAAACATCTGGGAAGATGAGCTTAGGTGGTTTCCTGTTGCCTTACCCTGTGTGACAGTTTTCCTAAGTGTGAATAACTATGATAGCGTGCGTTTTCAGTGTGGAGTGTTGTGAGAGGTGAAAAGTAAAATCTAGTACCATCCGATTCTGATGTACTCTTCCGAAAGATACCCCTTGGCCGCCATACTTAACGTCCCCACCCTACGGACGAATTACCATCAACAGTGTAGTGTGCCATCACTCCATATGCACGGCGGATTTGGGACTTAACACAGGACTATGGTGCACAAGCTGGTGATTAGGAACTATGCACCATCACCGGCCAAGTATTCTAACCCCATCAGGCCCCAGGCATTGTTACGGTGCCAGAACGCAACCAACCGAGCCAACAGGGCGGTACTTTTAAATCCGGAGAATGAAACAGGAGTTACATCTGTTATAAACTATAGTTAAATACTCATAGTAAATCAACATTCTTTCGAAGTAGATGATATATTTTGTATTCTACATATGGTAATTCATTTATAGTGGTGGTAAGAATCTTGAATACACGAACAGTAAATTCGGCATATAAGTATAATTATCGAACACAAAAATACCTATGAACAAGAGAATCAAATGTAGCGGAAGAAAATGGCGTCATAATATTGCTGTAGTCAAACGCAAGACACTGCTAGAAATATTTACTGAAGTACTGTGTCATGCTGGTCGAGAGTATATTACAATCTAATCTCTGATTGAAAATAATGTTCCATGCTGTACTACAATGGAAATACTGCGTGAAAGTAATATGTCTTGCGATTGACTACAGCAGTGTTTTGATATTATTGAATGTTGTAACGGAATCGCTATATCCAGTAGACCCAGCAAATGTTATAGAAGCACAGAATTTACTCAAATTTCAATGTGATTTCGATCCGAGTTATGTTACCCACTTTTTGCAGACGATTCCCAAATTATACAATGTTATTCTGTTTGTGGAATGATAGATACAGTCACGAATTATATGTTGAATCGGTTCCCATAAATCTTCGTAGTAATTCCAGCAAATTGGTTTTAGCTTCTAACATAAGAGCATGCGAAAATCACTATGCATATTAGAGACGTTACGTTTTACACCATTAAGCGAATGGTAGTGATACACGCACGACTCCCAGCTAGTATTTTGCTGCCTCGACTTCGGTGACGAATAGTTAAAATATTCTGTTTCAGTCTAATATTCTTGACGAAAAGTTGAGGAGGAAGAAATTTTAACGGAAGACTTAATTCTATATCGCAATACCGCTATACCATCAGCGCTAGAAAATTAATACAAATTGTCTTGAAATGTTGGCTAATTCGCTTGTTGTAAAGTGAACTTTATAATTCAATTTCGCTCAGTTGCGAAAAGAGATGAAAGTCGTGATAAAATATTTTCCACTTCTTAATCGCTGTAGGCAAATACGCATATCTACGATTTTTTACAAAAATTGTTTCTCCTGACCCAAGTCGTGTTTCAAGCTAACCACAACCTCTAGGAAGAAAACAAAAAAGTTATAAATTTCAAAATCAGAATACAACAGATTTGTGTTGTAGGAGTTCCTGCAATAGATGTTACCTCACCTTGCACCCTCTCCAACCCCCTTCCCAACACTCTCGTATGCGGGAATAATAGTGTTCATACTCGTATAGCTAACGACTGCATGATATTTTGTACTTAGCAGCAAATATCTACAGACCTTATTGATTATTATCGGTATATTAAGACTATTGTTAAAAACTTTTTAACATTGCTGATAATCTAAAAAAAAAATTAAATCGCAGTAAATATTTTTATATCGATTTTTTTATCTGCTTAACGTCTCTTTAGAGACGGGAAAGGATGGGGGCAAGGAATGGGAAGGAATTCGGCCATGGTCTTTTGAAGGAAGCATCCCGGCATTTGCCTGGAGTGATTTGGGAAACCATGGAAAACCCAAATCTGGATGCCCGGACGGGGATTCGAACCGCCGTCCTCCCGAATGTGAGGCCAGAACGCTAGCCGTTACACCACCACGCTCGGTGAACTGAAAAATTGAAAACTGATTTAATATTAGGTCTAATGACTAGCAAACTAGCAATATACTTTGCGAACACCCTAAATGTTAATATTTTTTAATGAAAATCCGATAATTTTACTAGTTTTATAAAGTATTATATTAACTAATATTGTGATACTTGTGGGATCTAGTTGCGAGATGTGTAAGTGCCCTACCTTCCAATAACGATGACCACCATTTTATGATAATATTTATTCGCTTTAAGTATTACCTATTCAGAGTTTAAAATTTTGTCTACTTTTTTTCAAACAAACTTGTTTCTTCATTCCCTTCCCCCCATAGCTATAAGTTAGTCGTGGTTGTCGAGATAATTGTTTATCCATTTACCACTTTTTTATATATTTACACTCACACTCGCACTTAATTTCAAACACTCTCTTACCATTGTACCTGACATAGTTAACACTTGTATTGCCGACAGACAAAGGTGTTGAGAGAGAAATGAAATTATCTACACGGCAGTCGCGGGAATTACTGTTGTTGGAAAAATGGTCGACTTAAGAATGGATAGGTTCATTTTGCAAACAGAATGAGTGGTAACAAGCAGTGGGATACCGTTGCCCTTGTCCGAAAGCCATTCTCACCTGCGAAAGTGTTGTAACTGGTGTGCGGGCCACTGGGCGACGTCGCTCCTACAGGTCTCCTCGACTTGCCGTTCTGGTTCAGCCTTTTCTGTCCCTCTTTGTTACACACCTCCTCGAATCTGGTTTTCTTCTTCATAAAAGCACTGCGATCTTGCTGCTGAGACCGTAATTCCGGCAACTCTTCGCACGCCTCCGCCATAACAGCTGAATGGGGTTCTTCAATGTACTACTGGAGACTGACATATGTCGACAGGGTAGCCAACGAGGATATTTGTGAACGACGCACCTTATCGGACAGCGCGTCAAAGGTCCGCCAGAGTCGGCAAACACAATCTGTGCGTTTGCGTACCACTGTTCCGCTGAAGTTATCAGTGGCCGTTGTCTGTGAGTAGTAGGGCATTAGTGTAAAAGTAAAGCTTGCGAATCTTTATATCCATAAACTGTTAGACTTCCCAAGTTGAGAAACATCGCCACTAACATTGTGTTTCGATACTTATATTTTCTCTTCTTATCTCCCAAACAAAGCTATTACAATGTTGTTAGAGATACGCCTTCCGACACCGAGCAAATCTAGACCTAGATATTGCTTTATGAATTATTATTTAAAATATAATAAGTCTTTAAAGTAAAAATTTAATTAATAACTCTGGATTTCGAACTAAGATACACACGTGATCTTTTGAGTTGCTACTACGTAGTACCATCTGTCTTCATCATGTGGAATTATTTAAAACCTTTGATATCTTAGACATATATAGGCCTTCTCTGAATAATGAAATTGCAAGAAGCCACATATTTTCAGCAGAGTGAAAAAACTGTCTCAATAATGGCCCTATTTATTAACTGTTACTGTTAAAGCAATTAAGATAAGCTAAATAATTGATTTTTGTATCTTCGATACAACACTAGCGATTTTTATGTATCATTAAAATGAAAAGACGAGGGAACAGTCAGAATGTTTCAGTTTATACAGTAGTTCTAGTTTTAATAGGAAATTTTAAGGAATTAAAAATTAAAAATTTTGTTTCCAGATGGTATTTTGACTTTAACAACCGTAGAAAAGAATGATTAATATGTAGTCAAATTCCGACATCAAAATAGTCACTAGACACTGTAGGCTATTCTCGTGAGTTTTCACAAAAAGCTATGATTACAAGACAATTAAGAGTTTTCTACAGGAAAAAATAGTGGCATGGAGTATGCTAAACTATGAATGTAGGAAATTGCGAATGCGGTAATAAACCTTTTAAAATTAACTGTTTGCAAAACAAAAACAGCGGCACATCTCCTAAGGGGAACTTGAATCTTTTATGGAAATGTTTCGAATCCAAAAAGTTTGGATAAGACACAAATAAATGACTATCATGGTCATATTTCAGACTTAAAAATAATGAAATAATGTTTCCACCTAAATATATTCGTACGAACAACACTAGTAAGTATCATTTCTTATCACACTGGTTTTTAGGCCATCGGATCACGTAGATAAAAGCTTTGTATTCCATTTAAATGTGTATTTTAGATATTAATATGTAGATACTAATATATAATAGTGTCTTAATTACTGTAGAAATTCCTTTCAGTTGGTCAGACACAAACCACAGGCACAAAATAACTTTAGTCATGGCATTGCCTTCTCGATATAATTGAATTTTTTGACTGTTACTGAAGAAATTTGAAAAAGCTTTCACAGAAGGCTAGTCAGCAGCGAAATGAATATTCACTCTTCATTCACTTATCACTAATTTCTTCGTAATTTGAAGAAATATGCAAATAACAAGTACTGTACCGACCATGTTGATATCCGTACTTGCCTTTGGTCGTAAGAAACTACGAGTAAATTTCTTATTTTCTAAATGACCTTGATGTATTAACGTAACGACACTTTGAATCTTTTTATCAATGCCAAATTCGAAGTAAATGTAATTATTAATATGGTCATCAAGAAAACTTGTGAACAATGATAGTAAGCAAGTCCATATAGATATATATAGTCGCTCTATAAATGTCGTGTGGATAATGGAAACAAAGAAACTGTCGTTAGGCAGTAAAAATAATATAGGATAGGGTAAAAATAATCCGTCACTTAACATAGGTGAAGGCAAGAGGGCGAGATGAGCACGAAAAAACACAAAACAAACACAAACTATACAAACCTTAGTCATGTGAGAGGCGAGACATGGCAGGGGAAAGACGTTATCACTTCCTGACCCACCATATGAATGAAACAAAGGCGGAAACACGGGGTGGTAATGGAAGTGCCGGGGGTGGGGGGTTAAGGCGGAACAGCGATAAATGTGGAACAAAATAATCTCTGCTATGATTAGTGGAAATAAATATTTTAAAAAATATATTTATAAAATATATATATACCCTTTCAAAACTCCGCAGATTTTTTGCTGTCGTCAGTCTTTAGACTGGTTTGAAACCTACGCTAAACCTTTTGATTTTATAATCAGTTATTCAAATGTGTTTTATAAATGTATCATTTATTTAATATGTATATATATTTCTAATTATTTTTATTGACCCCTATAACCGATGAAAATAAAAAATTACATTTTTTAAAAAAAACATTGCTTTTTACCAGTCGTCAAATTATTTTGTTCCACATTTATCACTGTATCCCCGTTCCGCCTTCACCCCTCACCCCCGGCCCTTCCCCCCTCCCCCCTCGTGTGTTCCACCTTTGTTTCATTCATGAGGTGGGTCGGGATGTGGTCACATATTTCGCCCTGGCCCGGATGGTATTCCAGTAAGAGTATTTTCAGAGTATGCAGCGGAAATCGGGAGATTTCTGTCTGATATATTCAGTAAATCCCTAGAAGAGCGAAAAGTACCTTCAGACTGGAAAATAGCGCAAGTAACTCCGATTTTCAAGAAAGGTGATCGAAGCGATCCTGGAAACTATCGTCCCATATCTATAACATCTGTTTGTAGTAGAGTTATGGAGCATATTGTATGCTCGAACATTATGAATTTCCTAGATGAAAATAATTTGCTTACAACAAATCAACACGGATTTCGGAAGAAAAGATCATGTGAAACACAGCTGGCCCTATTTACACACGATGTAATGAAAGTTATTGATGCAGGTTCACAAGTAGATGCAATTTTTTTAGATTTTCAGAAAGCCTTTGACTCTGTGCCACACAACCGCCTTTTAGCGAAACTACGAGCGTACGGTATATCGGATCAGCTTTGCGAATGGATAAAGGATTTTCTAACTGGTCGATCGCAGTATGTCGTTGTTGAAGGAGAAAGTTCTTATAATCTAGATGTCACATCGAGTGTACCTCAGGGAAGTGTAATAGGACCACTTCTTTTTTTAATTTTTATAAACGATCTCGGAGACAAAGTGAAAAGCCTTTTTAGATTGTTTGCTGATGATGCGGTTATTTACAGGGAAGTAAGGAATTTGGCCGATTGTCTAGCAATTCAGCGTGATCTGGATGTTATTTTGGCATGGTGCGCTGAGTGGCAACTCACACTAAATTGTAAAAAGTGTAAGACAATGAGCATAACTAACAAAAAGAATCCAATTGTTCAGAAATACGAGGTAAACAGTTCAGTTATTAATGTGGTCGATTCTATGAAATATTTGGGAGTAACAGTACAAAGGAACATGAAATGGGACTTACATATTAATACGTTGGTAGGTAGAGCTAATTCTAGGCTGCGGTTCCTAGGTCGAATTTTGAAAAATTGTAATGAACAAACAAAGGAGATAGCGTACAAATCTCTTGTGCGTCCACATTTGGACTATTGTTGTGCCATTTGGGATCCGTTTCGTAAGGGGCTGATTGAGAGTACAGAGAAAGTACAGAGAAGAGCCGCTCGATTCGTGACCGCTTGCTACAGTCCTTATGAAAGCGTTACAGAACTGATTAGTAAACTAGGCTGGGAGTCTCTGGTAGATAGACGACGCACGTTTCGTATAAACTTATTGGTAAACATGCGTACTCCCACTTTCACTTACGAGTGTAGTGAAATACTTCGTCCACCAACCTATTTGGGTCGGCATGACAGGAAAGATAAAATTAGAGAAATAAGGTGCCGCACTGATTTTTATATGAATTCCTTTTTTCCTCGTACCATTAGGGATTGGAATGCACAACAAAGAGATTAGGTTTGGTGCTGAGCACCCTCTGCCACCCACAGTTTTGTGATTTGCAGAGTATATATGTAGATGTAGATGTAGAAGTCTCGCCTCTCACATGATTAAGGATTCTTACGGAAATATTATATATTTTGTGTTTGTGTTGTTTCGTGTTCATCTCGTCCTCCTGCCTTCATCTGTGGTAAGTGACAGGTTATTTTTCCCTATCCTACCTTCTTTCTATAAATGTCACAACATATTCACAATAAATGTTAGGTAATATAGATAATTCGGCTCCTTAAGACATTATTTAAATGTTATTTTTATAACTTCGATTGTTATTAAACTTATCGCTATTAAAATACCGTATGCATACATTTTACCTGAATTTGTTAGGTTTTTTACTTTTTTTTAATAAAAAAAAACAAATAAAAAAAACAACAGAGTTTGTGTATAAAATTTTCGTACCAAGAAGACGTGAATTATCATTTTAAAACCTAGTCGAAAAAAAAATCATAATATGGTTTATGAGTTGTAACCGCCAACATTTGTATGAAATTTCGTTCTATTCAATTTGTTTCAGTTTTCAAGTTCAAAAAGCTTGAATATATAGACTGAAATCTGAGGAAACGCAAAAAAATCGCGTATTTTTAATGCTACAATACTGTCTAGTGATGTATGCGGTGATGGCTGGCTCAAACCGCGGCAGCGGAGAGACCTGACCAGCGTGATAAAAGAGTTGGTGGTACACAATTCCTAATCGTCAAAATAAGTACCAAAGTAATACAAGATGCTCAGTTCGATAATATCAAGTGCGACTGCGGAGAAAATCAGACTGCTCAACACTTACTCTATTGTCTGCTGTGTCCAACCTCCTACACAAAGTTGTGGACTTATAAGAGGTATAGGAAAATGCACTTGAAGTGTCTAAGTTTTGGTCCAGTACAAAGCGGTGTTGTTATTGTGTAAATATGTATGTTTCTGACAAGAAATAAATAAATAAAATCCCAAACTTTCCGGCAGAACGTATGGAGTGAGGTCGTAAGTTACTTTGAAGGTGATTCGCCGTCGGATGAGACCTTATACTTTCTATTGTCTTTCAGAAGAGTAGGCCTGATTAGGTTGATACCAGGTTTGACACATAAAAAAAACAACAAACTACAGTGAACAAACACCACCATAGTCCACACATACAGTAACGTTTACGTGCATTTTCAAACTGGTGAATGCAGCGGTAAACCACATCAGATACCTCCGCACTGTCATCGCAATGCAGGGAAAACACCCTCCATAATAATTGCCTACGCGCGGATGATGGGTATGCCAAAAAGTTATTCTCTGTACTTTCCATGCAGTCTTTGGAATGCACTAAAAAGAAATCTAACCAGTAAGAATTATCTTGTATGATATTCAGGTGTAAACCCACACTGGGATACTGTTGTGTACTTGATTACGTGAGATGGTCGCCTTTCAACTTCAAGGCGCGGCAATTTTATTAGAGGATTTGATTTTTTTATATGAAGCACATCAGGATGAGCCGTGGTTCTGGTTCCACTTTAAACTCTAGCTTCAGGAGAAAAGGATCTGGCCATCCATCTCTGCATATTGATTTAGTACGCCTCCTTCTGGAGGACTGAACAAGCTTCCGTTTGTGGGTTAAGTTAAATATTGGATGTGTTGATCGCGGTATAAAGTCAGATATATTCCACATAATTGTTACCGCAGCTTTGAGATTTTCCACCATTTTGTAGGCAGTAGAGTTTTTACATTCTTCATGTGGAACGTATCCGGAGCAAATATTTCGTTTGCTTGTCCTTGAGCTTTCCGTTCCGATATCGCTTACCAAGTGCCTCTGCAATTAAGCCAAGCTTTTGTTTGCATAATGTGTTCTAATTAATATCGCAAGATCTGGAGATAACATAAACAAATACTATTTCTGGTCTGTTGCTGTAAGTGCGAAATTAACAATCAAATAGTTGCGAACTAATTCGTTTGTAAAGGAAAAGAGATATGACTATTTTATCTCAATTTTACAGCCCGCTTTTCAGCATTAGTTTCCCCTGGCCAATTTCTACTTGTTGGCGACTTGAAAATTTGCAGTTGTAGCCATATTCCTGAGTAGATTTGATTCAAAAAGTAAAAGTAATTAAGTTTTCATGGTTTTCCTTTTAACTTCCTGAATATTTCCGTTTGCCCTTACGTTTGTGTGATTTTATACTTTTTTTCTCCACGGTGTTTAGACTTTCACATAACCTTACTTGTGTCAGTATACTTTCAAAAACAGTTTGAATGGTCCTTAACACACTTAAAACCAACAGCAGATCATTTTAGAAGCATTTTCCAGTAGTTTGAGAGTCAGAAAACATGTTAGTAAGGAAAGTTTGAGCTATTTTATAAGTTTTCGAAAGTAGGCCTACTATAAAGAAAGTTAAATATTTTTGGAAGCCTTTTGGCCACATTCATTTTCAGAGGTGTAAAACGAGATGACAATTCAAATTAGATCTAACACTCGCGTTTTAGAAAATTATATTAAGGAGATATCGTGAAATTGGTGATCTTGCAAGCTCAAGGAAAATATTGTACAAGAAACTTTTTTCACCTAATTTTCAAGGTAACAGCTCAGAGCTCAAAATGTTCGGCATAAGATAATACGCAACATATGAAAAGATAGAGCCAATAACTAACAGGAAAGAATGTTTTTTAGACAAAGAGATTTCGCTGATTTTGCAATGCAACATTTTTGTGGCCATACCAGTCTGAGGGCATAAAAATGACATTTAGATTAAAGAGAAAGCTTTCACTGAACACATGGAATGATTTTCGTAAAGATTCCGAAAATACATAAGCCGTAAAAGGGAAATCAAGGTTTAAACGTAATTGCTGCTACAAAGCATCATTTTGGAAACAAAGGATTACCATCAGATAGAGAATCAAATTTAGCAAAGTTTGAGATATGTTACAGATCGGTAGCACTCATATACTTGCACTTGTAGTCATAGTCGATTTTCAATATCAAATACATTTGGGGTCTAGGAGAATTTTATAGAATATTTTGATAACAGAATCATTTCACAGACTGAAGAATTGTAGGAATGATGACAGATTAAGCTTTTACAACTTTTAACTCGAAATCCACAAATCCTAGGAGAAAAACTCTAATAACTAAAATTGACATTGAAAATATGCTTCACAACATATCAAAATTTCAGGAATAAAAATAAGGTATCCCTTTGTCAAATCAAGCGTATGCTGAGTCAGCTGGCCCAATATGAATATAAGGAGGCACCGCTAGCCTAGGCGAGCAGCAGTAATTCGGCAGAAATTGAACCGAGAGGACGGCGTGTTGGTCGGTCGCGAAGATGTAAATTTTGGTAGTGACGCAACAGTGGTGCGGGCTCACTCTTCCTTCGGGATGAACTTTTAACATTAATCTAGGGCAGTGGTTCCCAACCTTTATTGGTACACGACCCACTTTTAAGTAAAATAAATTTTCGCTACCCACATAATAAGAGAGTCTATCTAATATCAGAATGGGAAATGTTGTATGACCTCGATGCGCTATCGACTATCCTATCAAACGAAAAGGCAAATTTTAGTACAAAGGAAATACTATCAACAAAAACAAGGATTGATAATACCTAAAACAACAAACATATTATTGACTGGGAGGCGGCTGCACAGACCATCACCTCATCAAGTTGGCTGCTGAAATTCCACGATTAGAAGTAACGCGATCAACATATTAAAATGTAACTGATTTTCCAAGACGCTTTTTGGTGGAAACCAGCTGCAGACATGATTTTAGTGTTTGATTGGTAGCTTAATCATTGTGTTTTACTGCACCCAAATCACAAATATATGAAAATATGGAAGACTGGGAGCAGTAAAACAGAATGGTAAACTTACCAGTCAACCACTAAAATGGGTTTTGTAGGTGTTTCCCACCAAGATATGACTTGGCACATCCGTGTCATTTTAATTTGCAAATCGAGTTTTAACTACCGGTAATCCTGGAATTTCAGCCGTCAACTCAATGAGGCGATGCTTTGTGCAGACGCCTCCCGCTTTTATACAAAGATAATGAAAAATATGTTTAATTATTATAAAAACACAACTTTACAATTAGTGAGATTTCTGGCACTGGTGTTTGCTGATGAGGGCATCGATATCAGGTTTAACACTTATTAATACTAACCTTAAGTCACGTTTTGTACATAGTTTAATTCTGTATTTGTTTTTCAAAACCAATAGTACATATTTTAGTGGTAAAACCTCGATTTTTCCGCGACCCTCCAGTGGGTCGCGACCCATAGGTTGGGAACCGCTGATCTAGGGGTTAGGAGGAAGTTGCTTACTGTGAGCGGATGGTTTAACCTGTAATAATTTATTTCGGATAGAAGTCTGATGCTTTTCTACTAGGCCTACGCTGGTACCGAGTTTATGTAAGAACTTTTTCAAAATATATAATTTGGAGTTATTCAGGAATTCTGAAGTTGTATTTTGAGAGCATACCTTTATATCTTGGGGTATCCTTTTTTTTATTTTACGAAGAATTGGCGATCATAGGCAAAGAACAACTAGGTACCAGGACACAATCACAGTTAAGACAGCTGCTGTAAGCTACAACCCCAAGCAGTAAAATGTTTTTCAGTGTCTGACTCAATATTAATTGTTCACTAAAGTGTGAATTTGCTTCAATATTAATCTGCTAGTTTATCTCAGATCAAATCTAAGAAGTGTGTTAAATGTATCTAGATAGGCTACTTATAATCCGCTGAGGCCAAATAACTAACTCTTATTACACGCAGGCGCTAGTGACTTCTTGCTGCACTACTAAGCAATTACTGCAACAACGTAAAAAACAACAGTTAATATAAAAGATTTTGTGGTCTTCGTAGCCTTATCATTTTGTCATTAATTTAGCAGATTTACGCTGCATCAAATCAAACTTCTGTTCTCCTGGCATTTCGACCAATGTCTATAGTAATTATCAGGGTTCAAACTACATGCTGAATCTGCCTTCAACGAATGCATATAGTCACCTCAGGGGGTCACGTGCTGAGATCGCTACAGAATTAGCAAGTGGCTTGGTATGCCATAGAAATATAGTTTGAACACTGAAAAACTGAAAATAGTTCTAGAAACAGAGCAGTGAGAAAACGATGCGTGGACAGTTGAATTGAAGTAATTAGATAGATACACTTCATTTTTGCAATTGAAGGTTGTGCTACATATTATTCATAAAGGAATTAGGAACTGGAGTCAGGGCCGGCGTTAGGGAGGGGTAAGCGGGGCAAAAGTATCCCGGGCCCGAGCATCCGAAGGGGGCCCTTCGTCCCGGGTG
Source organism: Vandiemenella viatica (assembly GCA_031002005.1). NCBI lineage: Eukaryota > Metazoa > Arthropoda > Insecta > Orthoptera > Morabidae > Vandiemenella > Vandiemenella viatica. The sequence continues at coordinate 30,027,816 of JARYHS010013631.1, forward strand.
ACTAACTAAATACAAATAAATTTTTTAAATACTTTCTTAAAAAAGGAAATTTTTATTTTTATGGATTAAAATTTTCTGACTTTATCAAAAAATCAAGTTTAAAGAAATAATTTTGTCAGGGGGGGGGGAAGGGAGGAGGAAAGGGGGGGGGGGGAGGCGGGGGGGAAAGGGAGGGGGGGGGCCCTAAGAATGCTTATCCGGGGCCCGAGTATTGTAGCGCTGACCCTGACTGGAGTAAATTGTCAAGGGATATACTGAATGAACATTAAAGGAATTTAAAGAACAATTTGTGAAGTTGATATGAGTTCCAAAGCAATTAAACTAATTGATAGATAATACAATTAAATGTTAATTTGGCTGCAGATGTAACCATTTATCCTCTCAGTATGATCAGGAGGTGATTCTGTAAAGCATGCTTCTTAATCTTGCTCAGATTTGCACCATTGCATTGCAGATTAATTTTCTGTGTATTGATGTGAGATACATAAAACACCTTTTTTTTGATGACTGCTTTCATAAGAAGAGTAAGGCCTCAATAATGTACTTACTGAATGGTGCAAAAATTAATGTAATCATTGTATGCTGATTTTTCAATTTGCTCCCTACCTGATTTCTCTCTAACACAAATACATGCAAATAAATGAAAGCTGAATTCAAACTGAAAAAGTAAGACATTGAATGTCACTGTTATATTAGGACTACAAAAGAAGGGAAACACAATTATAAATTATGGTTTCACATAGTAGAAATTTAATTTATATAGTGAAAATGCTTTTTCAAAATAAAATTATGCAAACAAATTTAACTTATGGCAACTTCTGATGAACATCAAAATTGCTAGATCTTAAGGAAAGGTCTATTATGTTGTGATATTGAGAGATGCTCTGATTATGGAAATAATTTATACCTAAATCATAACAAGTTGATAAACAAGGTGCATGAAACATTGCATGCATAGGATTGCAAAAAACAAACCCTCCTTGTAGCCATGGACCAAGTCCATTTGCTGCCATGGTTGTGTAAGGTTTAATCTAGATTGGAAAATGGGAATTGTGGGTATCGGGCTCATGATAGAGTCAGTAGAAGGTAAATCTTCTTATTTATTTATTTTATTTATTTTATTTATCAATCTTGTTCCATGGATCCCTGCTGAGGAAGTACCTCTGGGATGTGAAACATGTCATTGTTGATACGTATACACATAATATGAGTCATATCATAGTAAATATATATATATATACATATTTTACAAATACAAGAAATAATAATAAACATACATTTTTGCAACTGAGTTTTGCAAACATCATAATGAGTACAATTAATTATTTTCTTCAAATTCTTGAATGGAGTAGAAGGAGTTGCCAATAAGATAATCTCTAAGTTTTTGTTTGAATACATCTTTATTATCTGAAAGCTGTTTTATACGATTAGGTAGTTTATTAAACAGATGTATCCCAGAATTAACTCCTCTTTGTACTAATGACAGAGATGTTTGTGTTTTATGCAAGTTATTTTTGTTTCTTGTATTGAAACTGTGTACCTGTGAATTAGGTGTAAACAGGTTAAAATTTTCTATGACAAAGCTCATGAGAGAATATATATACTGAGAATACATTGTAAGAATATTGAGTTTCTTAAAGAGTTGTCTGCAAGAAGTTCTTGGTTTTACCCTACACAGAAACCTAATAGCTCTTTTCTGTGCTATGAAAACTTTTTTACTTTGTGAAGAGTTTCCCCAAAAAATTATGCCATATGACATTACTGAATGAAAATATGAGGAGTACACCTGTTTCATTAATTCTAGATCTGCTGTTAGAGAAAGTGTTCGTATTGCGAAGGTGGCACTACTTAACTTTGCCAGTAGTGTAGTGATATGATCATGCCAACAGAGTTTCTGATCTATTTTGATACCAAGAAATTTTATACTCTCTGTTTCTAAGATTGTGTTGTTTTTATAGTTTATACATATATCTGGCTGTGCATAGTTTTTTGTTTTAAACCTAATATAATGTGTTTTTTCAAAATTTAATTTTAATGAATTTGCCTTAAACCAATTTGCTACTACTCTAAGTACTTCATTTACATTAAATTCTATAGTACTGTTTGGTGTTTTACGCACAGTCAGGTTAGTGTCATCTGCAAATAAAACACTCTTAACTTTGTCGGATAAATTTCCAGGAAGGTCATTGATGTATAACAGAAAGAGGAGGGGACCTAAGACAGAGCCTTGTGGAATTCCATGTTTTATTTTCTCCCAGTCTGATGAAGCATCTTTACTTATTTTAGAATCAAAAATTGAAACTTTTTGCATTCGGCTTTCAATGTATGATTTAAACCATTTACCTGCGGTCCCAAAAATACCATAGTATTCCATTTTTTTCAAAAGTAATCCATGATTTACACAGTCAAATGCTTTTGCAAGATCACAAAATATTCCTACAGGATTCATTTTATTATTCAGTTCCTCAAATGTGTTATTTAAAAATGAATATATAGCTATTTCTATGGATGATCCTTTTTTGAACCCAAATTGTGAATTAGTTAGGATATTATAGTGTGTAACATGTTTTATTACTCTACTATACATGACTTTTTCAAAAACCTTTGAGAATGTTGAAAGTAATGAAATGGGACGATAGTTGTCTACACATGTTACTTCTCCTTTTTTAAATAATGGTTTTACAACAGCATATTTTAGTCTATCAGGAAAAACACCTTGTATTAAGGATTCATTACAAATGTGAGCAAGTACATGACTGATACAGTCTGAACATCTTTTCAGTAATTTACTTGAAATATTGTCATAGCTGGAAGAATTTTTAGGTTTTAATTGTTTAATGAGTTTATTTATTTCTGAGACTGTTACTGGTGGCAATTTCATCTCCACAAAGCTATTTGGGAAAGCAGTCTCAAGAAGCCTTAGAGCACTATGTGGGGATTGCTTTTCTATGCCTAATTTATCTACTACTGACGTAAAATGTTTGTTAAATATTTCACAAACTTCCCCTACTTCGCTATACACATGTCCATTTTGTTCTATTTTTATGTCTTTAGAGTGATTTACAGTTTTTCCTGTTTCAGTCTTTATTATATTCCATATTGTTCTCATTTTATTGTCTGAATTTTCTATTTTCGCCGATATGTACTTGTTCTTGGCCTTCCTTATTACATTTCTTAGTATTTTAGAATAAAGTTTATAGTGAACTTTCAGCGCATAGTTATCTGATTCTCTCATTTTCAAATAAAGGTCCCTCTTTGTTTTACTAGAGATTCTAATACCCTTTGTACCCTTTGTTATCTATATCTTGTGAAAGAAAATATGTAGTTGCCGATGATGCTGGCTGTAGTGGTTTCTCTTCCAATACTCTCTTTTGTTCTAAACAAGACTTCCTACAAACTGGAACAAAAGCAGAGTATTAGTTGTCACATTTTTTATTGTATCAATTGCTGAATTCCCCAAACAATCATTAAGGTTTTATTTGTATTATTTCTTCCCTGAGTAGAAGTTTCTTTGATGATATTACAACTGCATATTAGAATTTTGTAATTTTATAAATTATTTCCTGTACATTTTTTTTTTTAATATTCAGCAAATATTCAAAGATTCTATTATCATCAGAATTAAACAAAGTTTCTCTTCTATTTGATCTATTCACAGATGTCAAAACTGGTGTCTTAGATGTAAGTTTTGTATAACTGTAAAATAACAGGTGGTTTCAAGCCAAAATGGCTGAGATCTGAAACAGAGTTTAATATAGTCATATCTGTCAATCCTTGAGATTCATAACACCCCCGTTGTCTTCATACATTATTTCTGAATGCCTTTGCAAATGGGTTGCTGTCAATTTTAAGAGCAGCTAATTTATCATTCTGGAATTATAAAACCAATGTTTTACAAATATTTATTTTGTGCCTGCAAATGATAGTTTTGGATACTGGATTTTTGCACAGTATAGATGAAAAATTTACTATAAACACTCTTACAAAAGTATCAGTTCTTCCAATTTTCTTTTGTCCAAGGAAAATAAACTGAAAAAGTTAAAATATTCGCTGTGAATGTCTAGTAGAAAGGGTTTTGTGGCTACGGACTTTTAAATCTATTATCAGCTTGAGAATTTTGGTTTTCTCTGTTACATTCACCATCTTAAAATTAGCTTGATTTCTGATACAATGCATTACACCAACTGAACATCAGGTAGTATAAACACTGTCAATAAATCTTCACTACAAAGTATGAGATGAGTGGCCTGGCGGCTCAGTTTTTAAGGTGTCTGACTCGAGATTGAAAGGTCCCTGGTTTGAATCCCTGTCTTGGTGGGAGTTTTTATAGGCATTTAACACCACCAAATCTGGCACAGATTGCTGTGTTATTTGGGTATGTTATATAGCTTCCATGGTTCGGATTCCATGTTAGATGATAGGATTGGGAAATAACTGGCCACTCTACTTCTAATACCACACTAAGCATACCTCCTCCAGGAGGGTACAACCAACCTTTAGATTGAATACCAACCTCATAAGGCTGAGATCCAAAATTTAGAGTTGTGTTAATGAGTTTTTCTAAATTTGTCTGATACATTACTACCAAACAACTGATTCATCACTAACAATAGACTGCATCATGAACTACAATTTTTTATAATTTAAAATAGTAATAAAAATTATGTTACATTTGTTTTATCAACCTTTTTCTGTTATTTGCACATGGTCATACCAAAGATAATTAGTTGCTTTGTTTTCAGTCTCATTGAAAGTATTTAATATGCATTGCTATCATAAGTGGAGTTAAGATACTAAGTAAGTATATGCATTGCCATATGATCTGGTAACAGAGTTTCAATTTGTCATACATTCCACCAATGTTGTGGAAACTGAAACAGGAAGTGTCATAGTGTACTCCATACGATTAAGCATAACTCTTAAAAATTCCTCATCACAGCGTGATATAAACCTGATAGCACAAATTTTTCAAAGTGATGATGTTTCATTAGTCATATTATTAAATTAAAAAATCCATTTTCCCTTCCAAAAACATGTTTAAACTATTATTTGCTTTCAGATGACTGGTTGCAGTTATTATTTAATGTAATTTCTTATAGCTTGTCTAAAAATATTAACATAAAGCACATTTACTGTGTAACAATTACAGACTTGAGAAAACAGTTTATGGATGACTGATAGGAATAAAAGTAACTCTACCACCAAAAAGAAATATGTGAGGGCTTTATTAATTAGTTATTACAATCAAAGTATTATATTTTAGAATGTTGTTCAACGGGCTTCTGTAAGTGTGCACCAAATCCATAATATAATTCACCTACATTATTTACCATTTTATCTCAGTTTTTTTGAATAGATAGGCTACGTGTTAATCTGGAAGGATTTCTTATGTACAGATATTTTTTTTTTAAAGCTAAGCTTTTGGTTATAAAAAATATTGATTAATAAAGTTCTTTGCAATTGTGTGCTGATGTTGATAAAAGTAATATGCAGTAAAAACCTACCAAAATAGAACTAATAATAAAATTCAGCTGTTGCTAAATACATTTAGGTTATTTATCATTACCTACATTGAAAGATATAAAAGTAAGTAAAGTAATTATAAAAACAAAATTTTGGGAAATATGCTGATCAAAACAACACTTTGTAATGATTATGGTGGTATATATCATGCAAAATATTTACCTGGTAAGCAGTCACTGTAATGAATTCTGCTACAGGGAAACAGAAACTAGATTTTGGATAGGTCTTTATCAATTTTGATTCATTGCCTCTGATGATATGTATGACTGGTACATATTTATGCACTTATGATACAAATATCTAAAAACAAAATTTGATTTTAAGAATTAAGTCGCACTAAGACAAAAATCTAAAAGATAATTGTACTGACAAACACAAACATAGTAAATGTAAGCTAATTTGTGTGTATTGGAGATATTAATGATCTAATCAAAGTGGAAAGATGTGTGATAAGTTTAATAAAACAACTGTGTCAATTACAATTAGTACTTTCCCAAATAAGTTATAGTTGGAAGTGGATAACAATTTATCTGAAACAGTGAAATAATTTCTTATGAAAATAAATGAAATAGGAATGTAGCATGCATTATTATTTGCTGCCTTTCAGTAGTAATTTGTTAATACATTTTTCAAGTATATTATAGGTTGAGCAGTTTAACAACAGTGGTAGATAAATTAATCGAAAGATTGATACACTATCAAATGTGTGTGAGGAAAGAAACTGGTTTATAAATCAACAACATAGCTATAGGCAAGGATATTCATGTAAATCTCAGTCAGTGGGCTATATGCAAGATATTTCAGATACCGTATAGACAATGAAGTCCAAATTGTTAGAGTAGCACTAGATCTCTGACACAGTTAGCCATAAAATGATGGTAAACTAGGTAAAAACCATTGGTGTTGATGAAAAAGTGATTTGCTAAACAGAAAAATTCTTAAAACATAGAAAGCAAAGAGTTAGGGTAGGAAATGCAGCATCAGTAGAAGTGGAAGTGAAAATGAGAGTTCTATAGGGTAGTGTATTGGGAGGAAGGCCATTCATTACTGTTCAGAATGATTATATTGAAGCTAAATTGAAGCTGTTAGAAAAGTATCCAACCTTTTGCCGGGGGGGGGGGGGGGGAATCTGGCATACCTGGAGCGTTGGAAACATAATCACCATCAAAGTAGTCTCCTTGTGACTCCACATACTTGTTCCAGTGGTGCTGCCATTGTTGTAAGCCTCTTTCGGAGTGCAATATGAATATGAATATGGTAGTGTGGTATGGAACCCACATTTTGCGTGAGAATTACAGGAGTTGGAGTGGGTGCAGAAAGGGCTGCTAGATTTGTTTCTGGAAATTACCGAAGAATGCAATCAGTAACAGATATGATAATAGAGATGGAATGGGATTCATTGCAAGACAGGAGGAGGGTGGAGAGGGCCATGGGAGTGTACAAGTCGTATATTGGTGACGAGGCATGGAAAGATGTTGGTGTAAGTATTAAAAGTAATGCATGGAAGGGAAAAGATGACCATGTGCACAAGATGATACTCGATTTCAGGTACAAGGGTGTGGGAAGATTCTCTTTTTTGGGTAAGGGTGTCAGGTATTGGAATAAGTTACCAAGAGATATGATGAATAATTTACCAAAAACGTTGAAAGAATTTAAAGTAAAAATTTACAGAGGGTAAATGTAGGTGGGTGCAGGATAGTGGGAAGATAGGTGTGTAGGGAAATTGTCACCGGACCACGCGCTCCATTGCAATTTAATTAAATACTATTAGGTTAATAAAGTAAGTTGCGTGGAGGTTATGCAGAGGGTGTTCATAGCTTATGGACGAGTTGGACCAGTAGGCTTCAGCGCGGTAGTAGTTCCCTGAACTAGCGTCAGCGATCGGTCTCCTGGTCTCCAAGAAGTTATATTCCAAGAAGTTATGGAGTTCAGCTCAGCTGTCATTGCAGCCATAATGTCATCTCTTGTCTGAAATCGCTTTCCTTTCAATTGCCTCTTGAGTTTGGGGGACAGATAGAAGTCGCAGGGGGCCATATTAGGAGATTATGGAACCTATTGAACCACGAGAGCCTTGTTTTTCACCAAAAAAGTCTGAATCAAGTGCGAGGTCTCTTCGCCGCACAGCAACACGTAGGCGATGGAGGACTTCCTCGTAGTAGTATTCTTTGCTGATTGTTTGACCCTGTGGTGAATACACGCCGCGGGAGCCAAAAAAAGCAGTCAGCAACGCTTTGACGTTTCTGCGCACTTGGCACGGAATATCAGCGATGGATTTTTACAGGTACCCAGCTACAGTGGAGGTTTTTTATCCCATTTGTTAGGAGAAAGTGTTTACCTTGCGTAGATGGAAGACTGGTGTCAGATGTAGCTATGAAGAGAACATAATTACGCAAGAAACTATACGGTATGTGACACCTATTTCGGAACTGCTTCATTCACAGATATCTGAATTTATAATTTTTCAGCCATGTAGATTCTGTGGGAATATGCCGTTCGATTAAAACACAATGAATTTACCCGACACCCAATTTCTTCTGAAATGCAAAGGCATCTCCTGAACCTTTACCAATAAAACATTGGTGGGAGTATATCTCCTGCAAACAAGATATGTGCGAATACAACTATACTGGAGCTTGTCTATCCTGGAAAGGATTTCGGAGCTTGCGATGATATACAGAATACATCCATAGTCAATTTTGGATCTAATTAGCGCTATGTATATCATTGAAATGATACTGGCATTTGCACCCCACCAAACGCGTGTCAAATACCTAATAATATTCTTAGCTTGATTACGGGAATTAACAATTCTATTTATGTAAGGTATCCAACTGAGTTTGGAGTCCATCTATAATCCCAGGAATCATTACCATTACAAAAACAAAAAAAGAATCTTTCGAACCTGACTATTTTGATCACATTGAGTTAATAAAGATAAATGGAAATAATCACAGAAAATATAAATAAGATTATAATAAATACTGAAATAAATATAATTTTTTATTCCTATACTTCTTTTATATATCATAACTAGCATTTGCCCGCTGCTTCACGCGCGCGTGCCTTGGCAGGTGTAGAAATTATTTACCGATTTTATTCTCTTATCAGACATTAACGTGGAAAGGCATGAACTGTTAATGTATTCTGAATAGTTTCGTTTGTTTCGGTTAATACGTTAGGTTCGGTTTTCATACTGATGTCAGAGAGTTGTTTTATTCATATTTTAACGTGATGCAATTGATTCAATAGTAGAAAAGGTTCCTGAAAAATTAACAGTAGTAATTCGTGGTTGTAATTATTGTGCGAAGTATAAACATTTATTGTTTAGAAAGGCTTTTATTTTTGCGTTATAAGTAAATAAAGCAATGCTTAAGAGAAATAATATACTATCTTCAGCATACTTCGTAGGTCACTCATTGTAATGCCTCTGTGTAGACCACGTTTCTGGTCTGATTGTTCATTGTACATATGTACAGGCGTGATCTGCCACTCACCCTGGAGCAAGCAACGTATAGCTGGCCGTGCGAGAAACATGGTGTCCGAAGATCAATGCCTACGGTTCCTAATGTCTGTCCCTGAGACTTGTTAATTGTCATGGCAAAACATAACGTTACGGGAAATTGTAGGCGCTTAAATTTGAACGGGAAGTTTGAAGGAACCAATGGTATTCGTGGAAGGAATACTTCTTCTCCTCGTCCACATCCTGTTAAAATAACGGCCTCAATGATGTTTTTGTGCAATGATTTAGTCCTCTAGGAAGTGTGCTGAAATATATAAATTCGTTACCAATAATCACAGCATCTCAATTTTTTCTGATTTATTTATTTTTTGTTGTTTGGATATTGGTTTTATTTTATGTTGATACACCATCAATTATTCCTGCTTTAAAATAGAAATTTACGTGAATTGGAGCTACTCTTGATTTCAAATCGTCGTATCATTACTGTCATTATTTCAGTCAGATATAATTAATCCAAAAATGTCGAGATGTGATCATGGTACAGTTTATGTAGTAACGTGCATGTAACTGAAACAATTATTTCTGAGTGGCAACATTATGGCAAGTTGTGAATCGCTTGAAATGCAACCTGACAGCTGATATGATGCTTTGTTATAGCTATAATCTACGCGGTGTAGCATTAGGATATGAAACATTTTTAATTTAAGTTTCTTTTAATATAGCCGTATTTTCTATGTAATTATTTCAGTCGCATGTAAGTACCTGGCGAAACAACAGCCTGGACCAGATGACAATTGACTCGTTTTGTTTAGCATCAGGCATAACGGGTTTAATTTTAAAATTTACGCTGTGTAGAATAGAATTTTAGGATGCCTAGTTACATTTGAAATAAAAATTCGTTACCAATAATCACAGCATCTCAATTTTTTCTGATTTATTTATTTTTTGCTGTTTGGATATTGGTTTTTATTTTATGTTGATACATCATCAATTATTCCTGTTGTAAAATAGAAAATTACGTGAATTGGAGTTAATCTTGGTTTCAAATCGTCGTATCATTATTGTCATTATTTCAGTCAGATATAATTAATTCAAAAATGTCAAAATGGATCACGGTACAGTATATGTACTAATGTGCATGTAACTCAAGCAATTATTTCTGAGTGGCAAAATTATCGCAAGTTGTAAATCGATTGAAATGCAACCTGGACAGTGATGACAGCTGATATGCTTTGTTATAGGCCAAAGGGACGATGCTTTTAGCTTTATAATTTCCGCGGTGTAGCATTAGGATATGAAATTTTTTTTATTTGAGTTTCTTTCAATATATCCGTATTTTCTATGTAATTATTTGAGTCGCATGTACCTGAATTTTCGGATGCGTAGTTATATTTGCACGTTATAGCCACGAGACATATTGATCGAATAAAGTACTTCCAAATATGTGCAATTCCGCACAAGTCATTATGAAAGAAGTATGTTTTATTACTTGCTGATATTTATAATAGCTGTTTTTCAGACATCGCTCTTCGAGAAAAAACTGAATTTCGTATTAAGTATTGGCTTATTGTGGCTGTATTGTACAGGTTCACGTAGAAATTTTGTTCCAGAGACAAACTGTATAACAGTCTACCAGAGACAATACATGTCTTTTTTTTTATTTATTTATGTTGGCTTTTGGCCTGGTCGGCCATACTGCCAGGTTCTTTACATTTAATTTTACAATGGTTTATGTTTATTGTTTAGTTAAATTACAATTTCTTATCTTTTATTTTACAATAGTTCTTAAGTCCTATGACAATTTCTTTATAAAATATATTACGTTGTTACCTTTACAATTGCACAGTGTGAGTCGACGCCAACAGCACAGGGGCAGCTTTTGTACATATATTTCCACCACAATTCAAAGTTCGTGAAATATTTCCTGTGGTTGCCTGATCTATTTGGATCCTTTGGTGGGAATAATGTTGCGTACTTATATTTGTATCTATTGTCATTGGGTGTTGCTTTAGTGTGTATGTTCTAGATAGAGTGTAGTATTTGTGAAGGGTTAGTGTATCTACTTAGTTTATGGTCTAGGATTGGCTTATCAGCTTTTTCTTATATTTGAATATTTCCTTCTTTAAAAAACAACATTATGGTTCTGTATATTGAGTGGTTGTTGGAAGAGAGTAGGATGGCTAAATTAGTTGGGAAGGGGATCTTGCACCTTGTGAGTTCCTTCAGCATTTTGTTTTGGATGTTGGTGTATTTTTAGCAGGAGAATAACATGTGGTTGATGTCCCCTATTGCTCGGTCGGCACAGTCACATCTGGGGCTATCTCTTAGTCCTATCCGGTTCAAGTGGCTGGGAAAGTTGCCGTGGTGGAATCTGCTTCTGATTATATTAATTAAGTGGCGTCTGTTGATTTTCCAGATGTAGAACCAGGGTTTGGAAGGAATATATGGTTGGATGTGTCCGTAGAAGGATCCTTTGTGGTGCATCGTATTGTTCCAATCGGTTTGCCATCTATTTCTTGCTCGCTGTTTAATATCGTGTGCATATGCTGATGGGGGTAGTAATAGTTCTTTTCTTTGTCCATCTGAGATGGCTTTCTTGGCTAGTGTGTCCGCGATTTCATTGAACTTAATCCCGTTCAATGTTAGTAATTCAACAGACCTGTTACGATTCAAGTAAATGCTGATTATACTTGATTCACGTATTCTTTTTATTTTGAAGTACTGCGGTCCAGAAAAATGAATCGCAGAAGTAAAAAAAAAGGGAAATCCTAAATTTTGTCAGGTCTCTTTATGAAAGGAGTGACCGTCTGAATGTGTATAATTATCTGTGGTCTACAGTTTCACATTTCTGAAGTTTTTTACTGACTTGCTTCTTCCCATGGTACATATTAGTCGTTAGCTACTTCTGCAGATGTTGATCAGCAACATTAGCTTTAAAAATTTGGAAACACCATGCAAATTGATGCGGTAGTTTTTGCGTTATTAGAGATCAAGCCTCACTACAAACGCAGCTTGCTTACAGATTTATAATAGTATAGATAATGTTTTAAATTCCTTAAGAAGTGACATAAGTGTATTATGTTATCATATACTAAATCGAGATGAAATCTATCAAAAACTTCCTGAAAACATAAGGATTCCAACAATAGTTCTTATTCAAAAAATAAATTTGTAATATTAGTTGAAGGATCAGAAGTTGAGAATAAGATAATTATCTTTTATTAGTTGAAAAATACTTTTTAATTTATGGTTAGACTAGCTGACCCGGCAATGCTTCACTATTGCTGGACTTGAGTAGGCACATAGATTAAATGAAAAAATATTTACATATAAATTTTAAACTGCTGTTTGATTCATTTTCAGTTGGAAAGGGTGAGAGGGGATGCGCTTTTGAAAACATATGTAGGCAGTATTTTTCTGTTCGTTTCAAAGTATAAGTGTGCAAAATCCCATTGAAATCTGATGAAATATCAAATTACAATTTGATTATGAATTCTTGTAGAACTCGACTACATAAATCGAAAATAAATAATAAAATTTTTGATATCTCGCTTTGTTTTCGAGTTTTAGCATGTTAAAAATCAGTTATAGGTAGTCTATTACTCCATGCACTTTTGGTGACGTTTCTTCTGGCCCAGACCGTATTTCAACCATAATAACATTCAATAGGAGAAAGTAAAACATGTATAGGTAATTTCCACCGTGAATATATAGTGGTATTGGGAATTTTTATTCAGGTCCAGGCCGGATCTCACCCTAACCTCCTCACTTTTGACATACAATATGTCGAGAACTAAGCTAAATATCAAGAAAACGTATCATTTGTTTTTGATTTGTCTCGTCGAGTTACATTATGGGGAAGAGGGGTGGGTTTTTAAATTTTTGTTTTTTGACAGGAACCATTTTCGACATCCCCTCGACAATTCACCATAGCTTCACCGAAATCGGACGAACGGTTTGCGGGTTTGTTTAAATTATGGGGAGTTATGGGGAAGTGGGGGTAATTAAGGTGGTGGAATGAGAGGAGAGGGATTGGGTTTTTGTGAAATTAATGTGTACAGTATTTCTCTCTCTTTTTTAAAGTATAAGTGTACAAATTCTTATCTAAATCGGATAAAAAATGTGGTTTGCCTAAATAATGGGGTAAAAATGTAATGGGGGTGGAAAGGGGGAGAGGGGATGAATATTCGGAAAATATATGTTGGCAGTAATTTTCTATTTTTTTAAAGTATAAGTGTACAAATTCGTATCTAAATCGGATAAAAAATGTGGTATTGCCTAAATTATGGGGTGAAAAAATTATGGGGGTGGAAAGGGGGAGAGGGGATGAATATTTAGAAACCATATGTAGGCAGTATTTTTCTGTTTGTTTTAAAGTATAAGTGTACAAATTCCTATCTAAATCGGATAAAAAATGTGGTATTTCCTAAATTACGGGGTGTTATGGGGAATAGGGGGTGACTTTTTGAAAATTTTTTTTTCACAGGAACCTTCCCAGACGCGCACTCGAAAACTCTCCAAAGTTTCATTGCAATCTGATAAATGGTATAGGAATGCATAGAAGACGAACAAACCCACAAACATTGATTTTTATATATAAGATATATAACTGAATTCTCCCAAATTGGGTGTTAAAGCACGATGGTTCTCTACATGTATCTTGGTAAGGTCTATATCAGTACATATAATAAAACTGCAACCAGGAAAATGGCAACACATTTAAGTTTTTTTAAGTGAGCTTGGTACACTATTAATAAGCTACAGAGAAGGTATCACCTGTTCTTTTATTCCCAGGGTATAAACGGCAGTGATGTGTCAATCGTGACATAATCGGATTAATCTATATATTAACAATCCACATAAATTAAATAGCGGGGAACAGCCAGTTTGGAATAAAACGTCTTAAAAAAACTAAAAATAAATTTAAAAAAACTGTCAAAGTGAGCAAGTCAAAATGTCATTTTGAACAATAATTTTAGGAAATTGAACACTCATTCACATTTCTGATCAGAGGAATATTAACGGAAACGAGGGAAAAATGCGTTTGGCTCACACTCTACACGGCTCTCCAAACTAAAATTTTGGCACTAACTTATAGCCTACTTACTAATTTAAAAGAGAAAATATGCACGATAAATACACAAAATCTGTCATGGAGGAGTTCTGATTGTAGGAACAGATAAAAACAACAACAACAAAAAATATTTGACTGACCATTTGTGTCCTTTAAGCCAAAAATTTAATTTCTGTAAAGGAAATAAAACATTTTTCCCTAAGTAAAGAGAAAAAACTAATTTCGTACATATTAGATGTCCATTCCATTTCGAGGCCACTTTTGACTCAAGTGTTCTTTTTATCGTGTGTTGGTTTAAGGCTAGAATAGGTTAATTCTATACGCTACCACGAAGAGACTGCAGATTATGGTGCAATATTTGATACAAATCCAAATTTCACTAAAATAAAATGTTTGCATGCATTGGCTGGTTGAAAAAATGTTTAAACAAATAACATTCCTCGTCAATACTGATATATAAAAAAAAGACTTCCTTAGCATGGAATTATTTGACATTAACAGTATTAGGGTGTGTAAAAGTTTGGAAGAGACTGTATTAGCCTCTTCCAAATAAACATGAAATCTCCTTCAGGTGGTGAACCGTTACAAGGACGAAGCTCTGGTGAATGAGCACCAACTGCTTGTCACCGGTCTCCTAAAACATGGGAGGAGCTCCTGGAATTGCTCGAGGGCACCCTCTTGTCCCTGGGGTCTGAAATGGCACCATCAGATGTGCGAATAAAAACTGGTCAATGACATGGGGATACAGGAGGCAAGATGAAATCACTACATTAAAGAAACTAAGAGTATCCAGAAGCCGCGGGCCGCATCCGGCCATCGGGCCCAATCAATACAGCCCTCGATCGCAATGTGACACAGAAAGAAGGATCATATTTTTTAGAACTTTTATATTTCACTCGATTCCTCTACGAAAGTTTTAAAATCTGGCCCGCATACACATTCTAAATCTAATATACGGCCCTCTTCGAAATTGAGTTTGACACCTATGGTTTAATCCTTTCAATGATGGCTTCCTCTTGGGTAAAATATTCCGGAAGTAAAATTGTTCCCCAATTGGATATCCGGAGGGAGACTGCTCAGGAAGGAGTTTTCAGAATGGAAGAGACATTCTGGGAATGGCAAACTGGGTGGAAACTTTAGGGGGTGGGTGGCACAAAAATCATGTTTAAAGTGGCAGAAAATTCATGTGGCGGTGACTTTTTTCTTTTGATTATTTTTTTTAAAAAAGATACTCAATATTTTTCTGCTGAACATATTTCAAATTTTCTCTTTGGCCTTAATAATACAATTTATGGCTTTTCCTTAATCTTTAGTAAAAATTAAAATATGCGGTCAGCACGTCACACAGATCTATAATGGACGTACCACGCCTATAATACTGTATTTGCAGGCAAGTTCATACAAATTTATAGGTTTGTATGTTGATCCTACTGTAACTTGAAGGGGACATGTGTTTGACTAAACTGATAGGTGAATTTGCATTTGCAATTCGTACAATTTCAGCTTTATGTGATCGTAGTAAGAAGAAAGAAGTTTAATTAGCTTGCTTTCACTGCTTAGTGTCATATTACAATAATCTACTGGGGCAATCCCACTTCAGAGCTCAGAAGAGAGTAATAGGCCTAAGAATTAGGTGTTTCTGGTCCATCATTGATTTATTCCAGATTAACATTTGCCCGCAGCTTTGCGCGCGTGTCCTTTGGAAACTGGTAGTCCTATCATTACCTTGGCGTTACAATACGATGATGGATTCTTCTTTCCTAGAATAAGAAACAAATCGAAATAAAGATTTATATATATATATATATATCTCACTTGGCTCTCGAGATATATTATCTCAAATATTACATAGTTAGGTTGATATGCTACCTCGACTAGAAGGTTAATTGGAAGTGCCATAGCTTTATAATTTGTCGTACCCGTTTTTGAATACATATTTCTTAGAAAAAGTTGTTTATAAAAGTAAAAAGAAATGTACTCTAGACCTGATTCGACAGACATTTTATGACGCGGCACAGAATGATGTTATTCATGCCAAATATAATATCGAAGTAAATAACAAAATCTTTCGATATCTAATCTAGGTTTCTAAATATCTTAATTCAAAATATTCGTAAATTCATGGCACAGAGGTAAATATTTGTTTCTGGAAATTATCGCAGAATGCAATCAGTGACGGATATGATAAAGGAGCTGGAATTGGATTCATTGCAAGACAGGAGGAGGATGAGGAGGGTCATGGGAGTGTACAGGGCATATCCTGGCGATGAGGCATGGAAAGATATTGCAATAGGTATGAAAAGTAGTGCATGGAAGGGAAAATATGACCATGACCACAAGCTGGCACTCGATTTCGGGCACAAGGGTGTGAGAAGATTCTCTTTTTTCGGTAAGGGTGTCAGGGATTGGAATGAGTTACCAAGAAAAATGATGAATAATTTACCGAAAACTTTGAAAGATTTTAAAGATAAAATTTGTAGAGGGCAAATGTAGGTAGGTGCAGGATAGGGGGAAGATGGGTGTGTAGGGAAATCGCCACCGGAGCCTGTGCTCGATTGCAATTAAATTAAATTAAATTACTTGTTGTCTAGGTCGCACATCATCCTAATCACATCGCCTTTGACATAACATATCTCTAAAACTAAATGAATCGTATTCTTGCATAAGAATGCTCCTGACCGCATTTTAACAAATTAACAAAACCTTTGACACACGATAAGGCTAGAACTAAGCGAAATGTCGAAATGTCTCGCCTTAAGAAGACATCGTAAAATTGCGGTGCCACGGAATTGTTTCTTCTGATACAGGCCACATTTTGACCTAACCACACAATCTATAATATGATACCTACTATATCTCCATAACTAAGCCAAGCATGGAAACGTCTCATCAAATTATATAACAATGCATCATCATATTGCGGCGCCAATGGAAATATTTCTTCTGGTATACCCAATGTATTAAGGCCGAAAAATCAAGCGAGCTTAAACTATCAAAGAAACTTTACCAAAAAATATGTACAAATCATGTAAAATAAGTCAAAATATGGATAGGTGCATACTTTGTTGTTATGCAACGAATATGCTTTATTAAGTACATCCGAGGAATTATTTGCATGCTTGCATCTTGAAAACTTGGCAACGTACTCAAACTTTTTGTTACATCTATATCCATACTCTGCAAATCACAAACATTGTGGGTGGCAGAGGTTGCTAAGCAACAAATCCTAAACCCATGCATTCCAATCCCGAATAGCACGATGAAAGAAGGAATACATAAAAGCATCAGTACGGCATCTTATTTCTCGAATCTTATCCCTCCGGTCATTGCGACCTAAATAGGTTGGCGGAAGAAGTATTTCATTGCACTCGTAGTTTAAAGATTTTTGCATATTCTTCAACAAATTCAGTCGCAAACTACATCGTCTGTCTTCCAGACTATCCCAGCCCAATCTATGTATCAATTCTGTGACGCTTTCATATGGACTGTAGAAACCAGTCACGAATCAAGCGGTCCTCCTCTGCACCCTCTCCATTGAGTCGATCAGGCCCTCGCGATACGGATCCCAAACTCCACAACAGTATCCAGATGCGGACGCACTAGTGTTCTATACGCTATCTCCTTTGTATGAGCATTACAGTTCCTCAAAATACGACCTATGAATCACAATTTAGAATTAGCTTTGCCTACGATGGAAGTTACGTGCAAGTCCCATTTCATGTTGCTTTGTACTATCACCCCCAGGTACTTCAGGGAATCAACCGTGTCAACAGCTGAATTGTTTATGTTGTAATCGTGAGCAAACTGATTCTTTTTGTTACTTATTCGCATTGCCTAAGTGTAAGCTGGCATTTACGGCACCAACCGGAAATAGCATCCAAATCGCGCTGAACTTCTAAGCAACCGTCAAAGCACCTTATTTCCGTATAGATAACTGCATCGTCGGCAAACAATCGCAACCAGAATCTGACGTGGCCACCGAGATCGTTTATAAATATTAAGAAAATAAGTGGTCCTATTACACTTCCTTGAGGAACATCCCGAAGTAACATCTATCTTACTACAGGCTTCCCCGTCAACAACGACATACTGAAATAGAGCAGTTAGAAAATCACGTATCCATTCGCAAATCTAATCCGGTATACCGTATGCTCGAATTTTCGCTAAAAGTCCTTTTCAATCTGTAAACGATCCTTTCTTTTTGCGCGTGGTTGTTAATTTTAGTGTAGCAATTACAGCTTTGTGATCACTTATTCCCGCGTTGGTACAAAAAAGCCGTGAATAATTCAGGCCTATTTGTAAAGAGAATATATAAAATATTTTCGTTTCCGTTGAGGCATCGCGTTGGTTTAGTTACGAGCTGTTCAAAATTGTGTGCAGCGAGTGTTTTCAAATTTTGTGAATTGGCCTGTCTAGTGCCTAAAATTTTAGGCAGATCGGCCTGGTTTTAAGATGTATGGGTGGCCTCCTTACAGCCACACATTCATTTGCATTGTTTTTTTTTTTTTAATATCGTCATATCTTTATAATTCCTCTCTCGCTGGCCAATATATAGCCATCGAGACGTGTTGTGTTTTTAATTATTTTGTGAATCTGTTTGGCCCCTTTGCAGCCATCCAGATGTTTTATGGTCTTAGGAGCAGGTGGCCCTTTTAAAGCCATGTATTATTTTTGTGAATTATTTTATTTGCTCTGTATGGCCGATCCCTTACAGTCGACCATGCAGATTGCATTTTAGTATTCTTTTTAGCTAAAGTATTAGCTGGTCATTGTTAGGGCGGTAATGACCTCGCTGTCGACGCGCCCTAAAGCCACAAAAACAACAACAAATCAAAATTGTGATCTGAGAAAAGGTCTAGAATGATTTCGCAAGCTGCTTTATCCCTGCCCCCAGTAATGTGAACGTAATTAGTCCAACCGATATATAACAAGTTAAAGTCACCACCTAGCATTATTGTATGGTCTGGAAATTGACGAGCTATATTATTTACATTATTCCTTAAGGCCTAGGCAATAGTTACTCTTGCATCTGGTGGACGATAGAAGGAGCCAATCACAAGCTTTGTCCTAGCTATGTTTAGCTTGATCCATAAAATTTCGCAAACAGTATCGACATCTATTTCGTTGCATGGGAGGTAACAGCTATAAATACACCACCTCCTTGGGAATGCAACCTATTCTTACGGAAAATGTTCATGCTACTATTAAAGATTTCGGCGGAACTTATATCCGGTTTTAACCAACTTTCTGTGCCTATTACGATATCAGCATCTGTACTACGAATAACGATTTCGAGGCCAGGCTGTTTATTACAAACACTTCTGCAGTTAACTACTAGAACTTTTAATGTTCGAGATTCTTTTAAGCTACCACTAACACGCGATGCTAAATTTATCTGGACTGTCCGTAACTAAATTTCCTTTTCGGCGTCATCCTCCCTCAGCCTTAAAAACCTCCCAATGCACTCCACACGGCCCCTGCCACCCGTGTAGCCGTTTCCCGTATGTAATGCACCCCTGATCTATCCAAGGGATCCCTACAACACTCAACCCCAGGGCGAAGATTGAGGAATCTGCAGCCATGACTTCCACAGAAACAATACATAGTGCAGATACTATCTTTCGGGTGAATAATGTCATTAGAGGTTGTTGGAGATTGTTAAATTTCTGTACTATTAATTCTGTGCCGTACCGTGACTGTTCCGCTGCATCACGTCTCATGTATGATTGTTTTTGTAAACTTTTTTTTTCTAATGGAGTGGTTGTAAAAAGTAAATAAAGTTTGTATTTCATTATATTTGCCCCTTTTGTGCCAAATTAACTAGCATAATTTATTTGTTGTATGGAATAATCATTGCTACTGTTCATTACGTCATATTCGATAATGCAAGGTCCATCTAAGATCGTATAGTATCGAGGAAGAGACGAAACGTTTTACTATAGTGTGAATTCAACATTAATAGTTCCATTGCAATAACACAAAACATACACACAAAAATGTTAATTGGTTATAAAATAACGGGCATTATGTTTGCGAGCTGATAATAAGAAATTAATTCCTCCACCATATGGTTGATGTGAGGAACTGGTGAGCTCTTTAAGCATACTTTTCGCAGATTAGAGATTTCGTAATTAAATTTTCCTGTTTCATCGGAGCTGATGATACAGAAATCTGTAGAAATGTTTCGATGAGATTTCAATAGAATATTGGTCGAATCATAAACATTACTTTCTGCCGGAATTTAAATATCCTTTCCAAAATAGTAAAGGCAACGGGGGATGAATGACAACTGTAGAATCTCTTACAAAAGATTGCAGGTACAATGAGATATTACGTCTAATGACATTAGAATAACTGCAGGAAAGCAAATGTTCCAGTTGTTCAGTTGCTAAACCTACCTCTTACAGGTTTCAGAAAAGCGCTCAGTTTTTAAACCGTTAGCCTAGTTTTTAAACTAATCCAAAAGATGAAGAGAAAACTCTAGATGTAAATATGAACTTTCATTACATCCATGGTGTGGTACCTAGCGGTCTTACATTAGCTATTATTACTATTTATACTGAATTGAAATATAATTAAATTTATTGTTAAAATACTCTGAATGAATGACAGGAATATCTAATTTAATAAAGGTGAGCTCTACATTCCACAAAAAAAAAAAAAAAAAAAAGAACAGTTAAATTAAATTACATTACAAAAATCAAAAATCGGCCACAATGAGGAAAAGTATTTTCCTGTTTCCCTGATTATTCTCAGTCGTTTGAGCAGAGTCCCAGTAGCGTTGGCTGCAGGGCGCTTATGGATACGAAACAGTATGCAGCATGCACGAAGTTAAACACAAAATGTTCTGAGTATTACCGTTTTCCTTTGATAGCTGGTTCCACATTGCCGCCGATTACAAAAACAGTCGCACTCGCAAAACACTGGTTCTTTCTCTTGGGGTACAGATAAATCACTCAACACGTGGCGCACTTTTGTCTCGAGGTCCTTCTTCCTCCACGTGTCTCTGACAGCCCTCCCCCTCGGAATGCCGGTCAGTCCCAGGATGCAAATTCTTCCTCCAGCGGCCACCACAGGGTCGCCGAATGGGAGCACATCCCTCCACAGAGGGCACTCTCGGCGTCGTGGGTACATATAACAAAGTATAACCACATATAGCTATCTCAACATGCTAATTATACTGCATTGGCTTCCCATTCATACTCCATGTGAAAAAAGAAACCCCTATGGAACCATCAAATAAAATAAATATTGGTCTCAAATAAAGAAATGTAATACACGCGGCTATATATGAGTGTATTACAATGGACATCAAAATTGAAACAGGTCAAGCATTTTTGATTAAACTGGCAAATCTTATGAGTGATGTCTGGAATGTCTGGATTTCGGTATATAAAAAATAATGCCATAAGAAATTGTGTTTTTTTAACCATCTCATACGAATTTTTATTTGTCTTACGAATGAACTAGTGCTATGTAAATACTCTATGATGAATCGGTGTTATTTACGTACTGATGAATCTAGAAATTCAATATTGTCTGAATAATACAAATAAAATGCTCGAGAATAAAATATCAAAATACGAGTTTCAGCTCTTAGCTTTCCATTAATTTTAAATATACCTGCCGAAAATATGAGCTGAATTAGCAGTTGTAATTTAATATCAAATTAAAATAGAAGTAAAGAGGGCACACATATTTAAGAGCCCTTGTTACTAATGCTGCTGAGATAGACGATATCTTCCGTCATATAGCAGATTTTTTACTTAATGCAACTTGTGTTAGCGAATGCTAAACTGATCGCTTTAATACAAATTAAAATGACTCTTCTATCCAACTAAACCTGTATTAAACAACAAATACGTATTGTGACAGTACTGTTGCATAACCTGCATCCCGCTGGTCCGCCATCTCCTGCTGCCGTGGACGTACTGCTTACTCCAAGAGCCCTCAAGAAGGGGTTTCCTCACCAACTGCCAATTGGCCAGACTGCACCAGCTTTTGTTCACATCGGACCTTACCGTTCTGCTCAATAGCGATCATGTTTCGTTGTATTTCAGGAAGAGAAGATAGTGAAGTTAAAAGAAGGAATACTGATAGTGAACCAGCTGAACTGTGTGACAGGCTGGTATGGTGATCCATGAAAAGGAGCACCACCGGTTACACAACAGCTTGGGGTTGAATTACGTTAATTTAACAAGCAAAGAACAATAAGAATCTTGATAGATATAAAACATAAACTCGAAAAAATTTAAAATAATTATTGGGAATTCAGATTCACTAAAATTCTGAAGTAACGGAGCTGTGTATGATTGAAGAATTACAAAACTAATCCTAAGCAGTAATTTTTGTGTGTGTGTTGAAAAAGTCTCTCCAAGTATATTAACACATTTTTTTTCCTTCGCTACTAAAATTGACACAAATAAAAAATATAGAACCAAAATTATTAGCAAAGTAGACTGTAAAACATGCAAAGTCTACAAGTCTCATATTGACATGGTTTCCATTCACAACCCATGACAGTATAAGTAAATTGGTTTAACGAAATTACTAATTAGAAAAATCGCTAATTTAATTGTTCCCTAATAGAATTTATCTGTTTGATAATGGTTAGTGTTATCTGTTAACAAGTATGAAACTTTTTATTCAGACCAGTACTATATTTCATCCTTGATACTCATGTCAAAATCTAAAACTGAATTTTGGAAGTTATGTATTTGTGTGGAAGGCTCAAGTTAAAACAACCATTTCAACGAAATAGCATATGGTGATAGTTTATGTCACATTGGTGATAGCTTACGATACGTTTAGATGTGGCAGCCACACTCTGAGTAATGTAAAAACGCAACAGGCAAAGTATGTCCGTCAGTCATTCACCACCGTAAAATGTTCGCAGTTAATGGCATTTTCAGTAACAAATGATGAGGACAGCCGTATTGAAAACGTTGAATACAACCTAATGTTAGAAAAAGACGATGCAATCAAAGAACCGCGAAAAACGACATTACTGTTCCTCATCTTTTTCCTATCCAGCCATCATTTGTGTGCTAGTTTGTGAATTGACAGTACAAATATTAAATTCCGCTGGCACAGTTAGTATTATCACATATAATTTTGTAAATGAGAAAGCTTGGATGGATGTTTGCTATTCAATCACCCCGTAACGACTTAACTCATTTGAAGAAATTTGGTACAAAGTTAGAATAACTGTTGCTTAATCTCCACAACAAATGCTGTATGTTTCAGCTCTTCTCATTGATTCAATGACTTCAAGTAATTAAAAAATATACCAGAAAAGCAATAATTAACTTCAAGGTCTCCAAGTTTATAAAATATCTTTACCAGTATTCAAGGGCATTTAAACTGCTGAATATTTAAACCCAAAAGTAATATTTTTTCGATGTTGCTCCACCAAACTGGATGTAACAGTTGTATTTATAGGTGTTTAATTAATAACACCAAGTTTGTATTTATCTAGTTTGAATAAGTTATTGTTTTGTTTTCTTGCCACAAAAAATTTGAAAATTATTCTACGTTTATTAGGAAATAAAAATGGAAAACGAAGTTTATTCTGATAGGTAAATACGATACAACTGTTATTTTGCTGCAGCTAACTTTTTATAAGTGTAAAAAAAATTGTATGCAGAGAGTACACCGATATTTGTTCTTGGGATTAAAATAGAAACATTTAGCCTTAATGGCAATGTTACCAATTTTTATCAGGGGTAACGTTATTAGCAAAACTAGATGACCCGTGCGAACTTTTCGCGAATAAAATACAATTAATAGCGAGGTAGATTGCAGTAGTCGAAAGAAGTACCGGCCCATTTGTTGTAATATCTTTCTGATTTCACCTGATGTAAGCTATCCTACAGCCTTGAACATCTGAAGTCATAACTTCCCAGAAATCGATGCGTCATACATCTCACCGGAATTCAACACACGGTATATCTACAGTATGTCTCTGAGACATGTGTTGCTGCTAAATGGCGGTTACGCGATCAATCGGTATCGACACCAGCGAAGCATAGTGGATTGACTTTGAACTGTCTCATAAACGTGGCCTTGATAGTTATTTTTTTGCCCTTCAAGTGTCAAATTCCGGAAATTTATTTTCTTAAAATATCATATTACAAAAGCGAAGACCATTATTTTTAAAATGATACCTCATTTATCGATTTCGGTTAGGTATCAAGTGATATAGATGGCTCGTCGCAAAAAAAAAAAAAGTTTTAAAAGTAATGATAATATTGCCCTTTAAGGGTCAAATTCTGAACAATTCGTTTCCTAAAATACGATGTTACAAAAGCGGAAACCTTAATCTTTAAAATGATTAGGTGTGAAGGGAAATGAATTTATCGTAAAAAAAAAAAAAAAAGCCTTTGAGAAATAATATATGATAATATGAGGCCGTATTTTAAAACGAGAGCGCAGTGAGACCATTTTTAAAATATTTATTTCTCCTTTTATTCGAAAAAGCAGTGTTACACTAATGGTGATTTGTATTCACCTCTTTACTTTATGTCCTTCAGTCTCTAAGAATCAGCGTCACTTCGCTTTTGTCTTATACGAACTTCATTTTAATTTAACTTATTTTATTGCTATATTCAGTTATTGTTTCAATCTGCACATTCGGGAAAGATAAACAAAGAAATGTGGAAGTGTGAGGAAAGTAGTATCAAGTCACGTTGCTCTAAACTATTTTTAATCAGTTGCAATTAGATGTAATAAGAAAAAATATTTATGCTCGATCTTTTTTGTGGGATAGATAATACAAATTCTAGAACCAGTTGAGAGAAAAATATTAACTTTGGAGCTTTAGAAATTCAGTTAATGATAATCTCTGGGTTTCGATAAGTGTTATTTCTGCCCACGAAAGTGAATACATCTTTGCTGATGTATCTCATGAAAACACTATTCTGGACTCTTTCAAAGTGTTTTCGTAGAGGTAATTGAATAAAAAACTATTATAACAGTGATTTACTAATGCTTCTGCAATGAAACTTTTTTATCCTTTGCGAACGTATCCTTTATGCTCGTTTTGATTTGTTTCTGACAACGAAATACAGCGTTAGTGTATTAACAAATAACTGTGGTGCTTTATTTCAGATCACGGTACAGTTTGAACAACTGACATGTGTTTGAAGTAAGTTGGTGATATGACGACAAAAGTATGTAAATAAAAAAAAATCCAGAAACGGTAAGCACAAGAATAATTAGGTACCTATGAATTATGGCTTTTTTTGGTAACATTGGAAAGCAAATATTTAATTTAATTGCAATGGAGCACAGTTTCCGGTGGCAATTTCCCTACGCCCCCATGTTCGCCCTATCCTACACCCATCTACATTTGCCCTCTACAAACTTTTTGTTTAAATACTTTCAACGTTTTCGGTAAATTATTCATCATTTCTCTTGGTAACTCATTCCAATCCCTGACACCCTTACCGAAAAAAGAGAATATTCCCACACCCTTGTGCCTGAAATCGAGTGCCAGCTTGTGGTCATGGTCATCTTTTCCCTTCCATGCACTACTTTTCATACCTGCTCCAATATCTTTCCATGCCTCATCGCCAGTATATGCCTTGTACACTCCCATGACCATCCTCATCCTCCTCCTGTCTTGCAATGAATCCCATTACATCTCCTTTATCATATTTGTCACTGATTGCATTCTGTGATAATTTCCAGAAACAAATTTAGCAGTCCTTTTTTTGAACCCTCTCCAATTCCTCTATTTGATACGCAAAATGAGGGTCCCGTACTTCACTACCATAGTCGAACAATGGTATGACCAAAGTTCTGTGACCCAATTCCTTTACTTCTCTCATACATCCCCTCATCACTCTCTCCAACAAGTGCAGAATTTTGAAACCTTTTCCTACCACCTGTCAAATGTGTCCTGCCCAGTTAAGCTTGTTATCAAATGTATGCCAAGATATTTACATTTCAAGTCTTCAGCAAGCAATTCTTTCTCCACCTTATATTCATAATTAACCTTTTGTTTTTTATTTGGGTATCTAATATGCTGACTCTTCTTTGCCTATATCTTCATTCCATATTTACCAACCCAACAAGATATCCTGTCCAGATTACCTTGCAACTGTTTACAATCCTTTATCGTTTTGATTCTTTTATATAGCATTATGTCATCTGCAAACAATCTAATTTCATATAGTAAATAATCAACACAATTATTCATTAGAATAATGAATAGCAATGGTCCCAATACGCTACCCTGAGGCACTCCAATTTTTACTTCCACTTCTTTTGATACTACATTTCCTTCCCTAACTTTCTGTTTTCTACCTTTTAAAAATTCTTCTATCAACCAAATCACTTTCTCATCCACTCCAATAGTTTTTACCTTATTTACTACTATTTTATGGCTCACTCTGTTAAAGGCCTTTGACAGATCTAGTGCTACACTATCAATTTGGCGTCCCTTGTCCATTTAATCTGAAATATCTTGCATATTTCCCACCAACTGAGATTCGCATGAATATCCTTGCCTGAACCCAAGTTGCCTGCTTGAAAACCACTTCCATTCCTCACATATATTTCTGTTGTGGTTGCATATCAATCTTTCCCCTAAGTTACCTACCACTGAAGTCAAACTGATTGGCCTGTAATTCTCAACCCTTTTTCTCACCCCTTCTTTATGTATCGATACTACTATTGTTCTTTTCCAGTTCTGTGGTAAGCAGCAAGTATCCAGACTCAATTTAAATAATATTTCAATATAAGGTACAATGTCACATCCGGCTATCTTTAAGATATCTGTAGTAATATTATCTACACCAGGCCCTTTATGTTTTTTCAGCTTTCTTAGTTCCTTCCTGATTTCCTCAGAATGAATTTCTATTTTTTTTATTATCTTCATTTCTAATTGTGTTGTTAAGCTCGTTCTCCTAATTAGACGCTCGCGTTTCTGATTCATTGTCCCTAAACCAGTTACTTAAAATTTCTGCCTTTGTCAAATCCTCAGTTACTTCTTCTCCATCCTTATCTATAAGCATCTCTAATCCCTCCCTTCTCCTCAGTTTCCTGCTATAGCCATAGAAATTTCTAGAAGCATCAGTCAATGGTCCTTCTGCACTGACAATATTCTTCATAAACCGTCTTTAGCCACTTTCTTTGCTGTCATTATGTCCTTGTTTAGTTGTTTCAAATATTCCTTACTTCCCTGCTATCTCTTAACTCTGTTATGTTATCTTCTTACCAACCTCTTTAACCGCCTCACTTCCCTATTATAGCACATACAGGGTGTCCAGAAAAGGACTCCCTGATTTCAAAATTAAATATCTCGAAAACAAAGATCGATAGAGGAATGCAGTAAACGGTATGTTTATTGTGACAGCTGAAAGAAGTGTATACAGCAGTGTGAAATAATAGTTAGAAAAGCTGCTAACAGATGGCGCTGTACGCTGTACAGCTCATATCAGCATACATAAGTGAAATAATCGTATGAAAACAATCTTTGCAAACAATCACATCACAATGTTTTCAAAATGTTCACCATTGGCACTACAGAGGTGGCGCAAACGAAGAATGAAATTCGCCATCACATTTCGTAGTGTCTCGACCGAAATGGATTCACATGCCGCAGAGATCGCCAATTCCAGCTCGTCCAGCGTGGCGGGATGCTTCGGGTAGACAATGTCTTTCAGTGTGCCCCACAGAAAAAAGTTACAGTGAGTCACATACGGCGAATATGGTGGCCAATCCATGCCTGCACCAGTAAATTCGGGATATCCCAAAGCAATGACTCGATTCCCGAAGTATTCCTCAAGAAAGCGAAACACTTGTTCGGTCCGATGTGGTTGGGCCCCATCTTGCATAAACCATTCAGTACCTGGTCGATCCTCTAACGCTTGCTGTGTGGCGACAAATTGTTCCAAAATTGCAACATAACGTGCACCAGTATCCGTTTCTTGAATGAAAAAAGGGCCAACAATGCCTCTGCTGCTTACTGCAGCCCACACAGTAGCTTTAGGAGAATACAGGGGTCTCGCTTCACACCAATATGGCTTTTCGGAACCCCAAAATCGCCAGTTCTGCTTATTCACGTAGCCATTCAGGTGGAAATGTGCTTCATCTGTAAACCAGATGCAGCCAACATCAAATCCTTCACTATCAATCATTGTGAGCATCTAAGTAGCAAAGGTAACCCTTTGTTGCACAGCTCGTCCGGGTATGGCCTGGTACGTTTGAATTTTGAATGGAAACATGTGTAGGCTCTTTCGCAGTATTTTCTGCGTGCTGGAACGCTTCAAACCAGTCTCCGATGCAATTCTACGGACGGATGACATTGGATTTCGCTGAATAATTCCAGACACTGTGGCGATATTTTCAGGTGTAACTGCGGTTGGCTTGCGGCCAACATGCCCCACTAGATCATCAGTTACGCTGCCTGTTCGTTGAAATTTTGCTAAGAGCGTACGAATGGTTTTCGCATCGGGTCCTTTTGGAACATTAAATCGTGCTTGAAAACTTCGCCGTGTTGCCGTAGGACTCTCTTCTAACCTGTGGTACTCTAGCACCAGAAAAACGCTTTGTTCAATGGTGTACATGGTTTTAAACTCTTCCTTCGGTACGCTAACCTCCTTTCACGTTTCAATGGTGGAACTGATCGCCCTGAGCTTCGGATCACTATTTAGGCATTACGTATGGCGATTACAGCGCCATCTGTTAGCAGCTTTAGTAACTATTATCTCAAACTGCTGTATACACTTCTTACAGCTGTCACGATATACATACCGTTTACTGCATTCCTCTATCGATCTTCGTTTTCGAGATATTTAATTTTGAAATCAGGGAGTCCTTTTCTGGACACCCTGTAGGTTCTCTACTTCTCTTTATTTTCTATTTTTCTTTCCCCTTTGTTATTATCTCCATGAACTCTTCCCACCTTGACTCTACTGTACTTGTGCCTTCCTTCCACTCGCTGAATTGTTCTCTGAAATATCTCTTCAAATTTGAAACCTGTGCCTTTTTATAATTGTACCTATTTCCCCCTTCAATTTTGGCTGCTGGTTCACTGAATCCTCTAATATCCATCAGAACTACGGGAAATATATATATATATATATATATATTAACTGAAGAAGCAGAAGTAACTTTCGTTGGTACTGTTAACGTGGCGCAGTCCTATTCGCGCTTAATGGTCGCTTACGCGATCGTCCTTTAGGTATTAGCACCATTCGCTTATTGGCTACACATAATCGTTGACATGCTAATGTAATTGGTAGCAGTCCAAATCCCAGACACGTCACATACGGAAAAAAACTGAGGATAGAGACAAGGAGAGGTACACGTGAATTGAGAGTTTGTTTCACTAGTAATAGACAGCAGACATCAAGCCGAGAAACATATTTTTTAAGTTTTAAATGAAAAATCCGTCTTTTAGCAACTATTTTTTTTTATTATCTCATCAGATGCATTTCGCCTCCTTTGAATGGGGCATCATCAGTGACTGTGAATGTATACATGTGTTGTTAATACAAAGTTTACAAACATTACTATATACATTCACAGTCACTGATGATGCCCCATTCAGAGGAGGCGAAACGTGTCTGAGAGATAATAAAAAAACCAGTTGCTAAAAGACGGATTTTTCATTTAAAATTTATTGTTAAGCAACTGCGGAAAGATGGCCAGTAAACCATGTAACATATTTTTTGTTTTGTTTTGGATGAACCGTCCACGAATAAAGGCAGCAGAAGTAATTTCTGGTGGTACTATTTAGCGGTGCGTAGGAGTATTCGCGGCTAATGGTCACTTCTGATTAGCCGTGATCTTTGGCAGTCAGTAGCTTATTGGATTCGTAATTTATATATTAATCCGCGTATTGTAGATATTAATCGTTTACTGAGTAATAAAATTGCGTTGGAAACGTTCTCCATTTAATGAGAAAGGTCGTAGAAACTATTATAGAGTCTGTTGATCCTACATCCGTTGATTTAAATTTTATTGCTTTGTTCTGAATTTCTTCGCATGGCTAAAATGGTTATTAAAATCGTGCATACGAAATAAAGTATTTATAAAATATGATTTCGTCTATAAGCGTTTGCGGATAAGGTATAATTCAGCCTGGACCACAGTAACAGCGAACAGCGTTAGATACCATTTAAAAATTGGATATCCGCAATATCAAGTGCTATGGTTACGTTTCACCTCTCTCTCTCTCTACCCAAAACCAGGGCCGGCGCTAGGAATTTCGGGCCCGGGATAAAATGGGCGACCTTTTTTATGTCAGCTCTACAAAATGGCCCGACAATGGGCGTATTCTTGGCTTCATGGCATGAGGGCCCCTATAGTCGGTGATCGGGCCCCTATCAGCCGGCGGGGCCCGGGCACTTTTGACCCGCTTACCCCCCCTAACGCCGGCCCTGCCCAAAACTGATCCTACAATAGCAGAGTGCTAGGAATAAGAAGAAGAAGTAAAATGTAAGTCTGGCGTTATATTTGTACGTTGTACTTCATAAAGATACAAGTAGACAATGTATTACTCGCGATAATTTTCTGTTTTTTACTGTATTATATTGCGTATATTCCGTTTTCATTACCGGAGTGTTACTATTACCGAATTTTGCGAAATAGGTTCAGTGCTGACGACAGGGGTGTGTAATTAATTTTCCACTAATGATTTGCTGTTGACACTGTTCCTCAAACGAACGTGTGGTTAATTTTGCACTAGCGGCTCAGGACTTCCACTCATAATGGCTGGATTCCGATCGTTCTGTGAAGATCTAGTGTCAGCTATGGACTATAAGTGCCAAATTAACTAAATCGTCATGTAGTGTGTTGTATCAGTCCTGGATCAATTGTGCATAAATAAATATATTGTAATTTGAGAACTGGTGTCAGCTCTGTAGCAACTGCGCAAAAATTAACTGCTAGTTTCTCATTCCAAGGATGAAATTATATTTTACACATATTTTAATTTTTTATGCATAATGTTAGCAGCAATTCTTGCAACGCTAGGAAAAACAGGAAAACGGAAGATAGCATCAAATATAGTACAATAGTACAACTATTATCAGAATAATTTCAGTGGATTGTCTATTCCAGACAATTTCATTAACTAGCCTACAGTTAAAAAAATATTAAAAGCAGGTGTATGAATAAAAAGACGTAGCCAGTAAGTGGCAGGCATTAATATATAACAGCCGATCTTCAATCAATGGCAAATGGCCATTATTAGTCATTAGTGCCCCCAAAATTACTTCTGTTTCTTCGGTTTATGAATAGTTCACAAGATTAAAAAAAAGAAAAAAAAAAAGAAAAGAAAATCGGTGTAACATCTGCTTTCCATTGTTACCAAAACAAAACCTTAATACATGGTCACTTATTCTTGTGCATAACCTGGGAATTTAAAAAAAATCGTGTGATAATATTAATGGAAGTTTATATTAATATAATATTATTATAGAATATAATTATATAATTATTAATATAATATTAATGGATTTTTTGCACCCTGGACCAAAATAACATCTAATACACCGTGGAACAACGTTAGCGACAGTGATTAGCCTATAGTATTTATTTCTGAACTATATTGCTTTCATGAACGCCGTATAGTTTTTGGATGGATGTAGTTCTATTTACACAGCCTGGACTTTATTTAAAACTGACATTCGTGGTAAAGTATGAGGATGATGACATTAGAATCAAATTTATCTTGGTTTCATAAGCATCATATTATAAACGTTATTAGTCATTTAATTTAATTTACTTGTGATTGAGCGCACGTTCCGAAGACAGTATACCTCCACACTACTTTGATTTTTGTTTGTTTGTTAATTTTTATCTTAAATTCTTCGAGCGTAGTTTTCCACGCATTTACATTTGCGCTTTACAGATTTTAATTATAAATTAATTTTTGGTAAATACTCAACACTTCTATTTGAAATTTATTCCAATCTCTCATTAAGTTATCATAGTTCAAGGTGTACACTGTTTTACGTCATATTGATCTCTCAGGGTATATTTTCCATAAAGAATTTTGTAATAAAATATAAATTAAAAAAAAAATTACGTTCGTTTTTCCTTAATATTAACTCTCCGATAGTCTTTACCAATTACTTTTGAAAACGTTTTTATCTTTACTAGTGAATATTAATTTTTCAACATTATGAAGTTTAGAATAACGTTGCTGAGTCACAGCAACGCGTGACCGGGTCAGCTAGTTTAAAATATTTCTCATATTACACAGAGTCGTGTATTCAATGAATATCTGCTGTAACTATCTAAATTCTGAAGAAAAAAAACCAGCCCCGAGCTCACCATCAAAATGTGTGTGTTAGCCCTGTGTAGTTACTCACACATATATATATATATACATCTTTTTTATTTTTTGCGCTAATACTGTATTTATATGCCTACAGGTGCGAAGAAATTTCAATAGCAGTTTTATTTTGAAACTTATATATTATGAGTGGAGAGCTGACAGTGAAGAGTCAGTACCAGGTTGGAGTACGTGTGCTGGAATGCAAGCACCTCACTTGGTTGAACATGGACCCGTTGGTATGCGTGGAAATCAATGGGGATAGACACTGCACCAGAGTGGTGGAGTCCACAGACAATCCTTACTACAATGAGGTCAGTTGTCTTTAATAAATGAAATATTCACACATGAACCGCTGGAATGTGTTGTAGAAAAGTATATATGAATGGTCGGATATCTCTGCTGTCTTCTTCAGGTATAAATTTATCTGTACTGGTCGACGGACCAACAGCTTCTGAACAAACTATTTTTTTCCTGCTTAAGGAGAAGGGAGGGCTGTTGGAGAAAAGTGTCTCTTTTTAGGCCGGTGGGAATCTACATAAATATTTCCATTATTTATTATTTTGATACATACTATAATCTATTTATGTATATTAAGCAAGCTGTCACGACATGACGTCATCTATGACGTCGCGCAATGACGTCTCGCTTTACGCCATTATTCTTGGTAATGGACGTTATTTAATAACATTTCCAAGAATCCGTGAATAAATTAACTTACGGAACACTGAAATAAAAGTATGTATTGCTTTAAAATCGACATATAAATCATCAGATGCTTGTATTTACGTAACATCCTTTTGATGTATAGAAGTATTCCTTAAATTCTTTGTCCATAGATATTTAAGATAAAAGCTTTGTATTTCGAGCATCAATGTAGCTAATGTTTTGGTTAGATTGTTACTTAGCATGGATCAGAATTACAAATGGCATTTGACGTTACGGCAGAGGGCATGAATAATTTAGTGTTTTGTTATAAATATTTTTAAACTGTCCTATTATTGAAATTACTAATTCGTTTGAACGGAAATAGTTGGACACTCCCGATCTGTACATCTTACTCTACATTTGAAACAAATATTACATGGCATAATGTAAGTTTATAAGATTTATTTTAATTTCCTTTGCTTTCACTGTCTAATATTACTGAGTCTATTATTTCAGCAACTGTGTCAGCCATTCAAACGTTTTAATATCGGTCTGAATCACGGATAACAAAAAAGGAATGTGCAAAAAACCCTTGAACATTTTTAATTAAATTTATATCGCGATGCATTATTGACACTAAAACGTGATACAGTTCATGTATTAATATTCGTGAGATTGAAGTATTGTTCTTCTGGCGACAAGTTTATCGTAATACATGGTTAGGTTAAAATGCAAGCCGGATCCGGATGAAAACTGAAACCTTTTGCTACAGCGCAAGGCACGAGGAATCACACTACAACGTGACTTGTTAGAACACTGAAATAAAAGTATGTACTGCGTTTAAATCGACATAACAATCATTAGATACTTATATTTACGTAATATTCGTTTTATGTAAAAGTATTCGTTAAAATATTTTACCACAGATATGTAAGATAAAAGCTTTAATTTTCGCAATATTAGCTGCAGTTTTGGTAGATTGTTAATAGAACTGGACGTTATAGCAGAGAGTATGAGTAATTTTTTTAAAAAATAGTTTGTCTTCATGAGTGTTCTGTTATTTAAATCATTACTTCGTTTTAACGAAAGTAGTTCCACACTGATCGCGACTATACAGCATAGACTACTACCTAATATTACGTGGATTGGCGTAAGTTGTTAAAATTTATTTTTAATACCTGGGACTGCACCACTTTCGTAACCTTCGCGAAACTGGCACCAACCTGTTGGAATTTTCATCAGTCGCTTCGTCAGTATGCCATATTCACGTTTTGCGTTCATACTTTGCGGAAAAGTCGCTAGAAATTTAATTACAAATGCCGAAATATGAAATGCTGAGCAACTGCGAAATGCTATCAGCACTGCAAAAATAACATAAAAATTATGAGTACAGGAATCATTACAACCTAAACAGTTTCGTTTTGTCGTAGAAATCGTGGTTAGGTTGAAATACGGCCTGGACCAAGTGAAAAAATTTTACGAAATTTTCTCTATGAGGCAATCGTCATCGAAATGACGCAGTGGCGAAAGCGATGCAGTCCCCTTTCCTTAACTGATGCCATATTTCAGCCGCATGTAACTGTGTCAGCCATTCAAAGATTGTATTATCTATCTGAATCACGAATATTCGTAAAAAAAAAAGGGAAGATGGAAGAACCCATACAGATTTTTGATGTAGTTTATATCGCGAAGCATTTCTACTACTAAAATGCGATATAGTACATGTATTAATATGCGTGTGATTGAAGTATTAGTTCTCTGGCAGCAAGTTTAGCTTAGTATGTGGGGGTCAAGTTTATGTTGCGATACATGACTATCAATGCGCGTGTGATTGAAGTTTTGATTTTGTAGCGGCAGTATTAGCCGAGATTGTGGTTAGATTGAAATTCAACCAGGACCAGAATAAAAAATAAACCTTAACACAGCAAAAGCACGTTGAATTTAGTTATTATCAGTTATTTAAGCAGCTTTTATAAGCACTATGTCACGTTTTGACGTCATGTATCACGATGTGAACTACTCCCGTATGTGGTTAGATTTAAAATGCAACCTGGACCAGGATAGCAATCGAAACATTTTGATACAGCGCAAGGCACTAGGAATTGCATTTATTTAATAAAATTCAATCTATTTAAACAACTGATAAGAAATTAATTGCTACAACACTGAAAGAAAAGTATGAATTTTGTTTAAATTGGCATATTAACTATCAGTTGCTTTTTCTTTTTACTGAAATCATTACTTTGTTTGAATGAAAGAAATTCCAAATTGATCGCGATATATACGGGCTAAATCACAATTAAAACTAATATTACGGGGCATAACGTAAATTTTTAAGATTTATTTTTAGCATCTTTCGTTTTCACTGGGGACATTGAAGTTGACAACTGAAACTTTTTGCTACATCACAAGGGACGAGAAATTACAGCACATTGATTTTTATTTTATAACAATTATATTTAGGTAAGCAACTAAAAAGAAATTAATTGCAAGAACACTCCAATAAACCCGTCATTTTTTACGGGCTTTGTGCCTAGTCTATTAATATAAAAGGCAAGTGTCACGTCTGACGTCACCTGTCAAGCCATGACGTCAATCTATGACATCAATCTATTACGTCGCACTATTAAGTCACGCTTTACACTATTTTTCTTTGTTATGAACTTTACTAGTTGGTGCCCACGAATTCATTCGTGTTTGTAAAGAATTGGGATTGACAGCTACCGACATCTATCCACCATAGGGCATGATGGGAGACTCGATGCTATTACCACACACAAACGCCAGTCATCTGCGCTTTGTAGTTCAGGCAGCAAAGTAAAATATACGGATACACATGTCTTTGGTCGAAATACGAAAATATGCTTCATCGACCACTTTCAACCACCATATCTCCCACATCTTTATAGCTACCGACATTTAACCACCATAGTACACGACAGGAGACACGATACCACTACCACACACAAACACCAATGATCTACGCTATGTAGTTGTGGCAGCAAAGATGGAGGAAGGAATATATGGAGACGAAATAACGCTAAATCTGTGAAACCTCATATAAACAATCGTCTCCTACTGCGCATGCGCGGCGGTCATAGGAATAAACCCAAAACATTGGGCTGTTTGCACTGTGTCTGCTGATGAGAATATTTCATTTTCTAATATTCAGAAGTTTTCTATAATACCAAGTTGTGTTGCTCATGGTTGCACAAACAGACAAGAGAGGAAACAATCTGGAATAACGTGTCATAATTATATCATATTGTAATTATTGTTCTTGAAGAGTCTGATAGGTAACTGCAACATTGCGGCCTATCGTTATAAATTTGTTCATTGCTCTCAACAGGATACTGTTGATCTCAAATATTTGTTGGTGTGATATAGAAAATTAGCATATGTCACTACTTTGCACCTGAAAAGCTAGCCTTATTGTGGACAAGTGTTGAAAGTCTAATTTAAGCTGGTCAAGTTTACATCGCGACACAGTGAATATGGTATTCTGCATGCTTTACTCCAGTTTCAGTTTACACTTAAAGTGTACAACGAAATTAATTGTGATAATTTGTGCTGTTCGAACTACTAAACGCGATGAAGCAAACGTTGTTACCCGAAATGTAGTTCGCGATGCATTTCATGTGTTTAGTTGTGTCTACATAGTTTAATTAAGTAGCGACAATATGA
Organism: Vandiemenella viatica; assembly: GCA_031002005.1. Taxonomy (NCBI): domain Eukaryota; kingdom Metazoa; phylum Arthropoda; class Insecta; order Orthoptera; family Morabidae; genus Vandiemenella; species Vandiemenella viatica. The sequence goes on from JARYHS010013631.1 coordinate 30,064,497, forward strand.
ATGGAAATGTGGGTAGGTTGAAAAGCAGCCTGTACCAGAAGGGACAAACAATTTATTATTAGTTGTTAGTAATTTCATAAGCACCATGTCAGTGACACAACGTGTATCGCTTATCGCAATGTATACTACTCCCATTTAAGCTTCTGACTTTTGGAGGCAGCATATCTCGAGAACTAAACGAGATATCGAAATTTTTTATTGCTTACTTTCAATATCTCTCGTCGTGGTACATAAGAATCTATTATCAAATTTGACTTTTGGGATATTATTCTTCTGTATTTCAACCTAAAACACCTCACTTTTGTGACAGTATATCTCGAGAACTAAGTGAGAAAATTTTATTATTAATTTTTGATTTGTCTCGTCGTGTTATATAAGAATCTAACACCAAATTTGATCCTGGGGAAATGTTTCTTCCGAATTTCAACCCAAAGCACCTCACTTTTGCGACAGTATATCTTGAGAACTAAGCACGATATCTAAAAAAAAAATTTTTCATTTTTCGTCTATCTCGTAGAGTTACATAATAATACATGATCAAATTGCGATGCCACGGTTGTCGTATGATTCCCTTGAGGTTTTTGTGCCTATTCCGCTTCTTTCTACGGCCAAGCAATATGGCGACCTCCCCACCCCACTCCTCTCTACCCGGTTTCACTCCAGTGCGTGGTGAAAGTCCGTTGCGTCGTCTCAATATATTCCTTCCTTCATGGCAGCAAAGTGACATATACGGAGACACATGTTTTCGGTCGAAATACGAAAATATCCTTGATCGGCCAGTTTCAATCACCATATCTCCCACACTCCCACAGTTACTGAAATTCGGCCAACGTTGTGATCTATGGCTGACCCTATGCTACTACCACACACAAACACTAGTGATCTGCGCTAGATAGTTTTGGCTGACAAGTGATACACCATGACACATACGTCTTTGGTAAATTTGAAAGTGCCGCAGGTCAACCACATTCAACCTCCATATCTCCCTCACCTCCATAGCTACCGACATCTAACCACCATAGTACACGGTAGGAGACACGGTACCACTACCACACATAAACACCAATGATCTACGCTATCTAGTTGTGGAAGCTAATTGTCATACATGGAGACACATGCCTTTTGTCGAAATACGAAAATATCCTTGATTGGCCATTTTTAACCATCATATCCCCCACACTCCCACAGTTACCGAAATTCGGCCAAAGTTGTGCATGACAGGAAAATCCATGCTACTTCCAGACACAAATACCAGTGATTTGTGCTAGGTAAAGGTGGCTGAAAGGTGAAATATATGGAAACACACGGCTGTTTATATATGTATAAAATTTAATAACATTTCTAAGCATCCGCGAATAAATTAACTGACATAACACTGAAATAAAAGTATTTATTGCGTTTAAATCGACATATCAATCATTAGAAGCTTATATTTACGTAATATTTATTTTATGTAAAAGTATTCGTTAAAATCTTTGGCCACTCATAAGTAAGATAAAAGTTTTAATTTTCGAACATCAGTGTTAACGAATGCTTTGATTAGATTGTTACATAGCATGGGTTAGCATGGGTAAGAATTACAACTGGCGTTTGAAACTACAGCAGGGCATGAATAATTTAGGTTTTTTTTCTTCAAAATAATTTAAGGTGTGCCATATTATTGTTATTAAATCGTTTGAACGGAAATAGTTGCACACTAATCTGGAGTTGTGCAGACTACAATTAAAATAAATATTACGTGGCGTAATGTAAGTTTATCAAATTTATTTTAATCTTCTTTGCTCTCACTGAGTAAAATTACTGAGGCTATTATTTCCGCAACGTGTAACTATGTCAGCTATTGAAACTGTGTAATATTGGTCTGAATCACGTTGGTGATTTTTGGTTTTAAACTTTTTATTTTTTGTTGAAGGTTTTTGATCAAATTTAGGAAGTTGCATAATAACTGGGACTCATCAAGGAATTGTCGTTTTGGTCTAAAAACCATTGCACACGTTCGTTGGTTGCTATTACTGGCTAAGGTAAAATAAGAACGAGTTACGAAAGAATTATGCTGTTCGTTTGAAATTTACCACATACGTTCCTGTGGTCATACCCTTTAAGAAAAAGCGTACATGAAAGCAAAATGAAACTTACGTTAGACGTTAAGCAACATGAAAATTACGAATTAACACAACAGAAAACCGCTATTTCACTTCACATTGTCACGTTAAAGATAGCATCTGCACTCTACAGCAACAACTGTAAAAACGCTGGCAACGTTTCTTGGTGGGATATGAATATATTCCTGCGTCGTATGTAGTGATAATAATTCACTTATTATAATAACTTATTTCATAATCACCATATATTTAATATACCAAAATTTCTAGTGAATTATGCTTAACAACAAGAACCAACCGTCATTTTGGGACAGGTTGCATTCCAACTATAAAATCTAAATTCATTCGTTCGCTTACGGTTCACAGTTGTTGCATTTTTTTTGTGTTTAATTTGTTCCATATTTATATTTTTGATAAATGTGATAGCAACATATTTCCGAATAATATCGTTCAACGAACGTGTGCAAGATCATTATAGGCCTACTTCGCTATATAGCTTCTCCCAGTCGCTCGCGTTACGGCACTGACGTTTGTAAGGTATGTAAACATTTTACAGCTCTAAGCGCAACACGCATTAAACAATATGATCTGTTGAATGTGTATAACAATTTTCAGACCAAAAGGATAATTCCTTTATGAGTCCCAGTGATTACCTTAGATACCAAATTTATATAGCAATGCATTATTGCCACTAAAATTCGATACAGTACATCTACTATATCATTTCGTAAGGTCACCCACTCACCTCGTTAGCTATTGGCTGGAGTAAGGTGTCACGTGTCAGCCTTCGCTCACAAAACAGCGACCAGAGATACATTGGAAGGAATTCGTGGTTATGTCTACAATTTAATAACTAAGCAACTGCTACCAAATTAATTGGCACAATACATTCAATAAGTTTGCTTTTCGTAGCGTTTTATAGTTACAAATTTTTTAATAAATTTTGTAGCTGAAAAAATGTGGATCTGCTTTTCAGTAACATGTTGATAATTAAAACAATTTTTAAAAAATTAAATTACTCACAGTCTCTGCTGTAACCACGAATGCCAATTGTCATTTCGGCTTAGGATAAATTTCAGTTTAATTACTATTTTCACTAATGTTGTTGCTTGACGGTTTATTTGCTTTTATGGGCATTTTACTGACCACTTTCGTTATTGGTCTTTATTCATGTTCGTTGCATGTGAGTTATTAGGTTATTTTAAATGGTCATCAGAGCAAATGTGTCACCAAATCGACTGTTCTGGTAATTTATTTCTGCGGAGTTGCTCATCTGTTTCGTAATATGGAATGTGTATTAAGCTCTTTGGCCGTCACAGTTATTATGACTAATGTTTACGTTATGAGTGTTTGCCTAGTCTCAATGATAAACAACATGATGCTTTCGAAGCAAACATGATTTTTTTTTAAATTTTGCAGAGTGAACTTTAAGGCCAAATACAATTCAAGTTCGTATTTAAGCAAGTTCGAGTGTATGACCTTTGAAACAGTTATACGATAGCGATCGTTCCTGTCCGTGTTTAATACTTACCTCTCTTAATGCTTCTGAGTTCTTCAAGCACAAGAGATTTTATTCATCCTAAGAGTGAAACACAGGTCAGGCTTATATTTGGCCAGATCAGATCACCCTGTCATAATCTTTCATCCTAAAATTGGAACTATTCTAGACCCGTGACGATACGCAAAAATCAGTCACGGGCTTACACTAATGTAATAATATCCGTGAGACTGAAGTACTTTTTTTCTGGTGACAAGTTTAGAGTAGTACCATATATGTGGTTAGGTTGAAATGCAACCTGGACGCGGATGGAAACGGAAATTTTTGTTTCAGCGCAAGGCACAAGGAATTACATTGAATTTTATTTTAAAACAATTCTATTGTCAGAACACTTAAAGAAAAGTATGTATTTGAGTTCGGCAGACATAAGGAAACTTGAACTTGTTATGAACTCCTCTGTAAGGTTCATCTGTGACCTACGACTGTACGACCATGTCTCACCTTCATACGACTGCTTACAGTGGTTGCGCGTTTGGGATCGACGACGATTCCACACTCTATGTCTCCTTCACCGCCTCATGCATCTGAAAACTCCCGCCTACCTTTGTTCCAATATCTCATACCTAGGACTTTCTCATAATATTAACACCAGATCCCTGAACTCAAACATACTAACCATCCACTCCTACAGCTCTGAAACACTAGCCAATTCCTTCTTCATTTCAGCGGCTAGACTGTGGAATGATCTTCCCCTGAAAATTAGAACTACCACAAAAATCGGCCCATTTAAAACTCTTTTAAGAAAGCATTACTTATTGGAGCACTAGCTAAAAGATCTCTCCTTCCATGCATAACTTAATATTTAGATTTGAATACTATTGATTTAGATAGTGTCCACCTCTTTAATCTGCCTTCCCTATTTGTTTGTGTCTTGTTTCTTCATCCTACTAGTGTTAAGGTTGTACTGTTTACTTCTTTAACTTCCACTAGCATTAGTTTTTACCATTAAATTATTAACTAGTTAAGCACGAATATTATTAAGAATTTAGTTAGTATTTTACTCATAAATATTATTAACTTTTTTTTTGTTAGTATTACTATTGAACTTAAATCATGCCAAATGTTATATAAGTGTTGTATACTGTTAGTTTGTGTAAGGTGTTTATTATTTATTGTAAACACCTGGTATGATGTAAGAGAGGGCTTGACAGACCTAATCTTGCCAGGCTAAATAAACCTTCAAATAAATAAATAAATTATCCATTTCTCTATTGAAATCAAAAAAGTTCCAGATTGATAGCGATCAGTGCAGCCTAAACCACAATTAAATATTACGTGGTATAGAATAAGTTGTTAAGGTTTATTTTCACGGGAGTCATTATATCAGCTGATGTAAACTGTATCAGCCTTTATAACATCGATCTTCATCACAGGTTACAAGAAAGAAAGGTGTAAGTACATGTGAAGATTTGGGATCAAGTTTATATCTCGATGCATGTTGACACTGAAATGAAATACAGGGAATGTATTAATTCGCCTTGCTTTTCTAGCGGAGTTGGGGTTAGGCAGAATTGCATCCTGGACCAAGTTAACAACTGAAGCTATTTTTACAGCACAAGGGACGATAAAAACAATGAGCTTTATTTTGTAACAATTCTATTTAGTTATTACCATACACTTTTTATTCCATCTGGATCCGAATCTTTTTGCTTCTTGCTTTACGCCTCGTCGACGTTGAGGTTATTAGAGGCGGAAAAGGACAGGGGGTAAGGAATGGGACAGAATTCGGCAATGGCCTTTTGAAGGAACCAACTTGCCCTTCGCCTAGAGTGATTTGGGGAAACCATACAAAACTCAAATCTGGATGGCCTGACGGTGAATCGAACCCACGTCCTCCCAAATTCGAGGGCAGGGCAGAGTGTTAGCCGTTCACTCACCACGCTCGTTGACCGGATCTGAATTTTGTCCAAGGCAGATGGCTGAATGTGCTTCCATCTCAATGATCGCTTTTGTTGTTTACATATATTTTTCGTTGGCATTGTCAACGGTTTCGAAAGTGTAGATAATTGACTTTGTACCTCCTGTCGAAAGTTTTCGTCATATAGTTCGTTTTCAGGGAAGGCATTCACTGATAAATGTTAATTTGAAACCATCAACTTTCTGTCGATTGTCGATTACTAGAGTTGTCGTTTGTGTCTTGAATTTACTGCAAAAATTTTGTACCCTCCTGTTATTTAACTGCCCCATTCTGACTGTCTGTTTTGTGTTATTCATCTTGCTTCGTCTATTCCATACTCGTCTGAGGTAATTGTTACCTTTTATTTTCATTTCTAATTAATGTCAGTACTCATATCGTGTTGTTGGTTTCCATTTTTTAACAGTTGGTCACTTACATTTTCCACGTCTTGGTTGTCAGTGATTGTCAGAGGGGCCTTCGTTATTATGCCTTTATATTTTGTCCAGTCAGCAGTCTGATGTATTTGATTTGATAAGGGGCTAGGATCTGCTGTTTTGGAGAAAATTATCGGAATTTGGTCACTCGCAACGCTGTCTTCTAGCCTGTCAAAATATATTTTAGTTGAACAGTTGCTATATGAAATGTAATCAGGTGTTGAGTACCATTGATGTCCTACGAATTTTTGTGCTGACGTTATCATATTGCGTACACTTTCCGTAGTCATCAGTCAACTCCGGTGTCTCCCCAGTCGCTCCTCGCTGTTCTGTCAACACTCTCGCCGAAGGAGTAGCAGCCTAGGCCACCTGCGGATTAGCAACTGTTACGGTCTTTTGGAAGTTTCACAAGTGCCGTTTTCCAGCGTCACTACCAACAGGGCCACCAGACAACATTGAAGTTAACTTGCTCAATTTGAGAAAGCAATTAGTTAGGGATTTCAGGGGTTTGGATTAATTACGATGATAACATTACCAAAGCATAATGATACCGGCACCTCTGCATGTGTGGGGCGAAGCACATGGATTACGTAACACTGGCTTCGATGTGATGCGTTGGTAACTAAATAATCTCAGGTTGACATGTTATAAACTGGTGAGAACTATGCAACTCTACAACTTTGCAACAGAAAAGCGAACTTTTCCATCACATCCAAGTGTCATGTGAAACTTTACCAGAATTTCTCACCGTAAAACTGCAAGATGTCTTCTTTAAGAAATCTAGCATCAGACAGGTCAGATGTCTTCCCTTACACATCTCGTGACAGATTGCTCCAAGTTCAATCACCTTCTCCGGCAACAGAAAAATTAACAATTGTTGATAAATCCTCGGTTCCTAAAGTTTTCGTTCGATTTTGCCGCACTGTCAATGTTCATTTCAAATCATAACCGTGATGTAGTGAAATATCCTGGGTTGGTTGAGCTGTCTTACACTCTCTTGGAAAAATTCAGCGATCGGCGTTGCCTCACACCGCTACAGGCAAAGTTCCTCGTTCCAGTTCCATTGCCTATCCAAGGTTGCCATGTCCGCTAAGCAGGCCACGTGCCGTTTAAGCTTCTCGCTGACTGCAAACCCATTCCAGCGTATACGCAGAAATATTCTCATTACCTGCACAATATACTTGAAAGCCCATTGTATTAAAATGTTTTAAATTAAATTTGATTATTATTAATTACCACGCTCTTAAATTATTGATTTATTTATATAATTATATAAATTTATCTCACATGCTATTCTAATATTTAATATTTACTTTGTCACTTCATAACGTCATCTTGGTATGTGCCTGATTGGATCGGCATAGTACCTTGGCAGAAAATATCGTCAAACTGACGAAACAGAATTAGCGCGTCATTCTAATTTTCTATAGTTATTAACTTGTTGCTTAAAAGACAATGTTTTAATCTGGTTACTTTCTGTACTGAATTAAGTATTTATAGTTTGTAAACACAATTAAATACGAACTTAATCATTCTGTAATATTTCTGTTCCAGTTTTTCCTTTTCTCCTATCATGCAACACTTTCTGATGTAATGGACAAGGCAATTACGGTTTCGGTAAGACTGCGTAGCTATGAAAGTTTTCACATAGTAATATAAAAAATATAGGCTATGATTATTAAGTTAAGTGTGGTAAATAATACAATATACGCACGAAGCAAGAAATATTCTGTGTTCTAAAGTAAGTAATACGTGACATCCAAATATTATGTAGACCGACAACTTCCTAACATTAGCAATATAATTGTTTCAGCTGCTTTGTTGTGTCCTCGGCCTGCATTTGTTTCAGGTCAGAGGAGTGTTCTGGCATTAAATTCATTAGTAATATTGAAAACAATGGGGCAGATCCTTTTGAAGGGAAATATTGTTGTGTATGTACATGATTTTACCCCTATTATTTCTGAAAGTATTTTACAGTAGGTTATATTATAAGATTTCTTGCTTTTCCATTTTTTAAAAATAAGAATCATTGTAAACTCTAAAAGTGGGTTGAGTTAACTCCTGTAGAATGAATGGGCCATCATTAGGGTTCGGATCTTTATTGTACGTCATAATTTTTTTACTGCCTTCTTTTCAATCTGTAATGCTGAATTAAACGCTAATTAAACTGTGGTATTTAAATGCATTTTATGAAGCATGAAAATGCATATTCAGACAATTTTTCTAATTTTGGTCGTATTACGATAGTATTCATGGTCATATTTGAGGAAAAATCTGGTAATTTTTTAAAATAGTATTATACATTGAAGGAAAAAATATAACTAATTATCACTGAAATTTTCAGAATTCACCAGTCAAGAACTAAAGTTATACATTATGGTCATTCTCTCGAAATTAATATTCCATCCGAATTTTAATACCGAAAATGCATCAGACCATGCTTGTGTCGAGCCACGTCAATCAGTCTCACTGCCGCCAATACTTTTAAAAATAATCTATATATTGATACGCTAAGCGAAAATTTCGGATCCATTTTTAAGAATAAGTGCCGCCAGAGCACTCTACCTGTTGTTCAATTCTGGGGCAGGTTCAGCTGACAGCTGATAGATGGCGCAGCAAGCGAGAAATGCAGAAAGGTAAAATCTATATATTGCGAACGGAAAAGTGTGAGATATGGCATAGTTAATGTTTATATGGAGAAGAAGTGCTAAAATCTGTATATAATATGTGTTACAGATGCATCAAATTAAATTGAATAAAAAATTCGTTATTTAAATTCAATTTTTTTTGGTGGTAAGCGAATCTGCCGATGTGTGTGATCTTTTTCAGCAGTAAAGAAAAAAAAAAAAAATGAGCATAGTTAATACATGTTACAAATAGATTATACAAATAAAAAATTAATATGCGAACGTGTGTGTGTGTGTGCGTCAAATAGGATTGGAGCCAACGTTCTGGCGTGTATTCCTAGCATTGAGACTCTTTGTGGTCTTCGGTAAAACGAAAGACTCGCATAAAGTAGAGATTAATCTCTGAAGTTATAAAAGGAATACTTCGAAAAGGAATGTAGCGATTCTGCCAGATACTATATTTGATTATTTAAAATGTTAAGCTTTGGTTAAGTGTCTTTTGATTTTTTAACTTCAGTAATTTCATTAGAGAGAGACAAGAAACAAGGAATACTTATTTGCGTGAAATTCAAAATGATAATAGACCAAGTATAAATAGCGAACACAGAAAATGACGAAATTATTTTGATAGATACATTTAAGTGCGCACTGAATGTCATTCCACGAAATTTTTACAATTTCGAATTTTCAATGCAGGTTTCGCAATGCAAAACATTTCGATCCAGAAGTCACTTCAGGTGAAATTACTGCATTTACTTCATGTTTCATAAAGCTAAAGCAGTTTTCCGGCCTTAAGTCAAAATGAATATTTTAAATTCAAATTAATCATCGATAAATACATTTCATCATTTGCTATGGTTAGTTCAGAAGCTCAAATTTAGCATACAGTTACGCGTGGAGTGTATAGTTTTAATTTTATAGGTAATGCAGAGAATTAATCCAAACAACACATGCTAATAACGTATTGGTATACGCTCGCAGCTAACGAAGTCAGTGTATACAGTATATAATATATCTATGCTCCCACCAAACACAATAGAACAAATTCAAATAATGATTATTACTCTTCGATGAAAGAAACTTAACAACTTAATGAATTACGGTCGAATTTCGACCGCTGTGCGATCACTAGTAGTGTTAAATCTGCATTTGATTAGTGAGTATCGCCATGCCGAATGTGTGAAGTTACCGATTTACATTAAGGAATTTGTAAAGGAGTATTTTAGTACAGACGAAAGAGGTCTTTTCCGTAAATTATGTGAAATTATAGTGACTTCAATAAAACAATTTAAAATTTAATTTCCCAATGGAGTAGTGAGTGCACGAAAGCAAATTATGCTGTCTAATTGAATGCGACACTACAGGACAAAATAAATTATGTACAATTGAGCAAGTTTTGATGTATAGTAAATTTAAATGTTTGGTCATATTTTGTTATTTTTAGGTCGTATTTACCCGTTTTTAAGGTCATTTTTCAAGAACATTTCTCTATTCTTTTGGTCATAAAGATCCGAACCCTAGCCATCATTGTACTAAGCTCCTGATGCACATAGAACCTTGCGGTAACATCTTGTTGTCTCTCTCTCCTATTTTTTTTTTTTTGCTTCCGGATTTACGCATAGTCGACGTCGAGATCATTAGAGGCGGGAAAGAACTATGGACAAGGAATAAGTTGAGAGTGCACGAAATTTCGGCTAATTTCCGTAATGAGATTAGTTGTATATCGGGAAGGGTGCCTGGGGAGGGGTGCCTATCACTCTTGCTGTGGCATCTGTCCCTTTTTCTTAAATTTTGGTCATTAGATAATTACAGTTTTTGCTTTATCTTTACATTTATCCAAATTTAATAACATTTTAAAGCTTCTAGTATTGCATTTCAATATATATATATATTATGCTTCTCTGCGGTTTGCGAGATTTGTTCACATGTGAAATTTCGCATTTTGTAATCATTAAATTATTATTAACTTTTTTGTGTGTCTAGTTTTACACATGGGTGCTAACCATACACATAATTATATACAATAATATCCTCAGAAACAATTCCATAAAATTACAGACTAACACAGAGACAAAACACGGAAATAATAACACGAATTTACAAACCTTACAGACTAACCTAGAACACTGAAACAATAACCAGGATTAATTACACGAAATTACAAACATTGCAGTCTAATACATAAACAAACACGGAAACAATAACACGAACTAGAATTCGCTATGGCCTTTTTGGAAGGAACCATTCCGGCATTCGCCTGGAGGGATTTTGGGAAACGATGGTAAACCAAAATCTGGGTTTCAGGGATTCGTCCATGCGAATGCGAGGCCAGAGCGTTATGGCTCACCCACCGCGATCGGTCTATTATCTATTGTATTTTAAAAGCGGGAAACTTTTCGTAATCAGAGAAACAACTTGTCATATGGAATACAGTCCATCACCACACCATGACGTATTAATCGATATAGGAAATGAAATAAGTATTCAAGGTTTCGAACAACGTCGAAGTAGAGATCTGTAAATGTAGTAAAACCGTAACCGGGAAAAAATGTACCCATGATTTTGGGCACTGTTGTAAGCTAGAGAGAATCAGTCAACAGAATTTTTTTTGTCAATCTGTTTGAAGGAAGACTATTTACGCAAAAATAACCTATCTGGTCTCAGGTGTAGTATATGGTCTGTTTCATTTTAATGTGACGTTGACAACTGGGAAGATAAGTGTGTCCGTTAGTATCTATTTTTCGTGAAACTTATATCACATTAAAAATACTGGGCAGATATTCATCGGGTTTCAAGCAATATCCACTCCATGGTCATAGGAGTAAAACTTCGATGTGACCTGGAAAAAAGTATCCTCAAGTTAGTACTCATTTAACGCGCAGTTGACATATATGCGGCGATATCTTTTTTCTTCTTCAGGCTTTACTCCTTGTCGAGAACATTAGAGGCGAAAAGGACTGCGGATAAGGAACGGAAAGAATTTGGTCATGACCTTTTGAAGGCATTCACTTGGAGTGATTTGGGAAATCCATGGAAAATACAAATATGGGTGCCCGGACGGGACTCAAAACATCGTCCTCCCTCATCCATCACGCTCGGTTTTCTCTGGTAGTATTGCCAGAATAATTTAGACGGCTACGACAGTGATAGAAGCGCAGAATTGGCTAATGGTCGTTGTTGGTTTTATTGACAATCTAAGAGCTGATGAAAACGCATGTTACATACATGTACTGCAACGCGTGTTTCATATCAAGAAATAACTCTGAAGCCATTAAATAGTTGTTTATGAACTTCTATCTTACATGCAGGTCATTTACAAGCGAATTATGGAGTGAAAAAAATCCATTATCAAGAAATGTTTAGATTAAAGATGCTGTCCTAAAAAGTGTCTCATAGCTACTAGCGAGATATGACTTCCCTGTTGCGACAGGAGTTGCTATTATTCTTCTTTATGTGAACAGAATGAGAATTAATTATATTAGCTTATTATCTTCCCATATGTTAGTTAAAGTCACATTTTTTAAAATTTATTCTAACGTATTAACCTTGTAAAGCCTGTGAGATTTTAGAACCTGCTGGTTGGGAAGCTGAGTTCAATGTGAGATAGAAACTTCAATACTTCATTTTACCTATTAATACCGCTATATCTCTACAATTGTTGACTATATCAATTTACGAGTAAAAAAACAAATACCACAAAACTATTTATCTATATAGTGTAATGTTTTAAGTCAGTAAATGGATACACTTAAATAATACTCGATTTTACTGCGAAAATCGAGACAAATGATCAAGAATTGCTCTCAGTTAAAATTTAATACTTGGGCTTAGTCCGGGAATCCTATCATTTGTCCAGTAATCATATACAAATACCATTTGACTCAAATGATTGCAGACTATAACAGTTGTCATAACTCGTACAATTCTAAGACCAATAATGGACACTTTACATGAACGTAACCTGTGAGTAATAATCAAGATGTGGCGTAATAATATTACATTGAAGTTATTGCCCTTAAGTCAATGAAATGTTGGTGCTAGCTAAGCACAAGCAACGCGTGATGCAGGACACTCATGCATCAGAAATATCGGAGAGAACTCTCGCAGAACAGCGCCTTAATACAGAGGTGGCCTGCAAATTGTCCATGTGAATGGACTCATGGCCGCTTTTTGTGTGGCGACACACGATCGCAGTGGTCGCGGAATTAAAACGTTTACGTTATTGCTGCGACGCGACGGTGTAGGTCTGAGGCCCTGGCTCGACCCGCAAGATGCGGAGTGAAGGACACGCAAAAGTGCTAGACTCTAAATCTCTAACAAATCAGACGGTCATAAAACTGTCATGGGTTGCACTGGCGCAGTAATTGTAGCCCTGGCGATGTCACGTTTAGTCCTCAGCTTGCGGGCAACACGGTGGTAGTGGGTGACAAGCCCGCAACTCCAGCTTCGGCGAAACGGTCAAGGCGATTCCCTTCTCGTTGTCTCGGTGGCAGGTTCCCCGGGGCAGCGAAAGTTCCTGGGCTAGATCTTGTAAACCAGAAACACATGTCTATGCGACTTGTGTTGCGAAACTTTCGCCCATTGGCCGCCTATTCAAGCCAACAAACGCGCGAAGCTTAAGGTGCTCCTTACAGGCTAGGATTTGATGCGGACGGAAGTATACTTTTCAGGGGCTTCTTCCCCGGCGTCTCCATTTTTATGTATTTACAAAGAATAAAATTCTCACCACTGGTACGTGTAAATTTGTTTGAGGGCTATTCAGCACAATAGCCTCTACTGTTGTGTTGTGTTGTTTTTCCATCCCTTGGGAAGTTTATAAATTCCTTTTTATTAAATTTTTATTGATAGAGTATGTATACAATTGCACAATTAGTCATTGCATATTTTTTTACCTAAGCTTCATTTTTTATTAGTCTAAATAAATGATAATGGTGACAAATCTGGACTGTAGGGTGGACGATCCAGATCTGCCAGAAGACAGCAAGGTGGGCATCTTTAGCCTTGTCCAACAGTTCATTGATGTGTGCAGATGAAATCTTTCCCGCCGATAACTTAACGTGGCTGTAGGTAAACTGATGCCGTGATACTTACAGAAAAGAAATAACAACAGTGATTTGCCCTATGTTAAAGAGCCACAGAACGATTAAGCGCTTTCATTATTTTTATTGTTATCATAACTTGGATATTGAAATTATTGAAACAATTTTTCTATTTTCTTGCTATTATTGAAAGAAAGTACTGGAATAATTTAAAGAGAATTTAGAAGGATTCACCGAATAGAATCATGCCAAAAAGTGTTGCGCCCTGCATTAATTGAAATTACTATTTTTACATACAGTTGTTATTTCACTGCCATCCCTTGTTACAACATATTAAATTCTTGCATCTGTTTTTCTAAGACTATGGTCTCACTCATCTGTTCTTTGATAGTTATCTTCTGTGTTTCCTTCCGTTTCCAATATGTTTTCTTTAAATTTTTGATTACCTTCCTCAAGCCCAGTCATACATCCAGATTTCTTTCAATTTTTAGCACTAAATTAAGTTACTTATGTTGGTGATCGTGTTTTATCTTTAAGGTTCAAATAAAATTTTTAGAATTTATTAACATAATTATTAATAGTTGTGTGAATCATATGGAAAATGATTTAAATATTGCCATAAAAACACGAAAGAAGAGCTCTGGCCTCGAATTAGGAAGTCGCAGGTTCGAATCCCCGTCCGGACAGCCAGATTTGGGTTTTACATAGTTTCCCCAGATCACTCTAGGCGAATGCCAGGGTGCTTCCTTCAAATGGCCATGGCCGAATTTATTCCGGTTCTTTGTCCACAGTCCCATTCCTCCTATAATGACCTCAACGTCAACGAAGCGTATAGCCTCAAGTTTCTTTTTGTAAAAAAATAAAATAAAAAAAAAAAAAACACGAAAGAAGAATTTTAATTCTTTTCACTCTTCGAATGAAAGGGAAACTGTATTGTATTCAAACATTGATTTGAATAAGAATCTGATCTTGCAAATCTAATTTTCTTTTAAGAAAACTATCAAAATATTTTAATAGGTTGTATAATAGACAGTGGTAGTGGTCATGGATGATTCATTTTATAACCTTTATAGTTATATGCTATTTAAGCCCCCTTCCAATATATATATATATATATTGTAGAACGGCGTTATTTTTCTTTGTGTTTAAGTGTTGTCAGTCCTGGGAGGGTATATAAGGGGCGTCACGTGTTAAGCGATCTCTTTGAAGTACACGAAGATGCCGCGTTCACGTGATTAACAGCGTTATCAGCACCTGCCAGAGTTAGAGTACTCATTACTAGTTTCCATTTTTCGGCTGGATGATTCGTGCAATATCCAGATTTGTAAAGCATTCAGATATGACAGTGGCGCATGGGAACGTCAGGGCAGACATACCCGTCGTCAATGTTCCTGTTGACAACGTCTCAGCACCCATTCACATCTGTGCCTACCATCCCAGAACAAGTAATCGACTCTTTGCAACATTCTGAACTGATCGGAGTCTAGCAGCTGCCGTAGGCTGTCTTTTAACACCACATCACAAACGACTGCGTATGGAGTGTTGTCGTGACAGTGTAACATGGACTCCTATTGATTGACGTCGCATTGTGTTCAGTGATGATTCGCGGTCCTGCTCTACATGGGATGACCATCGTTGGTGTATATGGCATCGATCTGGTGAGAGGTCCCATCATTTTAATGTTAGGTAACGTCTGGTAGTGATTGAAGGAATTTTGACGGCACAGTGGTCTGTCACGAATATCCTGCCTCTTCATCTGTCACCTTTCAAGCGACAGTAGAATGATGGCATTTTGTAATAGCGCAGTGCTCGTTCATACACGACACGCGTCTCTATGAACTGTACGCGAGATGTGCAGCTACTCATAAGGCCAGAAAACTCTGTCCCCGATAGAACATGTGTTGGATCAGCTCGGAATTCAACTCCGCCGAGTGCCAGTATCCAGGATGCCAAGGACCAGTTACAACATTTGTGGGACAGCTGCCACAGGATAGCTCACGACGGAATTATGACATCCTTTCCAACAGATTCAGTACATGAATCATTGCCAGAGGACGTGTAACGTCATACTGATAAAAGGGCTCACACTGCCAAGTTCTTTGTAAATTTGACTCAAAATAACCCAAAATAACTCATCGTTTCAATCTATGAATTTTCATTTCGTTTCGTCCTTGCCTTCAAAGTGTTTCAGTGTATATCAGTAAAGACTCTTTTGTAATTGATGCTCAAAGCTTGCTAGGTCCTCCTTACTATTAATTAATTGAAGGAAGATAGCCCGCCAACTTCAACACTTGGCCCAAGCGTTGATTTTCGCGGAAGCGCTATCACCTAGCATATTATTACTGTTTAATAAACTGCTCTCAAATTACACACTTCTGCGCAACGGATGTTAATGTTAAATTAATTCCTCCAATATTTTCGTTTATCTGCACAATTTATTGAACACTTTAAATACTCAGACAACACAATACATATTCGTCACTGCCCATTTAATACATTCCCTGGTGGCCTCTCTGCGCCATCTTAACATCTTTCTTCCTTCTGGACCAACAATACAGTAGTACCAACTACAAAAAATTACGTTACTACAAAAGACTTAAAATTACCCAAGTATCTGTACATAGTACTTCTGCTCAGAAGTCTGTTATTTGCTAATCTATTTACAATTTCAGCAATGATTTGTGAGTGGGACCTCACAAGCTGGAGTAATAACTGAATGGTTTAAAAGAACTTAATATGATTTTTTTTTACCTATGTAAATTTTTTAAAAAAATCTTAGAAGCATCAATTTATTAAATTCTTATTGTTTTAGTTGATGCTCGGCATTTACTTAGGTTCTAAGGAATAGACTGCAGTAAGTTTCTTTTTCAAAATAGTGAAACGTTACTTTTTCGATCACGCTGCTTCAAATATACTCGTTTTCTCACAGGTTTATGCAGACCGAGGACTATTGAGGAAACAGAAGCTGCTGGCTAATGCTAAACTTGATATCGGCACTGTGTGGAGGCAACCTGGTACGTTGCTTTATTATAAATAGGATGTATAATGTGGAAAGATTAAAGAAAATGTATCTTTACGAGCTGTAAATTAAACTAATGTATATCGTCTTTAATATCATTTGGGCTTAAAATAGATTCTAATATCGTTAATGAACGATGAAATTGTTGAGTAAATGTTTTTCTTCTCTAACGCTGAGCTTCATGAGCATTTATGATAGGTTCATTTCCCTTGTTTTCTTAGGATCAGTAGAACCACATTCTTCTTTCTTGGTAAAGTTTAAAATTAATTATTTTGACCTCTTGTTGGTTAACCTCAATAAAAATTTCTGTTTCAAGTCTTGGGGCCAAATATACTGAAACACTATTTTGCTCAGATCACCAGATCTGAAATATAGCTCACGCGTTATTACTCTTCTTAAATCAATTCTAGTGTCGGATTTTATATTCTCCGCTTGGAAAGTAATTCCAATATTTTGTACATTCATTCATGCAATAGTGAAGATGTGGCTAGTTCAGGTAATCGTTTCTTGGAACAACAGTGTATAATTTCATTAAAACCAGCACACATTGAATAGCGAAGTCGCGCGCTCTTATAAGGCCTGGCCTCTCCCCTCCACCGCTCGCTCCCCCCCGCGGCTGCCGTCTTGCGCTCGTCGACGTGCGGCTCTGGTTCTCCCTGCACAACATCCAACCTGAAGATGGCGGCAGTGTCAGCCACCGAAAGCTCGTTGTCGCATTTCAACAACATACGGCGGAAAACCCGTGAAGACTACATTGAATTGTAGAGTGTCGTACCGGGATTCGAATCTATGTCTCTAGAATGAGAGGTCAGAGCGTTTCCGATGTCCTACCACGCTCAGTATCAGTATTTTATTCGCTACAGTGTATTATTTCACAGAGAATTTTTCATTTATATTTAGTTTTCGGAAGTTTATTGTGTGCTCTCGATGAACATTAGAAACTAGAAGATTTATCGATTTGAGAAGGTTCTTTTTGCTACTGCTATACCTAATTCGACTATTAGTTGAAATTTATCGAGTGAGGTGGATGAGCGGTAATGATTTCCAAAATCACTCCAAACGAATAACGGGATTGTTCCTTCAAAAGGCCATGGCCGAATTCCTTCCTGATCCTTCCCTTCAATAACCTCGGCATTGATAAGGCATAAAGCTAGGAACAATAAAAGTAGATCTGAAACAAAAAAGTTGTAGGTTTAGTCCCCAGGTAAGAGGATTTCTTTCTTTCTTCTATTTAATCTGACATTTTTTAATTGGGCATGTGAGAAAAAATGGTTCTAAACTCTTGAAATTTGGATTATCTGCCTAGATATGATGTTTTCTTTATGTTACGCATTCACGTTTTACCAAAAATGGGCCACAAATTAAATTAAGAGGCCAGAAGTATGACCATACAACGCAACCAGAAATACAACAGGCATAGTCTGCACAAAGATCGTGTCGACCTAAACTATTTTATTGTCTTCCTAGCACCCTGGATCAGCAGAAAAATTTCGCCAAAGCCAAACGGCTAATTGCATTCTACGACGTCCATACACGGTTCTTAAAAGCATGTGTGATCATTGATCACAATGGAGAGCGGTTCATGGTCTGTAACGTGCTCCCATCCTGGCCACAAGGTACAGAGTTCCATTCCTCCAACAGCGTGGTTGACAACTGCTGGATTGTTGTTGGTGCATGTGGTCCTTCGGCAATAAGTGTCCCCAACGCTCTATGGGATTTAAGTTAGGGGAACGGATAGCCCAGTCGTGCTACCTTGTGTCTCCCCGCAATATAACACTTGGACCACCATATTCAACAATGTGTACCTGCTTTCGCTTCTCGCCAGATGATGGTATGTCTCGAATTACTGCTCAAACTGAATCTGTTCTGATCTGAGAAGAGCACGCGACCCCACTTCTCGTGGGTCAAAGCCTGATACTCTTGGAACCATAGCAAACGGTGCTGCTGATTTAAGAGTGTCAACGGAACACAACTTAATAGTTGTCGGGCAAAGATACAAATCTAATACAATCACTGTGTCACTGAGGAGAGTGAGATTGCATGCCTCGCAGTCCTGTTAAATGTGGTTACAATTGCACACACTGTTTGTTGTGGGTTCTGTCTCGCCTGTTGCATCATGTAGCAGTCATCTATCTGCTGCTGTTTTGACCACAGGTCAACAACCTCTTCTCTTTCGGGCAGCAGTGTCTATGGTTCGGAATGTTCCCGATGCATATGAAACAAAGATGTGAGCTGTACCAAACTATTAGGCCTCACAGGTGAAATTTTATCCTTCTTCCAGTTTTCTGCCTTATCCATGTGAAGTCATCCAGTTGTTGTCTCCATGCAATATTGAAATGAAGAACTCCGCGACAGTGCATCGTAAAACTCGCTGATTGACACACACTATGATTTGTGTTGCGAGGCCTGAAACATTTGGCGCTACAGTCGCACGGCCTCATGCCATATGACATCCAGAATACTGTGCATATGTGAGAGAATCGTGGCAACATCCTCCAGCACTTTGATTCAGTTTTAACGAGCAATTAATATGTTTTATTACTGTATCTATATCGTCTTTAAGATTTGAATAGCACTGTATTTCAATGGTTTTAATTTAATGTGTAGAGACTTTTCAGAAAAAGGTGACTGTGGAACATAAACGAGACATCATATTGAAGCAGCCATTTGAAATATCAACATGCTAAAACGACTTTTTTTTTTTATAGATGTCTCGCAGGTATAATTTTTATTTAATGACTTTTGTCTTATTTTGGTTTATATTTAGGCCGAATTCTCCATTCTATTTATTGTTCTATTAGTGTACTACATAGAGTATTTTTTATTTATTTTTCAAAATAGGAAATTGGAACATTGGCTAATGCAAACAAGTGATACCTTTAAGAAGTCCCGAGAGTTTTTTTTTCTTCAAAAGACGTAAAATTATTATTGCTAGAAATGGCTTTGTTTCTATAATTGTTTTAACTATTCAAGAATATGAGATGAAACTGTTGCTTCACAAAGTATCTAAGGTTGTTACTTTGTTGTCAGACCACCAGGTGTTCCACAAGTGGTTGGCGCTGGAGGATCCTTTGGATCCTAGTTTAGGCAATCGCGGCTTCGTCAGACTGGATGTCAACGTGGATACCGCGGGGCACTACGCACCCCCGCCCCGTGCTGAGCCTGAAGACGACGATATAGAAGGGTGAGACAGACAGAAACTTTTCTTACAGGGCACCTTCCACTAATATGTGCACTCTTGCTGTGTATGCCCAATGTCGTGTAACATTGGTTACCCGGTGCCGACAGTACGTAACCACGGTTAACGCCTAATAAGATTTGATTGTAAGAATAATCAGTAAATCTCAGTTCTCTACAGTAGGCATTCTCTTAGCATTGCTGCAACAGACTGTCCTACAGTTTTTCATCTTCCTAGTGACATCTCGCAATTGGACCAAAGGATCAGATCAAAACTGAAAGCTGTCAGTTGTTTTCTGTGAAGATGTGGCTAGTTCAGGTAATCGTTTCTTGGAACAACAGTGTATAATTTCATTAAAACCAGCACACATTGAATAGCGAAGTCGCGATAGTTCTTTCCCTAATTCTGCCAAGAAAAAAAGTATTAAGTAAATGCTTAGCTTACCTGGGTCTAGATTTGTTCTTTACAGGTCTCAGTCTCACCAGATTCTGAGCCGACCTTCTCAGAATAACCATTGCAACCTACAGTAATTCCTCCATTACCTGGTTCGAAATTGTCCCACAGTAAGTTTACTGGTCTGTCTGTTCTCCAAGCTGTTAATGGATACATAATAAAATAGATAGACACACTCGACATCACTCTGTAGTTTAATAATTGTAAGTATTTGTTGTTAATCATGAATTTTGGTTTCTTCTACAGTTATTACCTTCGATTGTTTATCACATTAATTAATCCCATATATCCTAAAACATATTTTCTCACTCTTCATTTAGGAGATATGTTTATTTTGTACCCCATCTGCTTACTTAATTTTCAACACTGTTCCACAGAACCACACTTGAAATGTTTTACTTTTCATTCTTGATTTTTTTCCATAAAAATGTGTTCTCCATAAGTACAGCCTCATAAGTTTCTTTCTGAGTCCAAGGTCAATATTTGAGACAAAAAAGGAGGATCTTTTCGCTAGTGCTAGCGATCTTATTTTATACTTTCCTAATTTCTTACACCCTTTACGATTTTCGCCTTACTTTATTTTTTCATATTTAGTCCAAATTCTTCTCTAAATATTTTGTTAATATCATTAGGTGATTTGTTAATAACATGAATGTGTTCACAGTGCAGTAAAGTCAGGCAATCGACACATACTGATTGTTTGGCTTTCAATTGTAATTCCACAACTTAATTTTCTTTCACTTCTATTAATATTTCCTCTAAATACAAGTTTAGTATTAACGGGGATAAACTAAAATCTTGGGTCATCTTTCTAACTGCGACTTGCCTCTCGCAATTCTTTGCTTATGTTATAACGACCAGATGCTGATGCAAATTACACATTGTCTGACAAAAGTAGTGTAGCACCCAGAAGGGGGAACCGAAATGAAACTTCACAGGTTGAGAGGATATATGTTATCTCAGTGATTACAAAATAGAGTCAAATTTACAAAGAACTTGACAGAATATGCCCACTTATCAGTTTGACGTTGTTCCCCTCTTGCCTGTTGCATGCTCTGGTTCGTTTAGGTAGGGTGTCTCAAAGCTTTTGTATCCTCCGCTGAGACATGCTGGCCCTTGATATTCTGGTCGCAGGCATGGGGACGGAGTTCATATGAGATGATCCAACAAATTTTCTATATGGGAAAGAGCTGGAGATCTTGCTGGCCACGGAAATATCTTAACATCACGGAGCCAATTCATAGAGTCACGTGCCGTGTGTGGAACTACTCTATTATACTGTCGCATGAGAGGTAACACACAACGACGTAGGATGTTCGTCACAAACCTTTTGCTTCTGAACTCAATGCGACGCCATTCATTAGCAGTCCAATGAATCGCGGCTATGCACGAACTGTTTTTTTCTTTTTGTGTTTCTGCCTCAACGGCGTGTTTGTGAACAGTCCGGATACCATGGTAGCTCTACTTCACGTATCTCTCTGTATGGCATGGGTTAGTTCTGGGGACTCATTTTTTGCTCTTTGAGTGGAAAACATTGTTATGGTTCTTCAAAGACGACCTTATGTGAAAAACCTCTACAGTTTTCTCATAATCATTTCAATTACCTTCTACCTGATATACAATACTTTATGACACATTATGGCGTACCAGTGCCTTGGCATTGTTGTGCCAAAGGGGGTTTATTTGAATTTCTCTATTCGTTCGCAGAATTTTTCAGTCTGTGTGTATATTTCTACGTAAATGGTCATATAGTGCTCCGGTTGGAGTGTATCTCGATGCCCGCAGTATTACCAGCAGGCATCTATTCTGCAATCTCTGGAGTTGGTCTTAGTAAGTTTGTTTTGGATGCTGTTTCCTGGCATCCCTAGAGTATGAGAGGGATTGACTTACAAATCCTGAGTATTGTTGTTATGGATAGATCAGAGCTATACAGTATTGGGAACAGGGTTGAAAGTATTGCGGTGTCCTGTTTCCGTCCGTCTAGAATATATTTACGGAACAGTTAATTTTTTTCTATTACCATCCCAAGGTACTTGGTGTCTTGCGACCATTCAATTGGTTTACCCATGATTTTTAGTTTGCCGTTAATTACTGGCCGTTTCCTTGTGAAGTATATAGCTGCACATTTGATTGGATTGAACTTATCTTTGTTGATTCGGCACCACTTTTCTAACTGGTCAAGGCCGTGTTGTAAATAGCTCTCTAATGACCTTATCTGTCGACGAGGCGTATATATATATATACATATATATATATGTATATATATATATATATATATATATATATATATATAATAGATAGTTGATGTTTAGATGGTGCCTCCTGCCAGAAGCGTATATAATTGTGTCGTCCGCTAATTGTGCCAGTTTAATATGGGGTGGTGTTGCGATGACGTTAACGTTAGACTTGAATAGAACTGGGGCCTAGGGTGACTTTTGGGGTATTTCGGCCGGTATGAGGTGGGTTGAGGAATTTTGGCCTTCAACTGAAACAAGAATCTTCTGTTTTCCAGATAGCTTGCGATCAGCTGAGCGTTACAGTGTCGTACGGAGGTGTGCGTTCTTAGTTAGTGATAAGGTTGGCATGCCATACCTTGTCGTAAGCTTCCTCAATATCCAAAAGCACAACCGCCTTCGAGTTTCTTAGATGAAATGGTTTAGGATATCCATTATGATTTCTCGCATTTTGTATGTGAAGATTTCTGCTGCGCTTGTGCTTTGTATAGCACTTTGTGGTTGTTGTGGGTTTGTGTTGTAAGCAAGTGGTTGCATATTACTGTTGTTAGGTATTCAATGATTTTTACAAGATAAATCTCTGGAGTTGTTTATTGCTCTTCATATCTATTGTGCCATTCCGTTACGAAGGTGTCTGTTTGATTAGTAAGCATTGTATTGGTTTGCATGTTTGTTACCACGCCATGAAGGCTGGTGGCCAAGTGTGCCGTGAGGGGTGGTAGCACTTGGTAGAGTAGTAGTTGTTGTTGTTGTTGTTGTTGTTGTGTCTCTAAGGGCACAGCTGCTGTATTTGAGTCATTCCGTATGGAGGTTCTGTGCTTGTAACTTGCAGAATTTGCGCCCATGTTTTCAGTGGTTACGGTATATATCTTTCTGAACCTGTGTAGAATCTGGTACTGCTAGTCCTGTTGTCCCACTACCCAACTTTATAGGTGGGAAGTCAATGTAGCTTCCCATATCCGGAGCTTCAGTGGGCCTAAATCGAGGCCTTTCCCGCTCATATGTTGAAGTCGCTTATGCATATGATCTGTTGTTAAAGGTAGCCTCCACTTCCCTTAGGGGTATGTTATTTCTAGTGGAAAAATTCCTGTATATTTTTACGTGTATTGTATTCCTGGTATGTTCGATCAATGACATAATGTGCTCCGCCACAGTGGAAGCACCTAATTGATTGAGCTGTACATTGTATGTTAGGGTGTGTACCGCCGCACTTACTACACCGTGCTTGTCCACGACATTGTTTACTTAGATGCCCATATCTTTAGCATGGAAAAAAAGGCTGTTACCTCACATCTAGTCCCGTGGATATTCACATGTCTTGTAATAGACTGGGTGTCAAATTTTAATACGCACGTTTGAAGGTTAATTACCAGTTTTTCAATGTTCTGTATTACTGTTTTGTTCATTCTCCGGGTATTAATTACCTTGACCAGCGATTGAACTTCATCTATTCCTCCATTCTAATGCTTTGATGAAATCCTCTTATGGCCCCCGGTTTGTATATTAGGTGGGAATGAATATTTTTTTCTAAATCATTACCGATTTTTCCTGACGATTTAATAATATTATTAGCAACATTTGCATTACCTACTTCAATCTTTAAACTGTTTCTATCCAAGTAACAAATATTCAGAATTTTCCCTTTAGTTTCCGGGATTACTAAATGAAGCATTTTCCCCCACAGACATTGGGTGGAGTTTTCCAATATTATTATTCTTGCTCTCGATAAACAAGATAAAAGGACCATTGTTCCACCGCCTATAAAGCCGAAGAGGTCTACTGTTATTTTTCTCGGATGTTATCTGGTTACTGCTGGGCTTTACATTCTGATGCAGTTGTTCCCGAACTAGCTCTATGTTGTTTTCTGTTGGGGAGGGTTCAAAACTCATGTCAAAACTGACAACTTTCCACTTATCTACTGTAGGTTCTACATTTGACCCTTTTTGGCATTTTCTAGTATTAGCACTTTATTTATCACCACTTTCCAGCTCGGAATTATACTCCATGATATCGTCCGACACATCACGTGCACTGATGGTACTTACTGCTTCCACTACTGCCACTCCAACTGCAGCTACTCCTGTTGATACGTCTGTGGTCGCCTGGAGCGAGATCGCTGCGCCGCCTGCTCCATATTAGCCGCCAAACATTCACGCGCAGTAGGGAGGATTACACTCCGGTGGGTGCTGAGGACGCAATGCCGAGGCTAGATTCTGTAGTCAGAGCTGGTTTCGTTAAACTTGTTACGAAAAACTTTCTAGTATAAGTATTCAGTTTCACTCTAAACAGGAAGACGCGTGAACACGTTCACTGAGCCAACCAGGAAGTTGACGCTTCGGCGACTCGATACAAACTACCCTAGCCTTGATCTATAGTGTGCTGGCTGTCGCTGGTCTTTTCCACTTTTAGGGATGGCCGTGATCTTGGCAACTTTCCAAGCTTCCGGGAAGTATTTTTGGAGTAGGCAGGCGTTAGAGAGCCCGGTGGGGAGCACTATACCTTTAGTTTGTCGGTACCTGGGGCTTCATTTATGGTCAGTTTTTTTTGTAATTATCTTCCGTACTTATAATGGTTTGAGCCGTGTTTGTGATTTCTTTGGTTGTAAGTGTTTCCGCTTCCATCAGGTCATACTCTACTGCCGTGTGCTGGCTACCGGCAAGAAGTATGGCCCTGTTCGCCCGGTGATAGCTATATTTGATCCCTTGGTGCTTTAAAGGCGCGCACGATTTTGCAGGCGTTCTGTCATATTCAGCGTTAGGTGAATGCACTACCTCGGATGACTTTCGTTGGCGAATATGGCGGCGAGCTGGGAAGTGGTCACCTTCTTCCAATGTTGTGGAGAGGCACAGTGGTGTTCCTAGCGTGGGGAGTGATGGGGTATTTCTTCAGGTCACGGCTGGTAGTGATTAAGGGTATTATGACGGCACAACGGTACATTATTGACATGTTGTGTTGTCATGTGCCATCTATCATACAACAATTTCGTGGTGCTATTTTAGAACGGGTCATGGCATATGCATCTATGAACTGTCTGCATGATGTTGAGGTACTCCCGTGACCATTAATATCTTCAAATCCGACCCCGATACAACATGTGTCGGACCAGCTCAGACGTAAACTCCGTATCCAGGATATCAAGTACCAGTTGCAACAGTTGTCGGTTAGCTTGTCCCTGGAGAGGATTCAACGGACTTATGATACTCCTCCCAACGGAATCAGTGCATGCAACCAGGCCAGAGGGGTGTAACATAATACTGATAAGTGGGCTCACAATTCCAATTTCTGAGTATATTTGACGCCGTTTTGATCACAGAAATTACATCACATATCCTCTCAAACAATGAAATTTCATTTCTTTTTCTTCTCCTCTTCTGATTGTTTCTTTTTTTGTTCATCAGACAGTATAAATTATCATTCCATCTTGTTATATTCGTATATAAATCACATGTGATATGATTGCATGTTGTAGTGTTGATTGTATGCCTTCTGTAATTAAGAGCAGATCAAATACATCGCAAGAACAACCATCTTTGCTCCTTTGAAACACCACATCGAAATACTGATTCATATGTTTCCGACTCGATTAAATTTTTGAGAGGAGTGAAACTAACTTGTCATTTCGCTCACTGAAAACCTCGTTAGTTTTATCGTCCACTTTTTTTTTTACAAATTCTGAGACAGTAATTTCTTTACTACACCCCATAAGCGTTAACACTTTCGGTAGCTGAAACGTTTGCAACTAGGATTGGGGAGTGCCATGGAACTTAACATTTAACCTCTGCCGTCGCCTAGACATAAGCTCGACGCGCCTTTGTTGATTCGCTATGCTGTCGTCGCTGATACTTTCTCGAGCTTCCAACACCACTTACCTCACTTATGGTGTTTCGAGGTTATCACCAGATTGTTAGAAAAATGCCCTCACCTACATTATATATATTTTTTTTTTATTGGAACTGTGTGTTTTTTTTAATGATTTTAGGTCGACATTCATTTTCTTTATTTTTTCCAGATTTAACAACTTACCTGAAATCGATACATCTGGTCAATGTGTCAATTTATACCTCAGTGCAGGGTGTTGCTTGGCTACATTTAATATTTTTGGTGTTTGCGCAGCAATCTGCTGCCATGCTGCAGCGAGAATCGTGAGCGGGCGCGCTACGAGTTCACGGTGTACAGGGGAGACCACGTGTTACGGCCGACACCAGCCAGCAAGGGGCAGTCGTCCAGAGACCCGCCATCCACCTGCGTCACCGTATCATTCGCTACACTTACGGTGAGTACAGGCCATAAAGCACCAAAACAATGCAAAGGGTGAATATCAGTTCTCAAGTCAGTTAAACTTTGAAGGAATTTAAAGATAAAATTTGTAGAGGGCAAATGTAGGTGGGTGCAGGATAGGGGGAAGATGGGTGTGTAGGGAAATTGCCACCGGAGCCTGTGCTCCATTGCAATTAAATTAAATAAATTACAGTTGCGTTACCTTACTGCATGTGACCTGAGTCGTCTGGCAACATGCTACTGCACTTTCATTCAGTTCCACCTAGTGGTTAATATGTTAAGCTACCTTAACTATTTCATCCTTAAGTTTTGCACACCAGTGTATGTACATGTAATAATTATATGTGAGAACACTGGTGTGCAAAACTTTTGAACGAGATGGAAAAGTAGTGTAATAATTATATTTATTGCGTTCCCGTTCCATTAAAGACTAGTGAACAATAAAGCAGTTAACTGCCTGACGTGACTAAACTAACATTCAGTGACAGTACATTAAAAGCAAGAAGTTTCCGGATAATTGCCAGACACGACTGAACTGAGCCTTATAACCATCGTCCCACGAGCGGTATGAGACAAAAGATAGATAGGTTGGCTTCAACTCCGACAGACAGTTTGGGGACAGCACCTACTTTTATCCTCATAACGCTTTGAGGAGATTATTACTTGCTCTAGGCACGAGACACTAATTATGCCGAAAGGGGAAATATTTACATAGTGTTTTACAGAAAGAAATCCATTAGTCTAATTAGCACCGGTTACTAGTCAGGTGGTACAAAATATTCTGCTGTCCAACACATTGTAATGGTAGTGCTTACTGTTTGGGTAGAGCAAAAGGTAAAGCAACACGGTAAGTCTTTTGGGCCCTAAGTTCGTCCCCGGATAGATATCCTGAGTGATATATATTTAATGGCATTTCTCTACGAAGCCATACAGCCAGCACTATGTAATTTTGGAGTTTGCAAGTATGTGTTGGATCACTCAATGTATTATATATTCTCCATGGTATAGACGATACAGGACGAACACAACACTTATTTAAAACCACCCATGCCACAGACCGGAATCGAGCCGGCGATCCCTGCAACGCGAGATTAGTACGCTATCCTCTACGCTGCCGGGATCGGCATATTTATACTATTATAAATCTATAAGCAAGCTGCATGTGTCTCTTTATTTGAACGGATACCGCATAAAAACTACCGCTGCAATTTGGATGGGGTTTTCAAGTTTTTAGAGCTAATGGTCCGAATCAAAATCTTCGGAAATAGCTAATGACATATATGTAGCATGGGAAGGAACAGGCAATTAAAAACAATTCTATTTTGAAAGGTATGGGGCATGGATCAATATGTACCTTCAGACACGCACTACTTTTGAATAAATCTGACGCAAATTCACGCATCTTAACTAATATTTAATATTTTGATTTCGAATATTTATTTTTTCAGTTTTCTAGCATGCAGTAAATAAACTGAATACCTGAATCAAACGTAATGATCATTACTGATATTTAATTTACTGCAAAAATGCGTATTTAAGAGTTAGCCCAAAGATGAACATTCTAATCTTTGAATTTTTTATATTGTATTTGTCTTTGGTTATAGCTACTCGCTTTTCGGAATTAGTTACTAAAACTACTATATAGCATATTAAATCCTCAATAAGAATAAAAGAATAGTCATATTTACGGTAAGTAACTTAATGTTTAATACTCCTATGTATATTAAAGGGTTATATTGTCGCTGCAGTTTGATTGGGAAATCCAGGCCGCATTTCAAACTAACCACAACCGCTAAGTTTACATTGCGATACAGTGGATTTATTGTTGCGCGTGATTTAGCCCTGTTGCAGTTCAAAATGAAGGTGTATTAAGAAATTAATTGTTATAATTTATTCTATTCGTACTTGAAATCCTAAAATAGACAATGTTGTCACTATCCAAATTTTAGTTAGTGAAACATTTAATATATCTAGGTGTATCAGCATTGTTTAGTTTCGTAACGGCAATATCAGTATAAGTTAGGTTGAAATGTAGCCTGAACCAGAATGTTCTTGCAAAAACATAAGGCATGAGGAATTCAATTATTGTTAGTAATTAATAAGTTATTTTAATGAATGCCATTTTAGTGATGATATGTGCGGTATCGCGAAGGAAACTACTCTTGAAAACAAAAAACAAATGTGCATGTCCATTGTGTATTTCCTGATAGCTTTGGCGAAATTTGTTTCTGGTCCAGGCTACATTTCAATCTAACAACTTCAGTTTTGAGATTCTATGAAGGAAAATTGTTCGAAATGTGGGTAGCTGCATAGAAATTATTTTTAAAAAATTTACATGTTATTACTCACGGCATAGGAATGTTTGCATATGGAATTACAAAATTTGTCAGTGATTTTAGTACATTTGATGCTGCAAATGCTATCATTGGCTTTATAGATGGTTTAGAATTGGCCACCGCCTGTGCCACCATCATTAACACAGACAATATCTCGTGTTGCGTTATATCTAAGATAAATTTCTTTTTGCTATGATACGAACTTTTAACGAAAGGTATGTCCTCAGGAATTTCTGACCTAAAGGATAATTGATTCTCGGTACGCCCTTACTGGACTGTTAGCGATAAATGTTTCACATAACTTTAGTTTCTTATATTTCATATATTATATTGTGTTAAAATATAAGTCCAACAGGAAAAACTTTCGAATATAAGTATGTAAACCGAATCTAAGGTAGTAACTAAAAGAAAGGAAAATTTTTAAATGAAATTTATATTTTTTGCTTATCTGCATTAATATTTGACACTAAAATGAAAATGGTAAATAATTCCTGGGGGTAGGGTACTAACTATTTGAAATTTGTATTAACTGCTTCGTTATAATGTCCTCTTCCTGTTTTGCACTCTCCTTTTTCGGAAAATTAGTCACAAATTAAATTAAAAATGCTAAAATATGAGAACTACGGCCAGCTATTAGATGCCGCCGGCACTTCAAAATTAATGAAAATTTCTTGAAATATTAGTTAAATCCTTTAATGTTTTCTTGCCGTTTCTGCTTCCCCCCGTTATAAAAAGTCACACGAAATTAACAAATAGAAAATGTTTGTCCAAGATTAGTAGAACAACGATTGCCATCTTAGAAACGATACAAGCGATCGGAGACATTGCTTCCGTAGTAAACAAATACCAAATTCCGAGATGGATGCCGCAGAACGAATTTCCGGTAAATTTTTTTCTTGTGGTCCAGACAGAATTTCTACCTCTATGACAAAACGAAACTATTTAGATTGAAATGATCCCTGTACCGTTAATTTCTGTGTCATTTTTAAAGTACTGGAAACATTTCGCGGTTGTGTAGTCTCATATTTCGGCATTTTTAATTTAACATGTGTCAATGTTTCTGAAGAAGAAGAGAAAAAAACGTGAAGAGGACATTTTGTGGAAGCAGTTACTCCAAATTTAAAAAGGTTAGTAGTACCAGTTTCGGGAGGTGGAGCAAAAAGCAAACCACCCGCATTTCTATAAACGCCTGCGAAGCAGCGGGTAAATGCTAGTAATAATAATTCCGTGTGGTCGTAATGGCCTAGTGACAGGGTTTCTATTGGCTGCGCGCCCTAAGCGATGGTGCTTCGACACTTTGCTGTGCAACGACGATTTATCCTCACTGAATTGTGATCATGTTGTTCCGACGGTTTTCGAAACACAGGTACAGTACAATACATTATACTAATCAGTAAGAATGTCCTCCCTACCGCTTCTTACTGTCTCCCTCCTGTTGTTTTATCAGAGGTTAAATTCTGCTCTTATCTTAGCTATCCAAACGCTGTGTTACAGGCCCGAACGAACGTGTGTAAGAACACGTATGATCCAGAATGGAACGAGCGTCTTGTTTTCAGCGAGTATATTCCTGCGCTGTGGCAACGAGCCCGCCTGCAACTTCTAAACGGCAATGTCATCATATCCACCATATACTTCGACCTGTCCAAGATGTCTAACCCGGGATCCTCAGGTACGAGCTTCCAAACGTAGCAGCTCAACGTACTTGTGAATATTCTCCCTGTGCGCATGTGCAAGAAAGGAAAATACATAACATATAGTCATATACTTCTGGTCTTAAAATGGAGTCATCTCTAAGAAATATATAGTTTCGTGTTTTACATATTTTAAGAAACTAGTTACGAAGAATAATTACAAAACTATCAAATTATTTTAAAAAATTCCACTTACTTTTGTAGGACTCACACATTGCTTGCAACTATGTTTTATTTCCAACGTTTCAGCTCGCAGCCTAGGGACTTCATCAGTGCTGTTTCGGGCTGATGTATCTCTTCAGACTCTTCTTAAGGCTGGTCACACAAATCCGTCGTTTGCCTTCATGCTGGCAATTCCACTTACGTAGGCTAATGACGGAGAGACCAGCCCTAAGAAGGGATACATCAACCCGAATCAGCCCTGATGAAGGCCCCAGATCGTGCGCCGAAACATTGCAAATAAAACGTCGTTGAAAGCAGTGGCAATCCCGTAAAAGTAAATGGATTTTTTTTTTTTTTACTAACACTAAGCCCACTAAAAGTGTAAAATATTATATACTAACAAATTAATTTTGTGGTCATTTAGGGATTTTACACCAAAGTTTCAGTGTTTCATACAAATGATGTGCAGCACTTCTTCAAATATCGCTAGCAGGGAAGTTATTAGAACAATACTTACGTGTGCCTGTGGGTCAACAAATGTAAAATATTCTGAATTAGAGGCAGTTTTATGGGGCGATCGAAAGAAATGATTAGCACAAACGCGTTTAAAACATTTGAATATAACCTAAAATTAAAAGGACAGGCGGAGAACAAAGAAAGAGAAAAAATAATGGCTGTTCCTCTGATTTTTGCTACTCAGCATACATTTCTTTGATAGCTTATCTGCGAATTAACAGCACGAATCTTAAATTCCGCGTGGACGAAGTTGCAGTCACAGACATCTAGTTATAAATATACAGTACTAGCTTCCCGGCCCGGCTCCACGCGGGTATAGTGAAGTACGACTATATCATTCTTTCTATTTACAACTTTTCCTGACAAGTTGACAGAAAGACTATTATCTTAGTTCCAATTTATGGGAAATGAGTGCATATATATGATCTTTTTAAAGAATCGTTGTTTTTTTGCTTTCGATGTTAGTACACACTCTAAAATTATTCACGTCTCTGTTTAAATGATTTATTCACACATCATCAACGATATTTTTTAGGCGACACTAATATATAATTTGATTTCATTAGTCTTCTATTTCTTTTGATGCCTCTTTTATTTCACTGTTTTTCTCTTTAGTTTGCTCTTTTTGATCACATAAACACTGTTTTAGTAAGGTACATCACCAAAAGTCATAATCGATGTTAATTTTCGGCTTGTGCTGTTTCCAGCTTTAGTTGTATTAACTGTATTCCTTTTTTGCGGTTCTTCCTGAATCAAGTACCTGATAAGACATATGCAACATTAAATCCGTCTTTTGGTACCGGATTTTTACGTAAGCTTTGAAATATGTGTCTTCAATCGCTTAACATTATGTAGAGATTAGTTCTGTCAAGTGAAAAAGAGATTTTATTATTTACAAGATACTGAACCGCCTTGTAAAAATATTTTTCTGTTAAGTCGAATAAGTATATTAGACTTTGGGATGAAAGAATATTAGTATGTCAGTGAACATTTCAACGGTACTTCAACATAGCGTAACGTGACCGTACTTATCAGGTACCCATATAATAACAGTTAAGTCCTAAGCATAAACTCCATCGCAATTTTTAATAACGAATTTCTCAAAAGTGCGTTTTGTTCAACATTGTTGAACTAAGGTATGACCGCTGAAAGCTTTGAGGCGTGTGTTCTTTGCTACAGGTTTCCTGCCTACTTTCGGGCCTAGTCACGTGTTCCTTTACGGCCCTGACGCGAGCTACAGAGGCCGCTTGCTGGTGTCTCTGCGCACTGTGGTCGGCGGGAGTGTTGACTTCGGCGGAACCACTGTCGAGCCTGCGGCGCCGATACGAGAAGTCAGTAGGCCTCTGTCGCACGGCTCTGTCTCCTAAGTAATCTATGGCTTTCTACGTTGTAGGGCACTAATATTAAGAAACAGATAAAATTCAAGCTGAAGAATGAATTGGTAAAATTTGTAAGCTATCTAAACCAAAAGTCATCATCGACATCAAATTTTCAACTTGTGCTATTGAAAACTTTAGTTGTATTAATTGTATTCGATTTTTAGGGGTTCCTTCTGAATCAAAGACATAAACTTTATGGAGTCACTCATTCGTACATCTGTCTGTCCGTCAATTTCATCCTGAAGGCTTTATCTTAAAAATACCGCACTGCGTACTACTTCAGTTCTAATAAATATCTTAATACAATTATAACGTAAAGGTAGGGAAATCATAGTAGTCAGAATAATTTTAGGGTGTTTAGTAATTTAATTTCTCATTTGTTTCTAAAGCAATTCCATTTTGAAAATTCTTTAAAGTTTACAGTGATATGTAGCCTCATAAAAATTATGAAATTTAGCGAACTTTCTGGAGTTTATGGTTTTTACAAATTAACTAAATGAGCAATTTAAAAAATCAATTATTTCAGCAGATAAACGTTATATGTTATGTGTATTCGATAGAAAATTCCGAGAAACTGATAATAATGTGTCATGAACAAACTTATTTTAAAACAAGCTTCCAAATCCGTCGAAAACGTCAGATTGAAACGGAATGTTGTGGCAACTCATTTCTTTGCAGTTGCATGATTAGATATTTATTAAATCACGCTAATAACTTGGATTTTGCAGTAGCAACTCTGGCCGGATGCGTTACGGACACGATGACCGAAGTAGCATTGCATTCATCATTATCTTTGGAAATCATCTCCAGTTTCCCGGGTGTGGTTTACGAGCCTTCCTGTGTTTCCATCTGGATAGTTACGATCGTACGATCGTCTTCCATTACCTCCTGTCTAAAAACGTTTTCAGCCTCTTGTCTCTATGTCCTCCTTCGGTTGGTCTATCCATCTTCTTCTTGGTCTTCCATCTGGTCTTTTGCCCCTTCTCCTTCTTTAGAAATAAGTTTTTGGAAGTCTTGTACTCTTCATTCTGTTAAAATGACCTAAATACCTCTGCTATTGACTCCTTTAACTCTAGGTTTGATCTAAGCTCATTTTTCTTTATATGATCGAAGTCAATCATTATTAATTTTCTACTTTTTTTAAATATTCATTACAATTTTTTTCAGCAGATTTAATTTTATGTTTGATTTATAAATTCCATTTGAACTACAATCACGTATTTTTTTAAACAGTTTTTACATTTTTTTTACTGAATTCAGTTTAATACTAAATATTTGTACTGAACCATCACGACATGAACTGACGGGTTTTTTTTTTATTATTTTTAATTTAATTTAATTGCAATGGAGCACAGGCTCCGGTGGCAATTTCCCTACACACCCATCTTCCCCCTATCCTGCACTCATCTACATTTGCTCACTACAAATTTTATCTTTAAATTCTTTCAACGTTTTCGGTAAATTATTCATCATTTCTCTTGGTAACTCATTCCAATCCCTCATTACCTAAAAAAGAGAATCTTCCCACACCCTTGTGCCTGAAATCGAGTGCCAGCTTGTGGTCATGTTCAGCTTTTCCCTTCCATGCACTTCTTTTCAAAACTACTCCAATATCTTTCCATGCTTCATCGCCAGTGTACGCCCTGAACACTCCCATGACCCTCCTCATCCTCCTCCTGTTTTGCAATTAATCCCATTTCAGCTCCTTTATCATATCCGTCACTGGTTGCATTCTGTGATAATTTCCAGAAACAAATCTAGCAGCCCTTTTTTGCACCCTTTCCAACTCCTGTATCTGATACGTAAAATGAAGGTCCCATACTACACTACCATATTCGGGCAATGGTCTGGCCAAAGTTTTGTAACCCAACTCCCTCACTTCTCTCGTACATCCCCTCATCACTCTCTCCAACAAGAACAGAATTTTGAAACCTTTTCCTACCACCTGTCAAATGTGTCCTGCCCAGTTAAGCTTGTTATCAAAAGTAATGCCAAGATATTTACATTTCAAGTCTTCAACAAGCAATTCTTTCCCCACCTTATATTCATAATTAACCTTTTGTTTTTTATTTGTGTATCTAATAAGCTGACTCTTCTTTGCATTTATCTTCATTCCATGTTTACCAACCCAACTAGATATCCTGTCCAGATCACCCAGCAACTGTTTACAATCCTCTATCGTTTTGATTCTTTTATACAGCATTATGTCATCTGCAAACAATCTAATTTCAGATAGTAAACAATCAACACAATTATTCATTAGAATAATGAATAGGAATGGTCACAATACGCTACCCGGTGGCACACTCATTTTTACTTCCACTTCTTTTGATACTACATTTCCTACCCTAACTTTCTGTTTTCTACCTTTTAAAAATTCTTCTACCCAGCAAAACACTTTCTCATCCACTCCAATGGTTTTTACCTAATTTACTACCATTTTATGGCTTACTCTGTCAAACTCCTTAGACATATCTAGTGCTACACTATCAATTTGGCCTCCCTTGTCCATTTAATCTGAAATATCTTGCATATATCCCACCAACTGAGATTCGCATGAATATCCTTGCCTGAATCCAAGTTGCCTGCTTGAAAACCACTTACGTTCCTCACATATATTTGTGATGTGGTTGCATATCAATATTTCCATTAATTTACCTACCACTGATCTCAAACTGATTGGCCTGTAATTCTCAACTCTGTACCGGTATTGCTATTGCAGTTTTCCAGTCCTGTGGTAAGCAGCAAGTACCATACTCAATGTAAATAATATTTCAAGGTAAGGTACAATGTCACATCCGGCTATATTTACCTCCACAAAACACTTATTCATTTATTGTTCTCAATGACTGAACACGCAGTTTCCATATCAACTTTAGGGGAACGCTATCCGATGGTATAGGTATTGTGATCTCTATTTAGTTACTACAACTTCCCGGTATTCTGTGTTCACTTTGCAGGAAGACTACTGGAGAACCGAGGAGGTGACGATGTTTGGGGTGGTGCTGGCTGCTGGCTGCTTGCCGCGGAGTTTGGCTGGTTCTCAAGTCACGGTGGAGGTCGCTATGGGTAATACCGCAGGTGAAGTGTCACTCGGTGAGTGTCAGGTAACAAACACTCTCCAGTAAAGTGAATACATAATATAGATTTGGGGTAGCGGGAATTTGGATAATTATCTCCCGGTAAGACATGACTACCATTACCAATTAAGACTGTCGTCGATAAGCGATGAAGTGATAGCTTTATTAATAAATCTGATAAATAGTCTACTGTTTGTTAAACTATTACTAACGGCAACTGGTGGGCGCCAACACCGTACAACGACAAGGAACACAAGAACCACCACAGACCGCGCCGACTTTAGTAGCCGTACATCTCCTTCTCATGCTGGCCACGCACCCACCACACAGCTCGCAATCCACCATAGTGGCTACACTTCGTTACTTCACTGAGGGCTACCCACCGAAGATCACATTCCGGATCGCAGCCGGACAGCTACCGTTACATTTGTTCGCACCGTGTCTCTGTGCGAGCTACGGGTCCAGCTTCTCGCAATTATTTTCCATGTAGTGTAGTGATTTTTATTTAATTCGCGTGCAACCGAAAATGTAATGAATGGAATACAAGAAACCCGATAAAACGAACCCAAAAATGAAAAACCTGCACGTTGTATGTTAAGTTGCGAAATTGCTGGGAATGGAATAGGTTGCATACGGAACACACGTCTTATAAACACTAATGCAATAGAACCGGCCTCTTAGATTTAGAATCCTTTTATTATTGTGAAGATGAGTGAAGTTGCTGTTAATTTATATATATATATATATATCCAGCAGATTTCAGTAATTGTTATGGAAAAAGAAATCCGTTATTCAATTTTAAATCTTAGATGTATATATTAAAAAAATAGACGGGTGTTTTCCTATACTTCACTTTTCAGCCACCACTACCTATCATATATCACTAGTGTTTGTGTGTGGAAGTAGTATGGAGTCTCCTGTCTTGCACAACGTAGGCCGAATGCCGATAGCTGGGGGGATGTGGGAGATATGATTGTTAAAGTTGGTCAATGCAGGGCGTTTTCATATTTCGACCAATGACTTGTGTCTCCGCATATGTCACATTTCTGCCACAACTACATAGCATAGAGCATTGGTAATTGTGTGTGGTAGTAGAATCATGATTCCTGTCGTGCACTGTGGTTGTTAGATGTCGGTAGCTAGGGGGGTGTGGGTGATATGGGGGTTAAAAGTGGTCGACCTGGGGCAATTTCAGACGCATGTGTCTTGGTGTATCACTTTTCAGCGAAAACTATCTATCGCAGATCACTGGCGCTTGTGTGTGGTAGTAACACAGAGTCAGCTTTCGATCACAACGTTGGCGGAATTTCAGTAACTGTGGGAGTGTGGGAGATATGGTGGTTGGAAGTGGCCGATCAAGGAAATTTTCGTCTTTCGAGGAAAAACAAGTGTCTCCGCATATATCACTTTTCTGCCACAACTACATAGCCTAGACCATTGGTGGTTGTGTGTGGTAGTAGTATCGTGTCTCCTGTCGTGCACTGTAGTTGTTATGTCGGTAGCTATGGGGGTGTTGGAGATATGGTGGTTGAAAATGGTCGACTTGCGGCACTTTCAAATTACTACCAAAAAACGTATGTGTCCGTGTGTATCACTTTTCAGCCAAAACCATCAAGTGCAGAACACTGGTCTTTGTGTGTAAGTAGCATAGAGTCACCCATCAATCACAACGTTGGTCGAATTTCGGTAACTGTGGGAGAGTGGGAGATATGGTGGTTGAAAGTGGTCGATCAAGGATATTTTCGTATTTCGACCAAAGACATGTGTGTCCGTAAATTT
The DNA here is from genome assembly GCA_031002005.1 of Vandiemenella viatica. NCBI lineage: Eukaryota > Metazoa > Arthropoda > Insecta > Orthoptera > Morabidae > Vandiemenella > Vandiemenella viatica. The sequence continues at coordinate 30,102,259 of JARYHS010013631.1, forward strand.
TACTTAGCTGCCTGAACTACATAGCGCAGATGACGCATTCGTGTGTGGTAAAGGCATCGAGTCTCTCATCGTGCACTATGGTGGTTACATGTCGGTAGCTGTCAATCCAAATTCTTTACAAACACGGACGAAATCGTGGGTGCCAGCTAGTTCAGTATATGGATACAGCTGCTGGAAATACAATATAGAAGGCAATAATACTAACGTATAAAATTTTTAGGACTCAATAAATTGAACAATGAAAAAAGTGCTTTAGAATTCAGTTAGTCCTGACTAACACAAGGTCAGAAGTACAATACTCTGACAAAGTATTATGGGATAGGGAAATTACGCGGGGATTAAGAGAATTTTCTGAAAATCTGTTACACCCCATATTCCCTGTTTATGATCTTCCTTGGCGAAAAGAATTAAAACCGGGCAACTGCGTGTAAAGCCTTGCGCATTTAGGGTTCCGTTTTGTAATGGCCTAGTTGCCCTCAGTGCTTAAGAGGCGAGATTGCATTTTACCGAAAGCCATTACACTTGACGTTTCTCCGCTATTCCGTTCAACAATGCACGCTGCCCATCTGCGTTCACCACGGTAGCTACAAACATACGCGAACCACTGTAGAACAAGATAAAGTGGGTCACGTCCGAAACATTACATCTTACTACTTAGCTGACGAATACAATCTGGTTGTTACTGGTAAATGGAAGCCGACGTAATGGAATACGTACCACCATTCCATCCGTCAGCAGACGGCATCGAACCGTCCGTACAGAAGTGTCCACAACCGTTGCATGTGCTCCAACTTAGGGCCAATAATGTGGACGAAGTAGTTTTATCGGTTACAGCCAAGACGACGGTCATTCCGCTCTGTGGTCACATTGTGTAGTCCAGTACTTGCTAGTCACTAAGTACGACCCTCTTCTATTCAGTGGTTCCACAAACGTATTATTATCGTAGGAGCGAGTAATACACGATCCGAAATATCACGAAACGATAAACCCGTTTCCTGGAGATCAATCATTCTGCCACGCTTGAGCCAGTGGCGTAGCTAGGTTGTCAAGGGCGCCGGTGGAAAAAAATATTTTGGAGCCTCAGGCCTTGAGCTGTGCTTGGGGGCCCCCCGAGCCCCCATTGCACGGCACCGCCTAGCCCTCCGATAGCTACGCCCCTTGCTCGAACTCTCTCACATGCATATATTACGCCGTTTAACATCGACAAGGCTTATCGGCACTTCCTTGCACTACGTTTGACGCCTCTGCACAGATGAGCGTGGTGTGACACTGAACTGTTGGGTCACACCTGTTGGTCCTACGTGCACTCCATTTGTATTATTTAAACACATATACAATAAACCCATATACAGTAAAAGACTGTAACACTATGTTTGGTATGTTTGTCGTATGATTTAGAAAGCATTGCTACGGACCAGGAGGCGACGGGCAGTACTGGTCCTCTGCTCGCGGTTTTGCCCACGGACGCTCCCTACTGCTCGCTGAGGATACCAGATGACAAGCCATGCGTAGCTGTGCGACGCATGTGGCCACACACCAAGAGAAGGCTCTCATTCGTCAACCTCCTCGACAAATTGGTCGAGCAACTCGTGAGTAGTAAACGAGAACAAGCAATTTCAGAATAATTATGAGTCCAGAGTCCCGTCTTGTAATCGCCTGCAGTATTTAGCATCGCAAGGTTACAAAAGTTTTTTCTTGACGATTTACCAATATTAGAAAATAGGGACCAAGCGTGGTGGTGTAACGGCTAGCGTTCTGGCCTTGCATTCGGGAGGACGGTGGTTCGAATCCCCGTCCGGGTATCCAGATTTGGGTTTTCCATGGTTTCCCCAAATCACACCAGGTGAATGCCGGGATGCTTCTTTTAAAAGGCCATGGCCGAATTCCTTCCCATTCCTTGCCCCCCATCTTTTCCCGTCTCTAAAGACCTAGTTGTTATAGAAAACGTTAAGCAGTTAAAAAAAAAAAAACGAAAATAGGAATAATGTTGCAGTTCTACTCATTATATTCCAATCATTTAGGCGTTTCAAATTCCTGGTCAGATTTACTGACATTGGATTTTGAGTTGTAAGGAGTTAAAGTTGGAGGAAATTTGCATTAACTCATTTTTATACAGAATTTGCATTAACTCATTTTTTTATACAGAATCATTACCATCCTTCAACAAATTCTTTCTTAATTTATACAAGACAAACAGCTGCAATTATTACTAATAGCTCTGTTGCTTCATTTTCCAGGAAAAGGCCATTTAAAAGATTTTTAGAATTATATAATCATTTACATGTTTAATGTCAAGTTTTAATATATTTTAAGAACTTCATACCGGGAACTATGATGCAATTTTACAACGTGATGGGTGTACTATTCGGTTTCGAGTCATGAACATTGACTAAACAGCAAATAAAATGAATAGAAGCAGTAAAGATGTCATTTCTAAGAGCCGTGGTTGGGTACACTATACTAGATCAGGAAAGAAGTCAAGAAATTAGGAAATAATTGAACTTTTTTAATCTAATTGGGGTCATGACTAGATATAGGAAGTAATAGATGAAAAATGTATCACGTATGGAAGTTGCCAGATCTACAAAGCTGCTGTCGAATTACAAGCCAATACAAGGAAAAATGGTCAACCTAAGGAAGATATACTAAGGCGGAACAAACGATAAATGGTTTAAACCTTCGAGATGATGAAGATGTGATCTAGGTTAGATTGATCTATTGTGACGGTGTTGAGATGGAATGTTAGATGGAAGGACAAGTAAAATTTCTGGTTTTGAACATATAATGAACAAAAAACTAGAAAAATGAGTGGGTCGTTATGTAAAATTTTGTAACAGAAAAAGTTTGGTGAGAGTATAAACTGAACCAGCAAAAACCACATTATAAAGGATGAATATGTCAACTTCCTAAGTAGAGATATGCATTATTTGAAATACATGTATTTCAAATGCAAATACAATATGCAAAATAACTTTTATTTCGTATTTTAAATACTTCGATTTAAAATCATTTTGTATTTTATTTGAAGTTCTTTTTCAAACATATTTTCTATTTGCAAAATACAAAAAACTTTTCTTAGCTTTTCATACTTTTTATTTCATTTTGACAGTTTATTTAATAAATATTGGTATTCAGACTATGGAAACATTAACAGATAAAAGTTAGATGAGAATTTGGTTTTAGACAATTAACAATGGGTTTGACAGTATTGACTCATCTAATGATGCCGCCACCGGCTGGCATGTTGTGTTGGTTCTGTTAGTTGTTTTATGTCAGTTTTGTTCACTTATCTGCATTTTGCAAGATATGTAGAAAAACTCTTAAGGTAAGTGTTAGTGCTAATACAAACTTCTTGAATAGCAATTCAATAGGTTATATTAATTTGTTATTCTTGTTTTGTAGTACCAGTAGGTACTGAAAGTTATTCTGGTCTGAGAACCAAGTGCCAAGCACGTTAAAAATTTTGTTTACATTAATTCCGTTGTGTTGGTAGTAAAACAAGTGAGGCATGAATGTACAAATTGTTTAATATTTTCGTTGGAAAGATCATGCTAACATTTCAGAAGAGTATGATAAAAAGAGATCTCAACATACAAGAGAAATTGTGTTGTTGGTATTTTGAAAAAATTGAAACATACCACTCTTACAACTATCTTACCGAATTCAGTTGATTTTTACAAGTTAGTTATGAATTTTGTAGTTGATACTCCGTCACCAACATAGACTGTAGAAATGATTCATTTAGGTCTCTAATTGCAGGTGTTATTCAGCATTTTATAAAGCCCACCAAATATTATGTGTCGTCGTACTACCAATAAAAAAAAAAAAAGAATCTATGGAATACAAATAAAATACAAAACTAGCTATAAAAGTGATTTATTTTGTGTTCACCATGCCTCATATTTGGTGTTTATCCAATGGATTTTATCTGGGTGTGTCCGTTTAATGGATTGATTGTAACCAATTTGAAAGAAAAGGTTCCTGAACTTCCTTGCTGGAGATTTAAAAGGATCTCGTACATTTAATAATGTAGTGAACTGATTGTTGACATACATTATGAGTTAGATTTCAAATTATTGTGAAATAAAAATCCGACAGTAAGAAAGGTGTTCCTAAAAATAAATACATGTTTGGCAAGTTCTGCTCCAGTAGAACATGAGAATATATTGCGGCCTCGTAGACTGAACATGAAAGATGTCTTGTCTGAATAAGTTGTGGTGTTAAAATCTATGAATTAAGTGAAATAAATTACATATGTATTAAATGAAGAAAAATTATTTTATTTTAATAAAAGTATTTAAAATACCTATTTTGCATTTTGAATTTAAATACTAACATTTCAAACCATTTGATGTTTTGTATTTGAAATAGAAAAAAAAGAAAGTATTTGCATTTTGTATTTAAATGCTTTTTAAAACTATTTTGTACATCTTATTCATGTCATATCTAGCGTTATGAGTGAGTGGTTAACGCCTCACATTGGGGACGATACGGCTTCGAATCACCGACCGCCTATCCAGAAGTGGGTGTTCCATGGTTTCCTCAAATCACTCCAGGTAAATGCCGGGATGGCTCCATTAAAAGGACATGTCCGAATTCCTTCCCGTTACTTACCACCAGTCCTTTCCCTCCTCTAATGACTTAGATGTCGACGATGCGTAAAGCCATAAACATGTTTTATTGGCCAGAGAATAATAAATAGTGCCTGGAAAGGAATAGATGAACTTGGGCATAAGCTGGCTCTCGATTTCATGCATAAGGGAGTGGGAAAATTTTCTGTTGTGAGTAAGGGTGTCAGGGATTGCAATATATTACCAAGGTATATGATGAATAATTTATCAAACACGCTGAAAGAATTTAAGGTTAAAATTTGTAAGTGGCAAAACTAGATGTGTGGAGGAATTTAACACCCAGAGCATAGAGGATAATAGTAATAAGGAAGGAGTAATTAGATGTCTATGGAAGTTGCCATCGGGCATGCGCTCCATCGCAATTCAGTTCAATTCAAATCAAGTCACAAGTGCGTTTGGAGTGAGGGTATATGACAGTGTTGATTGGTATTCGTCCGTCAGATGGAGCCGAGGCGTACATGAAAGAAAGAAATGAACTTTTCCGTCGTACTACCGTGGCTAGCATAGCAACTGTATCCGTGATGTATTTTTCTTACCCAGCTTTGTTTTTTATGTATCAGACTGTACTGACATACCACGTCATTAATTTTGTAAATATTCCTTAAATTTTTACAAGAAGTTTGAAACACGCGAGAAACATAGGGTCAGAAGTATCCTCTACCATAATTTCCTTTTGATTCGATACGCAAGTACATTTAAATATACTCAACTTACTGAAGTTATTAATTTTACCACGTTGTTCTTCTGAAAAGACGTAAGCGACACGTTTACTGTTGTCTTATATAAAAATCCTGTGCACATTGAAACTAAAAATTTTAATTTAAGCGATATCATACATATTAAATACTTTATGCTTTAAAACTGAAAACACCGTCAAAATCTGTTAAGTATTTCTGGAGGGATACAGAAACAAAAAAACCTGGATAAACAATTGTTTTTAAGTCAGAAGTGTCCAGATAGTGAACTCCAACATTTTTTTCAAAACATATTTATAACAGTATAGAATGGTATTTATAAATGATTTACACACACACAGGTGAATCTTGACAGTTAATCATATCAAGGTAGTTACTTTCTAACAAACTGTACGATTCACAAGCACCTTCCCCTCGAAACGACTCTATTTACCAAGAACGTGTGTTTAAGTCCATTACAAAAGGACGTAGTGTTCGTATAAATGGGAGAGTCACAAGTCAAAGCTTACACTTGAAATTCGTCTTTGAAGTTGTTAAGGTCTTTTCCACTATCATCAGCTATTTGATAATCTGCAGCGTATGCTAGTTCACAGAATATGACAAAACAATTATATAGGTCTAGATCGTAAGAAATAATGTGTTTGCTGTTTAGAGAAGTTTAAAAAGAAATCCTGGCAACACAGTTTTTCAATTTTGACAGGAGTCAGGGATGCGAGACTTGGAGAACAATATGAAAGGTGCTCCTGCTGCAATGTCAGAAGGATCAGCTGATACCAGCCAAATGCTGAAGGACTTGGGATGCAAGGCTACTACGTCAATAGAGAAGGCAATTCAGCTTCTGATCGCCAAACCTCCAAATTACACTCGTCTAGACGTCCATTACACCGCCATCAGGAAATCTAAACTGGTAAGCAGCTAAGTAAGTTTGGTTCGAATAACCACGTTACTTATAAACCAGGAAGTTTCTAAGGGAACGAAATCAGAATATAAGTATGATTAGACGACCCGTGCGAAAATTTCGCGAATAAAATGCGGTAAATAGTGAGGTTGAATGCTTGTAATATAATGAAAAGTAGAAACGTACTTTTGAAGCATATATTTATTTTTTAGTGTAATAGGCACTCATCAAAATACTCACAACATATTACGAAACAGTTAGGAAAATTTTAAACACTCTGTATTTATGACAAACTGTCTCTGACCTTAACAGAATACAACCAACCTGAACAAAATGCACAAAACATATCAACATCTTTGTGATATTTGTTGCTGTGCGAATAAAATGTTTGCATTGGAATTGTATAGCAAAACGAAAGTGTTTCCATAACAGAAAAAAATATCCGAAAAGCTACTTATTGAATATTTTTTTTTTTTTTTTTTTGACATCTCTGTGATATCTGCTGCTGCAATCAAGGGATTTGGCTCTGAACTTTCTCATACGTGCTACCACTTAAAGCACCAAATTCCGAAAAAAATCTTTCTTAATTTATGATTTTACCTAACTGGAGATCTTAATCTTTAAAACGATATGATATTTATTGATTTCGGCTAGATATCGAAGAACATAAATGGCTTGACATAAAAAAAAGCATGTTATAGAAATAATAATGATACTTTTGCCCTTTAAAAATCGAATTCCAAACAAATTCTTTTATAAAATATGGTGTGACCAAAGCAGCCACCTTGGTCATTAAAATGATATCTCATTTATCGATTTCGGTTAGTTATCAAGCAAGGTCAAAAAAAAAAAAAAAAGTTGTAGAAATGATGATACTTTTGCCCATTAAGGGTTGAATTTGGAGAGAGTTTTTTCTTAAAATATGATGTGACCAAAACGGATAATTTAATATTTAAAACGATACCTCATTTATTAATTTCGGTTAGGTATCAAGGGAAACAAATAGCTCCTGACAGAAAAATGCATTGTAAAAATATTAATACTTTTGCCCTCTAAGGTTAGAATTTTGAAAAATTTCTTTCTTAAAATTTGGTGTAACGGAACCTAAGACCTTACGAAGACCTCAATCTTTAAAATGATACCTTGTTTATCAATTTTGTTTAATAATCGAGGGAGATAAATGACTCGAGACACAAAAAACACATTATAGAAATACTGATATTTATGCCCTTTAAGGGTTCAATTCAGAAAAATTCACTACTTAAAATGTGATGTTACCACAGCGGAAACCTTAATTTTTAGAATGATACCCCATTTATCTATTTCGGTTAGATATTAATGGAGATAAATGGCTCGTGACACAAAAATGCGTTGTAGGTCCATTTATACTTTTTCCATTAAGGGTTAAATTAAAATAAAAAATCTTTCTTAATATATGATGTCACCAAAGCTGAGTCATTATTCTTCATACTCCAACTTCATTTATCGATTTTGGTTAGATATCCAAGGAGATAAATGGCCCGAAACACAAAAAAACGCATTTGAAAAATATTGATATTTTTGCCCTTTAAGGGTCGAATTACGAAAAATTCCTTTTTTAAAATATAATGTTACCACGGCGGAGACCTTAGTCTTTAATATGATACCTCTTTTATCTATATCTGTTAGATATCAGGGGAGACACAAAACAGCGTTGTAGAAAAATTTATACTTTTTCCCTTTAAGGGTTAAATTACTAAAACATTATTTCTTAAAATATGGTATCACCAAAGCTGAGACATTACTCCTCATAATCTTACTTGATTTATCGATTTTGGTTAGGTATGAATGGAGATAAATGGCTCGAGGCACAAAAAACGCATTTTTGAAAAATTGACATTTTTGCCCTTTAAGGGTTGAATTACGAAAAATTCATTTCTTAAAATATATTGTTACCATGGCGGATACCTTAGTCTTTAATATGATACCTCTTTTATCTGTATTGGTTAGATATGAAGTGAGATAAATGGCTTGTGACACAAAAACGCATTGTAAAAATATTGATACTTTTGCCCTTTAAGGGTCGAATTCCGAAATTTTTTTGTTTTAGTATATGACGTCACTAAAGCGGAGATTTTAATCTTTAAAATTATACTTCATTAAACGACTTCATATAGGTATCCAGGGAAATAAATGACTCGTAACACAGAAAACAGCATTATATACATATTAACAATTTTGCCCTTTAACGGACGAATGCCGAAAACTTTCTTTCTTAAAATATGATGTGACCCAAGTGGAGACCATAAACTTTAAAATGACACCTCATTCATTTATTTCGGTTAAGTTGTGACAAAAAAATACCTTATAAAAATAATATATATGATATATATTAACAATGGAATGACTAAGTCTCAAGGGTATGGATTCATCCAATTATTCTACAGAAAAAAGCTAATAATTAAAAGTGCTATAATCAGTAGTAAGAAAAAGTCAGTTTGGTCACGATGTCTGACACGCCGTGACGTCAGGTTCCCGGTCTTCGTTACTGGACTAATAACTGCCAGAGATGTTAATAGAAAATCGATGTTAAGAGCGTTATTTAATTGTAATCATTCAATCTAGTTAAACGACTGGAAATAATTTTTACTACCTGAACACTGAAAGAGAAGTGTATAATTTGTTTGAAACCAATATTTTAATTATTAGTTACATTTTGTTTATTTATATTTGTTCCATGTAGATGTTTTAGTTATATTCTGTTTCCATAGATATATAAGATAAAAGTTTTCATTTTCGAGCAGCAATGTTAGTGGAGGTTCTGATTAGGTTTAAATTTAGCCTGCGTCAGAATGACAAATGCCATTCGGCGTTACAGCAGAGGGCTTGAGTAATTAATTATTGTTTTTTAAATAAAATAATTTAAGTTGCCTTCATCGCCACCCTCTCACTGAAATCACTATTTTATGAGGATGAAAGTAGTTCCACATTTACCGTGATCTGTATGTGGTATAGATCAATATAAAACTCCTCGCCGGCATAATATAAGTTATTATGATATCATCTTAATTTGTTTGTTTCCACTGACTTCATGTTACTGTTGTCATTACGTCAAGTACAGTAGGCCCTACATGTGAGCAGATTCAACTATATCATGTGTGATTAAAAATAAAGATATAGAACCCGAGATGATTATAATTTACTTGACTTCCACTGACGCCATATTTGTGATGTTATTATTTTAGACGCATGTGTTTAGTTCCAACTGTATGTCGAAGTAAACTACAACCGAAACATAATAACAGAGACTTTCCCGGTGTACAGTATGATTGCAATGAAATCTAACGAATATATTCCCGGATTATATTGTAAAATCACGACATTTCGATGACCAACTCCAACATCTGTACAGGCCAGAACTGACGGTCAGCAGACTAATACGGATGATTCTAAACATGAGGAAGGCGGGGGAGCTATCCGTTCAAAAACCATGTTTCTATAAAACAATCGCTACGCGTAATCAATATCGTTGCTCTGTTTGCCGAGCAAAATATGCAAGTTCACACAGTGAATTTAGATTGGGCGTGAATTTAGATTGGGCTTGCAGTTTAATGCAAGATTGTTTGTATTGTAACGGTATTCATATCACAACTAGCACATAGGTTACTTCTGTAATGATTTAATTGGCAACCAACTATAAAAAATTATGTAATTCTTTTAAAGTATACAACTAAACCACTGACAACTCCGGGTATTCTCTGTCTATAGGTTGCGCTGTTGTAAGAAGCTAATAGTGAAGGTTAGAAATTGGGGTTTTTGTTGTAGTTCAATATTTTATTTTCATTAAATTAAAATTTAAAACCATCCATAGAAAAGGTAAGTATTTCATGTAAATCATGTTAAGTATGACATTGTGTAACGGAATGAGTGGACCAAAGATATTTGCAACATTACATGTATCGATAATAGGGTTAATCGAAACCTATGTACTAACAGTTATCAAATATATCTTTGCAGAATACTATGTAATTAGAAAAGGGTCGCATAGATGGTTACAGTGGAGTGGCTATACAAATAAAGTAGACACTGGCTTACCAATCAATTGATGTCAACCTGCTGAACATCGGTAATGGGATTGATACATGCATACCAGGATGAGATTTAGTAAATAAACATAAATAGTTGGCTCTGTGTACCAACGTTCGTATGTAGCGATTGAGAAATGTGAATTGCCTACTCCACTCATTGTGATGCGAGTCTAAGCCTTACAACACTACGTGAAGTTGCAGGAGAACGGACCCTCTGAGATTTATTAATATGGATATAACTGGCAACAAGAATTTAAAAACTTCAAATGATGGATCAACAATTAAAATTTCATGACTTGAGATCTGAGTACTGGAAAACTCGACTGGCGCTACTAAACTCCTGGAACGTTTTGGACGATCCTTCTGTCTGTGATCTCTTGTGAATTTTATGTCTTGTCTTTAAATTTTTAAATACCACTCATATTTGCCATTCCCCATACAGGTGAAATATTTGTTGAGCCAACTAGGCCACCTATGAGGAATGATTCAAAAAGTGGAGGAATAACGAAAAATTTCTTCATTGTATGGAGGTATCAGCAAGCGCTTTCGCCCTGAGAGCGATTGAAAAGAATATGTCCACCTTAGTGCGACGAGAACTGCCGGGTACAACAAAACAAAGAAAAGACGCACTGTACCAACATAAGAATGTTCCCTGGGAGTAGTTCTCGGATATACGTAGGACCTTGTCAAGAAAAGTGTATCTTTGAACAGTAAAACATACCTGACCGTGATAAGCAGAAAATAAATTCTTACAAACGTTAATTTATTTCGAATTGTGGTACCTTGTTCACAATAGCAGTTTGTAAAAAAAACTTCGTGAATTACTCGCTCAGTAAACGAAATGCTATCAGGATTAGAAAAACCTGGTGAACATTTCCGAAAACCATTCGTGACAAATGAACCACAATTAGACATAAGAACAAGGCGCCTGGCCAGATAACATTCATTATCACATGGTCGACTTCCATCTAACTTAAGATGTACCTTTTTTTTTTAAAAAAAGTGTAATGAACAGAGTTTGTTCGAATATAATACAAATAAATTCAACGAAAATTATTTAAATCATTGCAGTTTCAAAAATACGCAAGAGCCTGATGCAACTTGAATCATAGAGGCCAACGTCATTTTTGATTTAGGCAAATACGGAGAGATAAAAAAGGTGCTATCTCAAGGCATGATAGAAATATAACTGGGCCTAAGTAATAAGCAGTATGTGATGGCACTGCATACTGAAGTTAATAAAACCAGTAACAAACTTGTACTGTCAACAATGAGAATCTAATTTCACTTCAAAGAGAAAATATCTCCTTTGAAAAGCAGAATCCTGCAAATAAACCATTAGAATATGGCCATCGTCTCCAGAAAAACCACCAACGGATTACATCAAAGCCGCATTTTCTCTTAATCGTAAAACTTTACTTTGGAGTCAATGTCATTTTGTAAATGTTAAAGAAATATGCTCAGCTGAAGGGAAATGAGCGACGTCATTTTACGGTTCGGATATACTAGTGACACTAGAGCCACAGTTCACATGATGTCTCAATACGTAAGTTTTTAAACTAGTTAATGTGGACTAACGGGTTAAGAATCCCGAATTCCAAAAAGTACGCCTTGCGGAAATACAACATACGAAGAGAAAGACGAACTGAGAACAGATCTATGATATTTATATCTTGGGTGTGTAGCCTAACTTGTATTGCCGAATCAACAGAATGGTTATTCGTTACTTTAAAGCCAAGTGAAAAAAAAGTAACTTTAATTGATCATAAATACCAAAATGAGTTAAATATTTTGTGGTACTTAATATTTGCGTAGCGTTATGACTGCGTAATAGTGCTAGATACTATCTGAGAAAGTTAATCAATCTAATCTTAGTGCAAATATAATTACCGGTAATGTTAAATTTAAGTGTGTGAAGACAGAGCCCCTATCTAAGCACGTCTCTGAACTCTGTTAACTTCATGATACTAGTCAGATGTAAAATATGACGATATTTTGCACAGAGGAACTCTCTTTGACCATGAAGGATTGATTCATAATTCTGAAAAGTTAATGTAAAGTATGAAGAAAAGGTCTAGAATTTGCATTTACGTGCATCTTGGTCGAAAAGTAAAAGAAAAAAAAGCTTCAGCAATCTTCTTTTAATTCTTACTCAATAAGATTCTGACATTGTTTGTTATCAAATATTTATTTCTGTCGCAGAAACGAACATTTGCAAATACTGTACGATTTACGGCACGAATGTAAAATGAGAAAAATAATAAGATGTAGGATTTCATTTTGTTGTCTTATACATATATAGATAACGTTATAGATTGTGTAAAGATCTATCTAGTTTATATATATATATATATATATATATATATATATAAACGTTTCTCGGGAAACAAACCGAGTAATATCATTACTGATGCACAATATTTCGGCGACTTAAACTCCGTCGCCATCTTCAGGTGCAGTTGTAAGTCTTGAAGTCTGCCTTGAAGTCAGCCTTGAAGTCAGCCTTGAGCGTGTTGTTTAAAACTGGCACGGCAACGACATACGTTGTTATGTTGCCTAGCAGCATCTCAGACGTCATTAGACGCCCGCGGAACACAAAAAGCAGACCGTTGGTGACGAGCAGCCTCAATAACAGGAATCCATGCATCACTTATCTGGAACCTACAATCCCTGTTAACCAAATCAGACGCGAGCCGAATGCTTCTTTAATGACGCTGTCCCACAAGCCTCTCGCATTTGTCAGCACCTTAGTCGCTTCGAAATCGAAACTATATCCTTCTGCCAAACTATGTTCCGCCACTGCTGATTTATCTGTTTGCCCCAGGCGAACATGTCGGGCGTGTTCCAAACAACGTTGTTGTACGCACCGTATCGTCTGGACGAAGTATTTCTTTCCACATTCACACGGGATGCAGTAAACTCCGGGTGTACGAAGGGCAAGGTCATCTTTTGGAGAGCGCAAAATGTTTCTAAATTTTAGTGGTGGTAGGAAAATGGTCTTAATGCCATTTCTTGCCACGACTCTTCCGACCCTACATGTTGTGGCGCCAGAGTACTGATAAAGACACAAAAGTTAAAATATTTTTGAATTTCACAAGTCATTTCTTTACATAACTTACACAAATCTGTTAAGCAACCGACTGAGATAAGTATTATATTATGTCAGCATTAAAATCAGCGCTAGAAAAATGTAAAAGATACTGTTTCTTTGGTTAAGAAAAGAAGAAAAAGCCTTTAGAAGCCAAATTCTCCACAGAAAGTGATAATATTAAATTAATGTTCTAGTATTCGTTGATAAAAGTCTGGAGTATCTTAGTAAATAGTTAGATTTTAATGAAAGCAATTGGCTATAGAGAATCCAAAAATTAAATTTAAAACACGAGGTTTCATTTGTTGGCTGTGAGACAATAGTAGAGGTTCTAAATTTATGAGAAAAAATGAGTATCAAAGTGAACGAACTTTACTCTGAAATAACAATATTACACGAAATCTAGGTAAAAGTAAAAGCAGTATTTCATTATTAAAAATGAGCTCTTGATCGACATTAATTTAACAACTGAAAGCGATAAAGCATATTACAATTTACTGTAGACAGAAAATTGTTAAAGATGCAAGAAGTGCAAAAAAATATAGCTTAAAAAATAAAATAGTAAAAAAAACATATCCTTTGTCCTTTTCTACTCTTTCGTAAAGTATTATATTTTTGAAGTGTACTATATTTTTATAGGTTATTCTAAAAAAACATTCTACCATTAACGGAAAAAATTTTGGTAATCCTAGCGGCGAATGGTGAAATTTCGCGACCGGGAATGCTCAGTTTAGTTCGCGAAAGGTACCGCTCAGTTTAGTTCGCGAACGGTAGCGCTCAATTTATTTCGCGAACGGTATCGCTCAGTTTAGTTCGCGACCAGTACCACTCAGTTTAGTTCGCGAGCGGTAGCGCTGTGTTTAGTTCGCTACCGGTAGCGCTGTGTTTAGTTCACGAACTAGGTCGCTCCGCTCTGGAATTACAGAAAGACAGCTCATTCGCTCGCTTTGCTAGGGCTACTTCACGTGGGTTTTTACATTCCATGTTAAATTTCCGTTTTTGACTTCTGCAATAATTATTATGTTTAACTGTTACATTTTTTTATTTTATTTTTATATCTGTCTCTTCAGTGAAATGTGTCCACAGCGAACTGTGTTACCTTTTAGATAATAAACTAAAACAAAATTTGGTCTTCGGGAAAGGATCGAACGTACTAACGAACTAAGGAGCGAGACATCTGGGAACTAGTTCATGTAGTTCGCTCATGGGAGCGCTCTTCCGAACTAGTTCGTTCGCGAACTACACAAGACTACTGGATACTTGCTGCTTACCACATGACTGGAAAAGTGCAATAGTAGTACCGGTACATGAAGGAGGGGTGAGTATTAGGGTTGAGTATTACAGGCCAATCACCCTTTGACATCAGTGGTAGGTAAATTAATCGAAAGTTTGATATGCAACCACACCAGAAATATATGTGAGGAACGTAAGTGGTTTTCAAGCAGGCAACATGGGTTGAGGCAAGGATATTCATGTGAATCTCAGTTGGTGGGTTATATGCAAGATATTTCAAATGAAATGGACAAGGGAGGCCAAATTGATAGTGTAGCACTAGATCTGTCAAAGGCCTTGAACACAGTGAGCCATAAAATGGTAGTAAATAAGGTAAAAACTATTGGAGTAAATGAGAAAGTGATATGCTGGGTAGAAGAATTTTAAAAAGGTAGAAAACAGAAAGTTAGGAAAGGAACTGTAGTATCATAAGAAGTTGAAGTAAAGATGGGAGTGCCGCAGGATAGCGTATGGGAACCATTGCTTTCATTATTCTAAGGAATAGTTATGTTGATTGATTACAATCTGAAATTAGATTGTTTGCAGATGACATAATACTATATAAAAAATCAAAACGATAGAGGATTGTAAACAGGGTGATCTGGACAGGATATCTAGTTGAGTTGGTAAACATGGGATGAAGATAAATGTAAAGAAGGGTCAGCTTATTAGATACACAAATAAAAAATAAGGTGGGAAAAGGTACTTGATGAAGACTTGAAAGGTAAATATCTTGACATTACTTTTGATAACAAGCTTAACTGGGAAGGACACATTGGACAGGTGGTAGGAAAAGGTGTCTAAATTCTGCACTTGTCAGAGAGAGTGATGAGGGGATGTACGAGAGAAGTAAAGGAATTTGTTTACAAAACTTTGGTCAGACCATTGCTCGAATATGGTAATGTAGTATGGGACCCTCATTTTGCGTATCAAATACTGTAATTGGAAAGGGTGCAAAAAAGGGCTGCTAGATTTGTTTCTGGAAATTATCGCAGAATGCAATCAGTGACAGATATGATAAAGGAGCTGAAATGGGATTCATTGCAAGACAGGAGGATTATGAGGAGGGTCATGGGAATGTATAGGGCGTATACCGGCGATGAAGCATGGAAAGATATTGGAGTGGATATGAAAAGTAGTGCATGGAAGGGAAAAGATGACCAGAACCACAATCTGGCACTCGATTTCAGGCACAAGGATGTGGGAAGATTCTATTTTTTAGGTAAGGGTGTCAGGGATTGGAATGAGTTACCAAGAGAAATTATGAATAACTAGCTCGTACCCGCGACTTCGTACGCGTGGATTAAGATTTTTTTTTGCCAGAATTAAATATAGAAAGTTAGTGGTAACGAAGGATTGGTCCCAAACAATATCGAGTCGGAATAATATTACAGGAAAGCAAACACTATATCATTGTACCGTCGAACCTGTCTCTTGAAGAGAATGAATATCCGACATATTTCTATCACCATTCGATAAGGTCTCAAAATTTCGTGACTACAACTGTTAATCATTCTGGAAAAAATATCCTGTGCCCTTCATACAGATTTCCTTGTAAAATTCCATCACAACGATATAGCCATTTAGTCGTCAAAACGAAACAAAAAGACAGATACTTGTATTTATAATATTATTACTTTGGTTCACACTCACACACTTACTGCGATCTGAGGGATCATTATAACGTAAAAAAGTGTACATCTGCAACATTGCAAGACTACCTACGATTTGCCTCGCATTGCACCCGTAACTTTCTAATATCTACAGTTTAACATTCAATCCGAATAACCTACGGCCCAGGCCTGACTCTTACGGAGAAAAACAATTTTTTAAGTCTTAGCTTCTACGGAGATTTGAACCGGAGACCACGACGTTCGTAAGCATGCGCTTTAGCCAATGAGCTGCCAGCCCACTTCGCGGAAACACGGTACGGAGACGTCCATATGCAACGTGTCTGTCTATCGCCGTATTTCGAAGTTATGAGGCAACATGTGTTATTTATACAGATAATTTTTCAACCAAATGTAGACAGTATTTTTCTCCTTGTTTCAAAGGATAAGTGTGTAAAGTTTTATCGAGATGGGATGAAAATTGTGGTTTTGTATGAAGAACAAACAAACAAACAAACAAACATCCATCTATATATAAAGATTTACCGAAAACGTTGAAAGAATTTAAAGATAAAATTTGTAGAAGGCAAATGTGGGTGAGTGCAGGATAGGGGGAAGATGGGTGTGTAGGGAAATTGCCACCGGAGCCTGTGCTCCATTGCAATTAAATTGAATAATGTAGGGCTGCAATCGGAGCTGTCTGCACCTGTTACCAGTTGCTTCCTGTGTGTGACCAGGTGAAGCTGGGAGAGGAGACTGCCTGCTGGGTGAATGGCGTCGACTCCACACACGTGGCTGATGCCTTGAAGCGGGGCAGAGCTCTGGTAGCAGAACTGAAGATTTATCTAGACGATGTAAGTAGAACCTTGAGAACGTATTGAGTTTCGTTGAGGAATACAGATAGTGGTTTCAATATCAAGACTTCGTAAAGGGTACTGGAAATTCAGTACATTTACTACTTTGAGTCTTGATTGGGAATGGTTTAGTTGATATGAACTAATTGGAAATCTCTTGAAGGAGAAGCCATTTGTTGAAGCGATGTTTCAGTAAATGATTGTAGGAAGGCATTAACTCGGTCTCTATCAGATGTATTTCACTGTTTGGCTGCATCCTTGCAGTCGGCATTTGACTCGTGTGAACAGACTTATGTTTTTGTCAACCTTCGTCTTTCGTAAGTAAATACATCCCCTTTTGTATTCATCAAAACTTTTGAGTACACATTTCAGTTATGTAGCGTATTTAGCATTATATAAGAAGTGTTTTTTATGTGTCGAAATTGACTCAGATCGCTATCTGACGATGGTTAAAGTGAAACTGGTCCCCAACAACACAGCTAAAAGAGTTCCCAGGATTTAGAAATATAGAAAATAAATACTGAAAATCAACAAAGAAATAACGGAAATATATCAGAAAGAACTGGTTACGTTGAACTCTTATGAATGGGACAAAATAGGGCAGAGAATACAGGAAGGAGCAAAACAAACGATTTTCCTGGTCAAGAAGAAGAAACACCCATGGTGGAACGATGAATGTGAAGTTGCTCTTCAAAGGCATTCTGTAGCTTGGAACAGATGGAACTCTACGAAACTATATTTTGAAAATTTATAAGTTGAAAGGAAAAGAACAGGTAAGGTAATCAGAAAAGTGAATCTCAAATTTGTGAAAGAGCAACTAAAAGAGATAGAAGAAAACTATAATAGAAACAATTCAAGATATTTCTATCGATCCTTTAAGTCCAAAATTCAAGGTTACCCTCCACATAACCTTTGCTTCAGGAATGACCAGGTTAAACTAATTCTAAACAATAAAGAAAATTGCGAACATCTGGCTAAATACTTTAAACAACTGCTTAACTGTGAACCCATACAGAATGAAATGACATTTTATGAAACAAGCAGTAAACTTCCAGAGTCAGCTCCGCCAGATAAGAAGGAAATAAGAGAAATTATAAAGAGTCTTATCAACAACAAGACATCTGGAAAAGACTCGATTGTTGCCGAGCTTATTAAGTTTGCTGGAGACTTTGGTATACAGTTTGGTGATTAGGACATCGCCACAAAGACCTCTCCTACCCTGCTGGCTAGGTCGAAAAATAAAGGACACTTCCTCTACTACCAGTTCTCGAATCAGCTAATCCCGTGTCGAAAGCAGACTCTATCATGATGTGCTAGAGACCTGGACATACGAGAAACGGTAACTAAGAACTATTTTATGTGTAGTGCGTTTCTGCAATCCTTAAACATTCTACCAGTATGTGGGAAAACCCCGTCGTAACTGACTTGTGAGGTGCGTAGTACGAGAGACAGCGGAGCCAAACATTACATTTTTCACTGGGTAAGCAACACCGTTTATGAGGCAATGGACTTATTGCAGGGAACTTTTTATACTGTCGGCTGGATGAACTGAAGCCGAGTTGTTAGCTTACATGGAATGAGACTAGATGGACCAGAACAAGAGGAGCGGATTCTGGAGGGTAGTATGGTGCTAGAAGGTGCAGGCAATCTCTTTAATAAGTGCTCCGCTATTACCTTTTTTCTGGATACATAATTGATGTATAATGTATGTATACATTAGCCTCTTTTACAAACTCCCGATGTGTAGCCCCAGCAGTCACTACCTGACCCCGTGCTGATGCTGTGCTCAGCGAATTCCATGGTGCTGGGCTACTGCCGCCTCAATGTGCGCGACTTAATCTACTCTTCCACTCCAGAGAAGATGGGACGCAAGTGCGGGGTCATCTCCACCGTGCAGCTAAAGGTATGCCAGGTTTAAGTTGTAAGTTTAAGTTGTAAGCTTTACTGAATGTTTAAAGCTTCTAGAAGACTTGTATCAGACATTATTTATCTCTTTACACACTACTGAGACAATAATAACAATTTCAAGTCTAAATATAATACGCTTATTATGTAAACAGCTTTAAAGCTCCGATAATAATAAAGTATGCGCTGAAACAAAAAAAAAAAAAAAAAAAGATTATTTACTTTAATAGGCTGCAACGGTTTAACCAAATGTTTATGATTGTTTTGTTTCGATACTATCCGGGTTTTGCGAAATGAGCCCAGATGAAAACCAGTGTGTTTTCTTCTTACAGGAAAATATTATACATTCAAAAATTGCAGTAAAAATTATCATACTAACAGGTTTTTAGTAATAACATTATATAATATGTAGCTGCAGATTACAGTGGAAACATTTTATGGTAATTGGTCTGTAAGAACTGTTTACTAGATGCTGGTAACAAGAGCATACACTGTTCCACATCCTATTATATAAAACGCTAATCTGGAGTCTGGATGCATCTAGCTATTGGCTAGAGAACGGTCACGTGCCAGCTTTCACTCGCCAACCAACAGCCACCATATTATATTCCTTCCATCCTCTTGCTTTTCGTTTATTTACAGCTAGTCGCAGAAATTCATATAAGGAGATTCAATATTTACGCTATTTTATTTGTATCAGTTATCAAAACTTGGTTAAACCATAACCTAAGAATTTTTTTGGCACACGATAAGGAACAATGAAGTTTATTAAAAACTCAGAGAAACGTACGTAATCACGCAATGTATCAGTCAAATAAATAACAGTTATCCTTTTTCGAAATTATAAAAATGCATTTATTTAAATAAAATCCTAACCAAATACTCTGATAATCTAACCAGAATAAGGTATTCATATCACGAAAGATATAATTAAAAATGATTTCAATTTTTAATTCGTAATTCAACAACGATATTCTTGGAGCCAAAAAGCGGCGAGCAGAGATAGAAAATTAATGCAAGGCAATCATACGTTACAAGTGACAATTAGTATGTTCGTTTAAATTTACATGTTGCTTTTTGTTTATTTATGACAACTATTTGCAAAAATACATGCAAGGAGAAGAGTATTCCATGTTTGCGTTATTTTATCTGTACCAGTTATAAGAACGAGGTTAAAATATAACCTAAGAATGTTTCTGGCAGATGATAAGAAACAATGAAGTAAATTAAAAACTCAGAGAAAGTTTACACCAAATTTACGAATCGCGAAATGTATCACAGAGATAAATGACCGTTATCCGTTTTTGATATTATACTTTCCGTCATTAAAGTAAAATGTAATTACTTAATTAAATCATAGTCAAATACTCCGATAATCTAACCACAGTATGGTACTGATATCACGAAGATTTCACTAAAAATGGTCGATATTCGCTTTTTCATGCAAGCTTTTCCAGAATAAATCAGACTACCACCATAGGTGTTGCCTGTTTTTGTACATATGAGGGTAATAAAAGCTATGGTTTTCGAATGCAATGTTAGTGGAGGTTGTGGCTAAGTTGACCAGAATCGCAACTGACGCATTTTGTTACAGCATAATTCGCTCTAAAATGAGCTTTACAAACCATTTAAACTGCTTTCATAAGCACCATGTTACTGGAAGTATTATTTAATGCGGGGGAAAGAAATTTCATATTTATCGTCCTGAATTGTGCATGGACCAGGAATAAAACTGATATTACATTGATAGCAAAAGTTTTTGTGAGATTCCTAATTTGTTTTTAATTTTATTGGTTCTATACTTCCATTGTCATTAATTCAGTAGAAGTTACTACTGTATCGCTATGTGAACTGCAAATGAAATACATGTATAGAATATTACAAAATCAAGACCATTAGCATTTTGTAATAACAATTCCATATAATTAACCAATTGAAAAACAGTGAACTGCCTGAATATTGTGTTCAAACCGTCATTTTTAACGGGCTCGAAGCTAGTATGTAGTAATTAACATGGGATTGTATTTGCAGATTACAGTGGATATTGATTATACTAATGGATTGTTAAGTAGCTAACTTGTTATCAATTGCTGGTGATATAACTGATATTAATAATTAGTGTATGTACTGTTGCACATTCCCGAGATTGTTCTCATATGGGACCAAAGCGAACATGTCTATCTATCAATAGTTATACGGAAGTTCGAAAAGTTGAGAGCGTTAGCACGGAAGGGTTGAAATATTTCCGCAGCAATATTCTCAGCTTTCCAACTAGTATTTTTTTTTGTTTTGTAATATATGTGACAGTTTGAAATAAGCAAAAACTCGTTGAACATTTCCACATCTTGCTGCTGCTAATAAATCCTTGCGTGATCAACAATGGTCCATTTGTCGACTCTTACCGCCGCGCGGCAAAACCCGCATCGTCTGTTTTAAACTTCAATAGATAAATATATTAAATAGTGTAATGACACATTTTCATTACGTGTGATGTTGCAGTAACGTAAGTTTTCGAACGGAGTTGTGAGGCTGCAGCTAGGTGCCAGACAGGTAGCTGTTGGCCAAGGAATGTGGCTACCCCTCACTTTTCTCCTAATCCGCTCGACCGCTAAGCGGAGGGGTGGCGGTACTCGCTTGGAGGTCACAGAGGTGTGCAGTTCGTGGCTGTACGCATGGACGTTGGGACATTATTCGCGAGTGTCAGTGTGAGATCGCACTTCCGTCTGTGACCCGCTGGAAGAAGTCTCCAGTCCAAATCTCCGAGGAACAGGTTCGCCGCCACACCGCGTCGACCATTTCACGTCCAAGTTACTTGGTGCGGCTACTCCGGACAGCGTCGACCGGGCGTCGAACACAACGCCAACCTCTAGCGGAGCTGACTGACTTCGCGCAGTCCTGCAGTAAGAAGCGCCACCACGGATCTGCCTACAGCTGCCGTCGCAGAAGCGAACTTCACGGTATTGTGAGACTAACGAACGCGTGTGTTGAGTGCGTCCACCAATGGCGTCCACTAGCCCAGCATACGACCCTGGTGAACAATAATGTATAACTGTCAATTCATGCTATCCAAATCACATCTCTGAATCATGTCAAATTAATTAATGCAATCCATGTACGTGATCTAATAAATAGTAATTTTAAATGGTACCTTGATTATCAGTTCACATGCCCCATACTAAATGTTAATAGATGAATTTATCATGAATAAAATTAATTCTATTTTTGATGTCGCAATTAGCGTGACACTTCAATAGGCAATATGCATGAAATTCAAATGTAGGTCTAGTAAATTTATTTGGAAGCTTTATTACTGTAGAATTACCGCTACAACGTTTTTTCCTATTTATTCGCTTTTTATTTATTGATTTTAATTAATCAAAATCAAGGGAAATGTGACTTCGCGAAAACGCAACGTTTTTTGTTGAATCGAATCTAGACGTCAAAGTACACGTTCGTATTGTAAACGAAGGAGCAGTCACTGGGCGTATTTATAATTTTACAATTGTGTTTAAGTTTTATCGCAATTTTTTATCATAATTGGTGAAATATTGCATTCTTGCGTGAATACTCATACAATGAAAAGTGAATGGAAGCCATTTTGTGAAATAATCTCGTAAAAAATAGATGTTTTTAGGATGAAAACGTATTTTGCATCAAATCCAGATTCTACAATTGCTGATGTCGGAGGGGTGAAAGCTGCAGGGTAATTAAGTGTAATATATTGAATTAATAAATTTCTTTCCCTTTCAAAGTAATAGCTATGTATTAGATAAATCTAATGTAAACCAAGGGACACACTGGAGTAACCAACAATGAAATGTAGGTCTGGTATATTAGCGGAGTTTAAAGTTTAATCGCGCCCCGGACCAGAGTGGCAACTGATAGTTTTTGTTACAGGTATGACACAAGGAATTACATTGCACGTTATTTTATAACAATTTTACTGATTTAATCAATTTCAGAACATACTGTTCAGTCCGTTATTTTTTACTAGTTTTGAAGCTAGTAACCTAATAAAATAGCGGAAAAGCATTTTTTACAGAAAATCGTTGATTCGATATGAAGTGCTCATGGGTATGCCACCGGATTCTGTTTTCACAACACAATCCGGAGGTACTCACGTGAGGACTTCACTGCAAACATACGCCATGAAAGTCTACATTCTTACATAATTGTTTCATGTTTTGTTAATAAGTTTATTGATTTTTTCAATTGAAAAAGGGATTAGTTTATTATATTTTATTTTATTTTCGTGTTTTCTATTCTTGTATGTCGTCAAGAAGTATTTTAAACGTAATACAGTACATCGAGAAGATATATTTTTTCTTTTTTCTACCATCGATATGTTTAATTCCTGGAAGTGTTCGGCTGTTAATGTTTGAAAATAAAATGATGTAGTGATGAAAACAGAATCGTCTTCTAACCAAATTGTAATGGCAATTGACGAGACATATTAGGACTTCATTGGCCGAAATTGCATTTGTTGTATCTGTTAGAAGTAATGAGATTTGCTTTAAAGTTAAAATAAAATAAAAAAAACTCATGCTCAAAAATTTCTTCAGGTAAAAATATCTGATACTGCGGGGTTTTAAACCCGGTTTGGAAAATTAGAGATCGGACACCTTACCGCCTAAACACGCTGACTCTGGGTAATATTTTATAATTAAAAGACTTTTTTTTGCAGGCGCATTCATTCATTAAACGATGTGGCTTCTTAAAATCAAGAGTTCAGTTAGACATATACCCTTCAAATTATATTCAAGAGATTGAAATTCGTTTTTAAAATTTCAGATGGTCTCCTTTGATGGCTTTAAAAGGTTTGTAGTGGCTTTAGATTATGTTTGAATAAGAAATGATATGAAAAATATACATAATAAACTTTTGTAAACTAAGTTATGATTAGAGTTTGAATAGGTAAAGAATTGTTATGTATCATAACAAATTTAAAATAACGACATTAAACATTATATACTTACATAAAAATAATATTCACGACAATATAAACAGCTAGTTGAAGATTCTTTAAGTCTTCTCATAGCTAAGCACCACTTTTTTCTTACATTCGCATCTTGTGGAACATACATCACATCCGGTGCATTTCTTATCGTATTTTTGGACACAGGTACAATACAATATAAAAATTAAAAAAACAACATAAAAACCGCCTTTAAAAAACACTAAAAATTTTAAAATAACATTATACCTTGCTTAGAATAAAGTAAATCTAACTGGAAAATATTTTACATTACTGTAATTGAAATTTTTACATTAATCGGTAATTTTTGGATTCGGTGCCAGCTGTCACGTCACAAAGATCGAATTACTGAACTTTATTTAGTGTTCGAGGCGAAACGAAAATTCCGAATATTTTACAGCATGTCGTAAGGCAGATATTATTATTGCGGGAGACAGTTTAGGTAAACAAATTAGACAATATTTTAATCTGTTGCTCGGCCTCGTTGGTCATCCAGGCATATCTCTGGCGCTACAGTGTCAGTTGGCAGGCTGCATCATGCAGTAAACGCTAAACCCTTTATAGTTAGTATAATATCGGCTTATCATCTATAAGTTTCATTTTTGTTGCAACATATTTCTAGCATTAATTTTTGGTAAGTAGTAACATGAGTTTTTACGTATTATTGTCATTCATTATTGTTCTTATCTTTTTGTTTTTCTTGCTTTGGCTGGCACCGACTCCAAAAATAACTAAATATTGTAAAAAAATTCAATAACAGTAATGTGTGACAAGTGCTATATAAAAAAGATAAAAACTGTGAGTTTGTATAAAAATTAATCGGTTTAATGGGGAGAGTGGGGTGGTTTTTTATTTTTTGGTCAGAAAACTTCTTCATGAAAAAAATACATATAAGCGCAAACTTTCATGGTAATCGGTCAAACGGTGCCGACTGCAGCGTTTTCTAAAGAACATTGGCAAAAATTAAGGGGTGGAAGGAGGGGAGCGGTTGGGCTTTGGTAGGCCAAATGTTGACAGGATTTTTCTCTTTATTTTAAGGTATACATGTGCAAAGTTCAATCAAAATCAGATAAGAAATGTAGTTTTGTATAACATTAAGGGGTGTTAAGGGGGAGATGGGGAGGTTTTTTTTTTGGTCAGAAACCTTCTCCACGTAAAATTACATGTATTTGCCAACTTTAATAGAGCTTAGTTAAATGGTGTCGACTATAGCCTTGTATCAAGAACATTGACAAAAATTATGGGGGTGGATAGGGTGAGAGGGGTTCAGTTATTTCAAACCAAAAGTTTACAGTATTTTTTTTCTTTATTTTTGATTACAAATGTCCAAAGTTCCACCGAAATGGGATAAAAAATGTTGGTTTGTATAAAAATTAAGGGGTGTAAATGGATAGAAGGGACGATTTCTCAATGAAATTCATATGGGACCACTTTGGAGATATATCCTATCCACTAAAAAAATTTCATTTAAATCAGCTCTAAATTGTCGAAGAAATCGCTGAACATACATAAAAAAAACCCGACGAATTGACAACCTTCTCCTTTTTTGAAGTCGATTATAAATGATTTGCGAATTGTTGTCATACCGAAATTAGTTCTAAAACATAAAACTTTTGAGATCTAACACTCCACAATATACAATACGCCAATGTAGTCGTGTACAATAATGTCAAAAAGCAGCCAGCGCGTCAAACTGGCGGCGTTTAAATCGTCGGAACTGGATCGCAGTTTTAAAATATTTTTTTTGTGTTAAATTTTAATATTTCTATCAATATAATATTTTTTTGCGGTTGTATAACAGTGTAAATAATTGAACTAAAATATAAAAAAATACATGCATATACCCTATTGTCGTTTTGCTTGCGGAAGTGGGTCATTTTTACTCTCGCTGGGGACAGACATCCTGAAAGCGAGACGTATGGTCACGTTAAGTACACTCGAAATGGCTATCTCCCTTAAGGTTGATCCGTTTAATTGTAAGAGCTGTTTTATTGGTTTCTATCCTCAAACTTAATTTTTAACTACAATTTTTATCAGTTCAAGATGCGCATACACTAGTTTTTAATATTTTACAGAAATACAGTAAATATGGCTTCCAAATTTCTAGGAGCCGAAAAGAACCAGTTGATTAGTAACAATCAATAATTTTACTAAATACTCTAAGAAAAATAAGTGATTTGATAAAATAGTTATCACATAGTTTCACCTTAAATTTCATATTTGTTTGTTTGTAGTAAGGATTACTACTAACTATAATGTAGACAGACAACATTTCTACCAGTTATGGTGCAATGATAACATTAAATTCTAATAGAGTACAATGTTGACTTCAGTCTATATGCATATATCTGAATATAACTTTTTAAGATTCTTGTAGATGATGCTAAATCTTTGAACAAGTATAGCTGGAAGTCTAGACGTCCCTTACAAAGCAAAACAAATTTGTTCTTTTTTATGTTTCTGGATGGAAATAGCAGACGTAATTTGTGCCTGCAGGGTGGCGAAGGTGAGACATCTGATTTGATTGGTGCGTTAACCATGTTCCTGTGGGTCAGCTCATCAAGGAAGGCCTACAGATCATTACTGCAGATGCTTCCACCTGGCTTCAGTCCACCCCCACAACCAGATCCCGAACGACTCTTCCTTCCGATCAAAATGCACTGCCTCTATCAAAGGGTAAAAATTCCAGTCTTGTATATCCACATTATCTTCCATTTTATAAAAATACACACAATCTGCTGTGGTTGTAGCCACCTTATGTTATCCTCAATAAAAACTTACTTTAAAAAAATTCTAATTTAGATTTTTGTCAAAGTAGTCTATTAAAACTAATCAAAAATATTCCGCAATACTAGGCTTATTTTGGACAAACTTGGTGTTAAAATAATTACAGAAATATTTTTAAAAAAGTCAGTAAGATTCAAGGAATTATTTAAAATGGTTGTCTTAGGCAAGAAGGGAAATAATTTTCATGTCGGTAAAATATAGCTTAGCAAATAATCTAAGAACCCTAATGGTAAAAGTGCAATTACTGAATGTAATTACTACTTTAATTTGTGTTGCATGAATTTAGTATTTTGAAATAATTGTAACCGAAATTGGAGAGAAAATTATTAAAGTGCGATCTGGAGGATAGAAAGTAAACACAAAGACTTACCACGATCCATGGAAGTTATGAAAGAAATTAAATTATAGAAGAGTGAAATACACTGAAAAAAAATAAACATTATATTTAGGTAAGCGGCTAGCGGAAAAACTGTAATCAGAGGAAAAGGCTCAGTAGTTCTTTCCGTGCAATAGGATTCATCATCATCATCATTAGTGTCATTTGCCAGCCGTTTTGGTTGTCAGACTCCATCGACAAGCACGCGCCAAAGCCATCGGAGAGGCCTGCCCAGGACCGGTCGGGCTGAAGAGGGACAGGAGGTAATTTAATGTGTGTTATGTCGTCTCGCGGTTGAATTTCGTTAAGCTGCCTTCGTGTTTTGATGGGACATTTTGTATGTTTTTTCTAATTGATTGTTAATGCATTTCTGGCTTTGTGACGTCATAGATTTCACTAGTTTCCGAGTTGTGGTGGGCGTCGTACTCTAGGTGTCGCGCAGTACCTTTAGTGTGTAGTTGTATGGTTGATTGTCCATGTCGTTCAGTTTGTCTGTCAGTTGTCGGAAGAATGGCCTGTGCTGTGTGAAAGTACTTCCTGTTTAGTTTCCGCACTTACTCGTCCAGTGGTTGTACTTTAGTTTGCGTGTATGTATTGCCTCGATCCGCGTCCTCCTATTAGTCCGCAGCACCAAATGTAATGCTCAGCGTTCCATGCGCTCTAGTTGGAGCATACCGGTGCGGTAAGCTTTGTGCATGAGCATATATGTGCATATGTGAGGTATGGCTTAATGTCTTGTCCAGAGTTAGTAGTATATTTGTATTGCAGCCATTGTTTCTCCCCTTGAGGAGGCGCAAGCATTTTAGTCGTAATCTGCCTTGTGTGTTTACTGTGGCATAGTGGTTTTGGAGGGTGAGGTTGGAATCAAACTTTACGCTTAGGTATTTTGCTCTTTTAACATAGCCTATTTCCCTCCCATTCACATGCAGGCGTGGCAGCCTTCGCCAGTATATTCTTTGGCTTCTACCACCGAAGGGGATGACCTGAGTTTTTTCCGCGTTATTTTGAATTCGCCATTTGTTGCACCAGTCACTGAAGGCTTTGAGTATTTTCTGTAGTTGAGCAACAGCTGATTTTTGCTTCATTCTGGTGACCCAAAATGCAGTGTCGTCAGCAAATAGTTCCACTCCTGACCACGGATCTCCAAGAGGGTATGTCGAGTACATAGAGAATGTATAGGAGTGGCGAGATTGCAGATCCTTGCGTTACACCTTTGTGCAAGTAGAAGGGGTTTGAAAGTTTGTTGCCCAGCCTACACTGCCCCGATCTTCCCGAAATAATGTTGCACAGCCAGCGGGTTGTTATTTCAGGGAGCCCTGTCTCGATTATCTTTCTTCTCACTCTATCGTGCCAGACTTTATCGAAAGCTTTTTGCACGTCTATAAACGCTATCACCGTTGTTTTTCGCGCTGCATGAGCCTCTTCTTTCGCTGTCACTACTCGGAGGATTTGGTCGTTTATATTGGTTCTGGGGCGGAATCCGGCTTCGTTATTACCAATTGTGTTGTCGATTGCGAGGTGGTTGTGGATTCTCCTCGCAATGACCTATTCCATGAGCTTTAAGAAGGAACATAGTAGGCTGTTAGGTCGATAGTTTTGTGGTTCTGTAGATGGTTTGCCTGGTTTAGGAAACAGGAGTACATGGCCATGTTTCAACGTTTTTGGGATGTAGCCTATGTAGTAGCTGGCAGTATATAGGATGGACAAGTGGGTGTGGAATATGTGAGGGAGTTGCTTTAGTACGGCGCTAGGTATTTTTTCTGGGCCAGGAGCGGGGTTTTATATTTGCTCGTATCTCATTTGCTGATATTTCATAGAGGAGTGGGCTGTTGTCTGCTGGTATTTCGGGCAGGGCAGGTAAGGGCTGTAGGAGATGTTGAAGTTGTTGGAGGAAGAGTTGAGTCTGGGTAAGGAAGTGCTTTTTGAATGTTGGTGAGTTTGGGACCTGATGGACTTGTAGGTGGTCTCGGAATGCGTTTGCCTTGTGCAGGGGGCGTGGTTATTAATTAGAAGTGGGTAGCTTGGAGAGGACCTACTATTGTTTAATCTGGCTATGCACCTCCAAAACTAATGTGGGTTGTGTGTCCTGTTTCCGTCGATTCTGCCTCAGAACCTGTTCCATTCCTGTTCTCGGTGTCTGGTTATGGCTATATTTGTCTCTTCTTTTAGTCTAGCGTAGAGCTCCCTGTCTTGGTAGTTTCCCCGTTGCATGTAGCGACGATGTGCTTGCCGCTTACACCTGATTAGCACGAGGATGTCTGGGGGTAATCGTTGGTACCTCGGCCCTTTGGCTTGTGCTTTCGGGATTGTTCTATCCATCGCATCCGTCACGACCGCCGCCAATCGCGTCGCATACATGCCAATGTCTTGCGGGGTGGTAATATTTACTGTTCTCCAGTCCAGTAGGAGTTGTTCCACTTCTCTCCGGAAAAGGTTCGAGTCCGCCGCTGCTAAATTGTGATGTTGCGTCTGTTAGGTGGTACTGTGACCTCTGCTGTCATCTCTACGAGCACCGGAACTTGATCTGAATTTCCGTCCCGACCTCTAGCTATTGATGTTATAAGCCGGCCCACAGCGTGGCTCGCGAAGACTTTGTCAGGGGCTGTAGCCGACAGTCTGTCCTGCATTCTCCGCAGTCTCGTGGGCCCCGGGGTTCTTATGTGTTCTAGCCTGCGGATAGTCCTTACTAGATTGAGGCCATACTGATTATTGTAATAGTCTCCCCATACTTGGTGGTGGGCATTTACATCCGCGAGTATGAGTACCTCCCTATAAGTGTTTTCTATGTGGCGAAAAAGCTCTGCCGGTTGTGTCCCTTGCGGTGTACAGTACATGCTGATGATTGTGATATGTCTGGGAGGCAGCAGGATATTAATTGCTACTGCTTCGTGTTGCTCCAGGACTGGATCGTTGACCGGCACAGCGTTGAGTTCCGCTGTATATAGCAGCATTACTGCTCCTCGCTGTGTGCCCACTCGGTCCTTACTGAGTACTTTATATCCCGTTAGGGAGTACCTGTGTTGTGGCTTCAGGAATGTCTTCACTAAGGAGGCTACATCAACTTCCTTTTTGGCTATGATCTGTTCGATCTCCGCTCGGGTAGTTTGGAGTCCATTTACAATGACATTTAGTGCTCGTAGTTCTCGCCTTCTAGCGGCGTGACCTATTTTGTCTTGTGTATGGGGGTGCTACGGTCGTCAGTGCTTGGGTCAGCTGATTTCCCGTCCCCAGAACCGGTATAGGTTGCATATGTACTGCAAACTTGTTGCCTAGGTCAGTAAGGGAGGGTGTCCCTTGCCACCTTGTTAACGGTGGTTTGGAGCTTTGCGATATCCTTGTTTTGTGTCATATTGGCTATGACACCGACTAGTACTTCGAAAGGCTGCGTCATTTGTGCCTGGAGAGCGATAAGCACATTTGCAACATCTTCTATAGTGATGTTTTTCGGTTCTGAGGAGGGAGGGGGCGCAGGAGTTGGGCTCACCGTGCCCGTCGCTACCAGACCTTGTCGCAGGGCTTCAACGTTTTCAGTATCGGCCCATGGTGTTGAGTTTGTTGGTGGTGGTGGTGGTGCCTGGTTTGACATGGTCACCAATGGCTTAATGAGCCTGTCTTCGAGGCTGTTACAGCTTCATTTTTTGGGTACTTTGTTCATTTCATTTGCCCTGTGTAGTGGCTCGTTAAGTCACATGTTGCGCAGTATACTTCAGGCGGGTTTTTTCCTCGGTGCCTACATTGATGGCTAAGGTAATTGTCTCCACATCGGAAGCATTTTGGTTGCGCTTTGCAGCCTGATTTGCTATGGCTGTACTGCTGGCTGCGGTGGCAGGGTTCGTGTCTTTCGCGGACTTGCGATGGTTCCGTTCGGAAAAGCTGGCCAAACAGCGTCACACCGTTGCTGAGGGCGTGGTGTAGCGTCTCTTCGCTGTCCGTGAAAAGTCGGACTTTTCTGGTTCGGGTTGTCTGCCCCATTACTAGAGAGGCTTTGTATACTTGGATTCCACTAATTTTTAGTCCAAGTGTCATAACTTCATCGGATATATTTAATGGAACATTAAGTGCTACAAATGATTTTTGGCCAGGGCCAGTAGGTTTTGCTCTGGGGCCTGTTTGGGGGGTCTTGATATCTGTTTTTTCTAGGGTTACATTATTGCCTTGTTCCTCTTTTGGAATTTTTGTGAGGAAGGTTTCTTTTGCGTCACTGTTGGGGAAGCCTATTAGTGAGGGGTTGTGGTATTCCTGTATGAGTGTAGTGCTTAGCTGCAATGATATTGATTTTAATTATAATTAGGTCTTTGGAGAGATTGGTAATTTTTAGGTAACAAGAAAACTTTTTGTCTTTTGATGCTGTGGTTCTATTAGCGGGAGCAATTTGCTCTGTGTTGTTGGTAGAGCTGTAAAAGTAACGAGAAATTGTATACTCGTATTTATTCGTTACTAAACCAATCAGTACCCGTTACTTTCGAATCGTTACTCGTTACTTTCGGTACAATCGAACACGAGCATGAAGCATCGAATCGCATACGGGAAGACTTCGTTCGTACTTGGTAAAGTTTAAGTAAATTGTTTATTTAGTAAAATAAGTTTAGGTAAGTTGTTCATTTGGATAAAACTTAAAGTAATTAGCACATGGATCTTACGGCGGGATAACCTCAAAATGTACACTTGATTTGCTGTAATGGATTTTATATTCCAAAGAATAATCTAATTTCAAAACAAACACATGTTTGCATACACAAAAAAGACCTGACCTTTCACCTGTCAGTGGAATATCTAGTGACAATAACAAATGGCGATTATTTTTTAAAGTAGCATACTCAAAACCCTGCAAACAAGCCTGAAATGATAATGGGACATTTATTTAACAAATATTATAATCTCATCAAACTATATCGTTTTTAAATAGGAGGTTTCACCACTGTCCTCCTTTACTATTTTCATTTATTTTTGTAAATTCTTAGTCTTCTTGTGATAGATTTGTTGAAATAAATGTTGACATACAATCAAGTCGGGCCTGCAGGCAGAGTGCTACTGACTCCCGCTTTAAATGATTCATTTTAAAAATGTCAATATTCAAAACATTTAAATCATTAGCAAAGATTCAGGGAAAACATGCGATCAGATTCGCAATTGTTGTTGCGTCGCGGTTACAACAAACATTCAACATCAAAGCTACTACCGCATTGCTCACATGGAACCTGCGGTAATAATACAATAACTAACACCAGGCAAAAGGAATAAAGTCATTGTAAATTGTTGTTTCACTATGAAATTTTGGAACTGCAAAAAAGGGCTGCTAGATTTGGTTCTGGATATTATCGCAGAACGCAATCAGTAACAGATATTATAAAAGAGCTGGAATCGGATTCATTACAAGACAGGAGGAGGGTGAAGAGAGTCATGGGAGTGTACAAGGCGTATATTGATAATGAGGCATGGAAAGAAATTGGTGTAAGAATTAAAAGTAAGGCTTGGAAGGGAAAAGATGAGCATGACCACAAGCTGGCACTCGATTTCAGGTACAAGGGTGTAGGAAGATTCTCGTTTTTAGGTGAGAGTATCAGGGATTGGAATAAGTTACCAAGAGAAATTGTGAATAATGTATTAAAAACGTTGAAAGCATTTAAAATTAAAATCTGTTGAGGGCAAATGTAGGTGGATTCAGGAAAGAGAGGAAGATGAGTGTGTAGGGAAATTGCCACCGGAGCGTGGGCTCCATTGCAATGTAATTAAATATTATTAGAACAAAACAAGTGCAGAGATGTATATCACAACCTATTAGACTATAGCAGCGAGCGCCTACAGGTAG
Source organism: Vandiemenella viatica (assembly GCA_031002005.1). NCBI lineage: Eukaryota > Metazoa > Arthropoda > Insecta > Orthoptera > Morabidae > Vandiemenella > Vandiemenella viatica. The sequence goes on from JARYHS010013631.1 coordinate 30,135,226, forward strand.
CCATGTGGCGGCCACTAGGTGGCAGCACCTGATCGCCCGGGTCCGCGGGTGTAGTATCGGTAGCTATGGCGCGGCCGTGTATCGTCTGTACATCAGTCTTGGGGGTGTCACACTAGCCTCTAGTTGACACAGGTAGGTTTCAGGGCTAGATGTGACCCTTCACATTGCGCCTGGGGGTTCCGCTCAGAAAGCGGGCCGTGAGGCGGTATTCCCATAGTTTCTAGGAGGGTTTTGTCTGTTTGTCAAGGGGTTTCCCTAACAGTCTGACATAAACTTTCTTATATCATCGTCGGGAACTCCATCACGCCGTTGTGAAGACACCAAACCATGACGAAGGGCAGCTTCCCAAAGGAAAACATTGCTTCGCACCTGGGAGCATACAGCAGTTCAGGTACTTAAAAAATCAGACAAATTGACGTGGCTGCAAGAAAAGTGTAAAGAAGTAGAGAAGGAAATTGTTGTAAAATAGACGTTTCTTATTGAAGGTCAAACATAATTTTAAACAAATAAAGAAAATATGTATTACATTTAAGGTGCTGTTCAGAAATCTATTTTAAGCTCAGAATTTGAAAAAACTAAGCTGGGGAGTATGACGGGGATGGTCTTAACGCTCTTGTTTCAATTACAGATTTTGACATAACTGAAACATTTGAAGCTACTTATGAATTGTTGAGATTCGTGTGGAACTCCTGAAACCTCTGTAAGAAGAGGAAATTTGAAGCTTCTTCAAACTGACGCCAAAAACCTAAGAGATTTTAATAAAGATATCATTTATAGACTCGAAAAGAAACCAGGAGCTGACAAATGTGGAAATTATGGTGCATCGAGTCTGAAATCATTTGCATTAATATTAATCACCAAAGCAATATATAGATGAACGGATTTGGGACAAACCTTGATGCCAAAGAATGTATCCCACTGTTGAAAGTAATACTGGAAGGACGAGTCAAAACTTAGAAACTATGTTTTGCATTTGCAAACGTAGACAAAGCTTTCGATAAAATTTCATATAATAATTATTTTAAAAAATCATGTCTAAAATATTGTATTATAAGAATAATTTATAAGCTATAAAAGTCAGTAGACTGCAATGAAGGTAAGGTAGATGATCATGGGAGATAAAAATACCTGTTGGTAGTTGCTAGTCTTAACATTTGTTGGACCATATGATAAAGCGTATTTGGCACGTTTGAGCACGTTGTCTTACTGTTGTACTTCCGTTTGTTGCAGCCTGTCGCTGCTCTTGTGCACATTTCTGGCGGCCGTTTGAGGGGCGGCTTAGACACGACTGGGTTGTGTGACCCATTCGTTAGGGTCACCATCGCAGACCAGACGCTAGAAACTGAGGTGTGTCGTAGAGTCCATATCTGATAGGAGTAAACTAAGAAACTGAGCTTTGTATTCATGTTAAATGTTCTGTGTATACTAATTCAAAATCCAGCAAACCTCCAAGTGTGACACGTGTTGCGAGTGACTTTATACAACTGTTGTGTATTTCTGCATTCACATTGTGCTGTTTTAAAAGCTAGAAATTATAGCGTGTTACGTAGAGGAAATCAAGGTATTGTTAGTTGCGTGTCACATATCGTCAAAGCTCATCAGATTAAACTAAAAAAAATTTCTCTTAAAGAAATGCAGTTTCTTTAGTAAGTGTTGCTATTCGTTTTCCGATAACGGAGAACTGATTTAATACGGAAATCTGTTTCAGAATTGTTTAGTAACTGATAGAAGATTAGAAGATTCCATGTTGCCTCGAAACAACTTCTAAAAGACATTAAATAGGTTACATTCATAGACACTACATTAGTGAAAACTTGCATGCAAAAATTACTATTGATCAACCCACTGACTCTAAGAAATTAAGAACCTTTGCGAATCTGATAATTTGTTTACAAATTATCAGATTCGCAAAGGTTCTTAATTTGTTGTTACTTAATAAATATTAGTCCGAATATGTTTAGATAGTTATTTACGTTCAAAGTATAATGATGTTCTGAATTTGCTGTGAGGAATTTTTTAAAGAAATTTTTAAGTACGATTTTAGGATATTGGAAGTACTGGTTTCAAGCACAGTTTGCCATTTAATACACATATTTGTGTCAGACATAGCTGTGACCGAACCACCATTACACTGTTAAGACTGTTTATCGGACTTCAATTCCTAAGATTGCGAAAATTCATGCAAGTAAACAACACGCCATCAAAGTCACTTATAAAATAATGTTTTGATCACATTCACACAATTTAAACGTGACCAATTCTCTTCTTCTGACATAAAAACACTATCCCTTCATACATAACCCTCGATTTCATAAAATATTAATTCTTTGACTACACAAATTGTTCATGTGAGATTCTCAAGAAAATATGCCACTTCATCCACAACCACCATACAAAATGGAACACTGTAGAAAAATAATGGGACGGAATTTGAAACATGACGTTTCTTTGAAATTCTTCGTTATACTTACTCCTTTATATTGGAAGTGGAAATGTGGATTATACTGATGTAAAATCGCTAGTAAAACAAAGATAGAAATCGTAATGTAAGGCTCACAATCTTTGAAGGAATAAAGTAATATACAATTCACAGTTAACATCAATACGGCATTGCATACTAAAAAATCCAGTGTGAATCTTGTTTAGTAGAACTAATGGGATTGAATTATGCTTAGCTTAATGTTTAGTGAAATGTCAGATATCTAGTTAGATTATACGAAACTAGAGCTTACAAATCTAATGGGAAAGTTTCTTCTTCATTATAATTCCCCTGGTATCCCTGTCGTTCCTTTAGTCGTGTAGTCCAGGCACCAGATCTCATAATGTTCCTCCTTCACACTACCATCCTAAACCTTGGATAAATAGTGTAATTGTTACCACCCGGATAGAATTTATCTGTTAAGTTATATACACGCTACCTTTTGTATTTAATTTCATATGTAAATTCGATTTCTTAAAATAATTTCTTCAAATTAATATTTTAATTTGTGATATCATCATGCATACAGGTGGTAACTGCTCAGCTGAATCCACAGTGGAATCAGACGTTGGTTTTTAATAATATATCAGTCGGCTGTTCTTCATTTGAATATTTCAAGAATTATCCACTTAGCATTATCATCGAAGTATTCGATCTCGATAGACAGGTGAGTTATAGCAAACTGAAGTAGACTTTGTATTCTGAATTCAGTGTTTAAAGCAACGTAAGAAAATATACGACTCTAAGATGAAAAGTTCTTAGTCTGGCGGTGAAAGAGTGACCGTGTTAGTCTCCGTTTAGTTCAATGAACCATTTATCTAATGAATAGATTTTTTTCCGATGTACAATTCTGGAAGGTCTAAATTTACACATATAGCTGTTATCGCCTCTGCCTGTGACGCAAAATATATCCCAGAAATTTATTTTTATTTTGAAATAGGTAGAAGTCAGATGGAAGCCAAATCTGACTAATTGGATGGATGTTCCAACCATTCGTTTTTCAGACCCCTATGTTTTCCCATTACCAAAGCACATTTGTGAGCGGTATATTATTCTGAAGAAAATTGATATTTTATTTTGTAATCCGCATCTCGTTTCGTAAATGTTTCATATACATGCTCCAGAATATTTACCAAATATTGTTTTACTATTTTCAAGATGATCATTAAAACGAACCTCCTTTGCATTCCAAAAACACTGGCAATGACTCTGCTAACAGATCAAATCGATTTTCCTTGGGTTGCAGAATTACTGGTTTCCGCTGACTTTTTGATTGTTATTTCTTTTCTGGCACGCAGTGGTGGACTTACGTCTCATCCACAGCAACTGATCTACGCATGAAGTTGGTAGGATCCTTTTTTAAAACGGCCCACCAAGCGTGGTTGTTGAGCGGTAACAATCTGGCCTCACATTCGGCAGGAGGTGGAATCGAATCCCCATCTGGCCGTATAGATTTATATTTTCCATCTTTTCCTGAAATCACTGGATGGTTCCTTCAAAAGGCTAATGGACATATTTCCTCGCATTCCTTGCCTCTAGTTCTTTCATACCTCTAATGACCCCGATGTCAACGTGGCGTAAAGATATTGAAAAAAAGGGAAACTTTACAACGCCGAAATACATTATTTGAACATGTACTTCAACACAAAAAATGTTAAAAAAATGCGTTGATAGCAATGTCATCTGTGTGCCACGTTGAGAACTTTTCATTTTACCTTCGTTAAAATGTTATTAAAGTGATGCCGGTCTTGTCAGAGTATAGCATGTTGGTACCCAAAATTTTGTTTATGTCACCGGTTCATGTATGTTTTAAGGAATTTGTGATCTTAAATAGTAATCTGTAACATTTTAATTGAAGCTGGTAGCCGTACAAATGTCATTGTAATCAAATTTTAAATTATAAATAAGTTTTGAAATGAAAATCTATACCGTAGTCACTAACTTAGGAGAAATCAGACATTACCTATTCCTATTCAGAAAAGACGTCCATACCTTCATTACTGTAAAAAGTGGAACTTAGAAATCATTATGAGCTTTAATTTTTCGAATGATACACTGCTTGTGTAGGCTCATTTACTTAACACTTTGTACAATTTCAGATTTTCCTTTTTCCTTACATTCAGCAAAACGGGCTGTAATTTGAGATCTGTTTCCTTTCAGCTACGTTGCAAACTTTCCCTATTATTGTTTTTTTAAGTACTGTTATTTGCTAGTCCCTATGCAGGTAGTTATAAGTTGTATCAAAATTGTTTAATATTTTATATAACATAGAAGCCATATTATTCTTAAGTTATTTGTTTATTTTCCTAATCGTGAATTTTTGGATCATTTTTAAACAACATCGCCGCAATAATCGTATAAAAAGTCCCATTAAGGAGAGGAAATAGATACTGACCGTACACACAGCAGGAGTTTGTGCTTCAAGATGATATCTTTGAATCAGAGTCTATACGTTGAGAAAAAAGGGAGCAAGACGTAAACGTAGAGTAACATTGCGCGACGGATTTATCAGTATTAGTACAATATCTGTTAATTCGCAAAACATATTACTGTTAATATTACCTTTGCTGATGTCGACAGCTGTTTGGCTATCACCGAGACAAGCTAGTGGGGCGAGCATTGATGGAACCACAGAGGGTCCGACTGTTCGGCCAGACCCACTTGACGCCACCTCAGCAGTGGCTGCCCATCACCTGGGGAACACAGCACGTCGGGGACTTGCTCATCGGAGGAGAGCTAGTACTGCAGGTACCGCACAGGAAAACACTATGGGAAGACCTGAGGTCCAGTTCAGGAGGAAGACTTTTTCGCTTAGTGTATGATACTCTATTAGTACTTCAGCTAATATATAGTAGACGTAGGGCTTGATTGGAAGACTGTTGATGAAAAACAACTATTCATGAACAGGAAGAAGTGGAGAGTGCTCGCGACCAGCACCCGGCAGACTGGAGTTGGAGAGTGATAATGATGATACATTTTCATTAATTCAAACATGTTTATCGTTCATTTCTTTCTACTAGATGAAAATTCTCTCTTTTCCAACCACTGCAGCATTGCGTTTAGTATAATCAAGTTAGTTTTCTCACCTTATTGATTCTTAATTATCATTTTAAGAACGATACTCAGTATATTTTCTCAGTTTCGTTGTTGTGGTCCTTTGGACTTTGCACACACACTCGTGCAGATCTAGTTGTTTCAACATGTCTGTATTTTTTTACTGTGCTTCTTAGATCAATTCACATGTTACCCAAATTTCTGATTCATTATAAAACTCGCTATTTTAACTTTTCTGGTAGTTTGTGCGATATTTAGCCAGTATTATGTATACAAGAAATCAGGCATTGCGTTCCGTTTATACTCGCTAATCGAAGAAAGAGTATAAGGAATTTAATCATTCTTTTAATATTCCACTCTAATAGTTGTAGAATGTGTGTGAATACTTTGTTTCTGATGGCTGATTCCTGCTCCCACAGGGAAATCTAAACGAAGATCCAGAAAATTTAATCATAACTAAAATCGGAATAAGCTAATTCTAAAACATTACAGTGGAGTAAGGCAATTTACCTTTGTCTTACATGTTCATGAGCTGTCAATCATTTCTTATTTCCGCCTGCAGATGCTGTTTCCAACCCCAGAGAAAACATTGTGCCCTGAACGATTAACCACCCCTCTCGCATTTTATTACAAGGTCCTTTGAGAATCTAGGTTACTTTTGACACCTGGTTAAATTCCTTACATAAACAATTGTCTTGTTTGTGAAAACACTAAGTACCACCTAAAGAATTGTTTGAACACTTCGTTGCATGAGGCTAATGTTTACCCTTCACAATTCTTTCAACCATTTAAACAAGTTAATTTACTCACTTTTTCTATAGCATCTTTCTATTGCAGTAAATATAGATATTCAGTAAGAATGAAAACGTAAATCTGCACTAATTATAGTCTGTTATGGAAGTAACGATCTTTGCGGTAGACGCAATTGTAGTTATTGTCCGAGTAATTTGTTTTTAGTATTTACCAGTAATAGAGCAACTTATTTCAAATTTCACACGGAGTATACTGTCCACGCGTTTAATAAATAGACCGTCGTCAATTGTAGTCTGGAAGCAGAGATGACGTGGTGGGGGGTGGCGAGTGGCAGCCGGGTGTCACCACGCTGCCTATCCCTCAGGAGATCAGGCCGCACAACGTCAAGTACAGGTGAGCCACAGTGATTTCTGCTTGCTGTCACTCTAAGAAGTTTGCTACGGCCCTCAGACGAAGCTTAATACTAATTTCTATCTTATGAATAATGTGCATTGGTGATAAAGAGAGATAAACTTGATTAATTGTTAATTTGTATATTTTCAGCATAAATTGAGAATTTTTTCGATAGATGGAAATCGTTTAGATCAAGTGTTCTGTGGTCAAAATATATAGGCCCTAACGTTTGAAATTTTAATTAAAAGATTGTAACTGTAAATGTCGTGTAACCCACAGATTTTTGGCTATAAGTCAATATTATGTTTATGTTTAAACGCCTGTAAACAGATCTATTTTCATTTCGAAATGTTTCTTCATGATTGTAAGTAATTTTGTATAGGTTCTGATTGTTTTGTATTATTTCCTTTGTTTGGAGCAATTTTTAGCAATTGAAAAGCGTCGGGCAGCGCATGCGATGTTTTCTCGAAATTTCCGTATTGCCTATTTAAGCTTGTGAGATCACGAGCTGTCGAGTTTGCTTGAAACTATGTTAACAGGAAGCTGTGTCTATAATATTATTAATGAGCTGTAGAATCTTTGGTACAAGTTTTTATCCGTGTATATTTTTTTTAAGATTTCCGTTGACTAACAAAAGGGAAATAAAACGCATATCGATGATCTTGTTATTTAATTAACTATCTGATCATTCAGAGGTTATAGGAATTTTCATATTTTTGTGAAAGTTATAAGAAACCTGAATTCCGTAAATCTAAGGAGTGATTGATTAGGTCACAACAGTATTAAGTGGATGTCAATGAATAATTCTCCTGTTAATAATTTACGTAGTGTTTGTAGTTGAATTAAACTGCTGGGTGAAATGTTAGAAAATGTATGACGTATCTAATAGAGTGATTTTGTAGAATGATCAATTAATTTGACCCTATGATTTCCATTAAGTACATAGGTTTTATAATGTGAATTCTTTAGAAACCCTCTGATTTTGTAACCATAAGTATAAAAAATCTGAAGAAATTCAACGTGATGCTATGGACGGAATTGTTTTGAATATGATATGCTGAAACGTTTTTGAAATGTTCATGTTACTGTATTACTAATAAATTTAAATTTGCGGTTCATATGGATAAAAGTACGATACTACGGAAACATCGGCAAAAATAGTAGAAAACAGGTAAATCACTCATGAAACATTTCCTCTTCCGAACTGATTGGTTGTTGATCTCTGTTAATATATTGCGAACTTAGTTACCTTTTTGTGTGAAACATCCACAAGTTTCGTAACAAATATTGTTAAGTTTCATTCAGCTATTACCATCATCTTCAAGTCTTGGGTAATTCAAATCTAGTACTGGTATGCACGCCTACACGCACTTTACCGTTTTGGACTTTCGTGTACGGCTGTTGGTATGGTGATTTTAAGAAATACTAACGAAGACTAAAATGAATTAATTGTTATGGAATCAGTTATCAAAATCCTTATACACTAACCATGCATGCAATTTACACACTTAAATATTTTGTAGAAGAAAAACTAGAGTAAGGAATTATCGCGAGGCGATAGCACCATGGAATGTGAGACAATACGCCTAAGGTTGTGCAACTTAACATTAATGTTTTTAAATGACTGAAGATGCAGCGGAGGAAAGTGAAGAATTGTTGTACGAGTCCCTGGAATTAACACATGATACGTTACCTATCTCTTGTACGACCTGGGAGCTCAGTGGTTAAAGCGCTTGTTTTCCATAGTTTGGGATCTAGTACCGGGTTCAAATATCTGAGGTGTTTGGAATTATTAAGAGTTACGTTTGATCATATGAGCTTGCAAGCACGTTCCGTGATTAGAATTCCTCATTAAATTGTAACTCCAAGCGGAAAGGAACTGGCCGTTCTACCTCTGACACAATGGGAGGATCCAACAAACTTTCGGGTTGTTTACCTGTCTGTTGTGTAAACATGTTACAATAAAGAAGAGAGATCATGGATTTTTGAGTTCAGTAAACACCATGGGAACCGACGGAAACTGGCTTCAATAACTATCGTAAAAAGTGCTTACATTGTGCATAAGAAAACGTTAGTATCACTCTATCGTTTAGCTAGGAATTAGAAGATCAAATGTATCGATGAACGACATGCCTCCGCTTATAAACGAAAAAAGCTACTGATATGTGAGTTTTGGTTGGGACATTCATTTTTGATACGATAAAGATCCTACGGAAGTTGGTAAAAAAAGGGCTTAATGTGAGGTAACATGGTTTTTAATGTAGAAAAGATGGAAAAAGAAGGAACAGAAGAAATATAAAGAAAAACTACTAACAGATATGCTACATAACGATGGAAATGGTGAAGACAAAGATTTTGATAAGAAATGGGTGAAATGAATCAAATTCGGTGCAAAATGCAATGTAATCCAAGAACATAGAAGGTAAATGAGCTTGGGCATAGAATTAATGAAATACTACTTAGTCTTCTCTTTTCCACAATATCAAGTGGATTTTAATACAAATAGTAAATTCAGCAACATCTATTCATTTTACGATATACAGTACAGTCGTTATTCTCGCCAAGTAAAATAAACACGTCTCAGCAGTTAATATTTAAATGGGTATATCTTTGAAGGAAGGCACAGTGCATATTTAGCAGTTGTTGTTTCACACATGCTGTCCCGTTAGGAATCTTTTAGTCAGCTCGCGCCTGGTTTTCAGGCTGGAGGTAATGTTCTGGGGTGCACGCGATCTAAAGCGCGTTCAGTTGCAGCGAGTGTCAAGGCCTCGGGTGACGATGGAAATTTCGGGACATCAGCTTAAATCAGAGACAATATTGGACGCCAGCGCCTGCTCCAACTTCCCGAATGCCCTCCGTTCCATCACTCTGGTAAGTTTAGAATTCCACACTCGATTGTTCTTTAGTGATATACTTCCACATGTTCTACTTGAGGTGTATAATGTAGTGCCATGACATAAAAAAGGTTATAAAACTTTTACAAAGTCCCATTAGAATATCTTTTTGGGTCATTTCGTAGAGGGATGGTGGATTGTAACAACGAGGAACGTATTTCACAGAATGCAGCAAATGCTTAGCAGCAATAAAAGGTTACTAAAGTTTAACTGCCTTCGCAACCTAATGTAACATCTGTCTTGCTTTTGTGGGAGTTTTAAGCCCGAGTTATTAATGTCTGTATAAAGCTTAGTTTCAGAAAACCTGCAACAGTGAGAAGGCACAGTACGTTATTTAATTGGTAGCGAAAAAATAGTTGGTAAGGGTTGTCGTTGACGTATATAAAGATGTTGGGTAAGAAGATATCAGTAACATAGTAACGTTCTCTAACAAAGTCAAACAGAAGATAATGTTGTTGGGAAAATATCGTGTAGGTCGTTCTCACTAATGCGGAATTACTTACAACTTCAGCAGTCACACTACACATGAATATCGACTTTAGCACTATATCCCTGGTTGATACTTTGGCAGTACACCATTGTCTGGCAAGAAATCACGCTCTGGCCTGGTATTCGGCAGGACTCGTGTTCGATGCCCGTCGAACCACCAGATTTTGGCTGACCGTCGTTCTACAAATAGCTCCAAACGGGTGCCAGGATATTTATTTAAAATGCCATGTGCGAATTCCTTCCTTTTTCTTTCTCCAATCCATGAACCCGAGGTCATCCAGGGGTACAGCCCAATAAAAGAAAAAAAAATTGATTCATTCCTTTTCTAACAAGTCTGTTTCCTATTTCTTAGTCATCAAAAGATATTATCAGTTCGAATGTTTTTGAAAATTTTAAGTTACTTTTAACGATTAAATTAATTTATGTTAACTCTTTTCTGAACACATAATACTCTGACATGCCAAAAGTCGTGGGATGGAGGTATGAAAATGTATAGGTAGTGTGGTCATAACGCCAAAAATAAAAAGACAGATGATGGAGTGTGTTACTTCGCAGGTACTCTGTTCAAGTTGAACCCATTCATGACATGATATTATTAGAGGGGTGTTCCACGACTGTTGGTAAGTCAGCGTATTTAAATAAATATGTGAAGTAAAGGCCGGTATTATCAGGATCTGCCAGAGCAGGAGTACTACCTACCTCCTATGGTGATTTGGATGCACGACTGCCGCAGCTTCGGTCGTGAGGTCCTGGTAGGATCTCATATGGTTCCTAGTCTGCAGCCGTACTTCACTAAATCGGTCTTGTTCGCTGCCCAGAACAATAAAAACTACAAATTTTCTATCCGGCAGGTGAGTGTGGTTGTATTTTGCAGCGATATGATTTGAATCGTGCTCTTAAGCACGCCAAAAAGCAATTAAGTGTATATTTCGTAGTGTGTGTTTCTACATCTACATCTACATATATACTCTGCAATTCACAAAATTGTGGGTGGCAGAGAGTGCTCAGCACCAAAGCTAATCTCTTTGCTGTGCATTCCAATCCCTAATGGTACGAGGGAAAAAAGAATTCTTATAAGGATCAGTCCGGCACCTTATTTCTCTAATTTTATCTTTCCTGTCCTTCCGACTCAAATAGGTTGGTGGAAGAAGTATTTCACTACACTCAAAAGTGAAAGTGGGAGTACGCATGTTTTCCAATAAGTTTAAACGAAACGTGTGTCGTCTATCTACCAGAGACTCCCAACCTAGTCTACTAATCAGTTCTGTGACGCTTTCATAAGGACTGTAGCAAGCGGTCACGAATCGAGCGACTCTTCTCTGTACTTTCTCTATACTTTCGATCAACCCCTTACGAAACGGATCCCAAATGGCACAACAATAGTCCAAATGTGGACGCACAAGAGATTCTTTCTTCTGGTTCGTTTACATGCTTGACAACTGTACTTCCCCTTACCAGCTATCCATTACTTCTGTTGTACTTATGGCAGACACTGATATTGATTTTGTCACAAAAAAATCCGTTCTTGAGTAATCTGAGGACAGGTAAAAGACTCCGCTCCGTAAAGTAGTAATAATGTTAAAAGAAATCTGTAATTAGTTATTTCCAATACACTTTCTCTGTTTACAGATTTCTGGGAGCTACGGCAGCCTCTCCGAGTCAACGGGTTTGAACTCAAATTTTGAACCCCATCCAGGGACGGTTGTGACAAACGTAAATCAGCCAGAACCCGGCACGGCGACAGAGAGTGAAGACGGCGGGGGCGGGGGCGCTCCCGCCTCCAGGAAGACTATTTTCATTAACATTGATGACGGTGATCGAAAAAAGTCCAGTGACAAAAGAGGTATAGTTTGCCCTCAATACGTAGGAGGTGAAAGAACATATCATGGCGAATGGTGTGATATAATTTGATGGTAGAGTTAAAGTATGGCGCAGACCTCACGAGGCTTGAGACCCAGGTTGTCAGCAAAGCAGTATGTAAGTTGGTTTTGTCTCCATTCTGTTAAAAGCTGTGTATACAGACATGGTCTGGGACCTCTAGTCAAACGTAACCAATAAATGACTGGAAAAGGCCGTGCTCAGCTACCTGGAAACTATTTGAAGCCATTCGTAGGTTTTATGTTTCCAAAAAACTATAAACTTTTCAAGGATGCCAATGCGTCATGTAACCGCTCCAAAATCGTTCACAAGTGGTTTGAGGAACATTTTGGGTAATTCTAGAGAATGATTTGCCTATCTATGTCGTTAAACATAAATTCAGTCGAACATATCCGGGACCTGGTTGAAATATGAGCTCGTGCACATTGTGCTGTATCGGTAATACTTTCACAATTATGAATTGCTGTAGAGGAAGCACAGCTTCAGACGTATTGCGACAACTTGTAGAGTAATTCCATGTCGGGATGCTGGAACGCGCGTGGAAAAGAGGGGTAGATGTATCCCATGCCTTTTGGTATTTCATTGTATATATTATATATTTTTTTTAATGCTGTTCTGTGCTGGGTTTCCAAGATCAGGAAATATGTGTTTATATCCGATAAACTAGAAAAAATTACAAAACTACAGGAGTATGCGAAGATAAAAGATTATTTGAAGCGGTTCCATATCACCATCAAAGTTACGATAGAGAGAATAAATATTGCTAATATGACTGAATATTTCGTAAGAAATGTTATCATTCACAAAAATACATCCTGCATATCTTAAAAACCAAATGTGTAATGCCAGTTACAATTTACTATGGTTTCGTAATTATATTTTTATTTTTTAAATTGGGCAGAGGAATACTGGCAAACTCTAGAGAATTTATTGAGGAATCTCCTATCTCAACTTATCTACATGAATCATTGAGTGGTTGAGTAAATTCACACAATGAAATGGTCCAGCACAACATACTTCCTATTCTAGAGAAATTCATCAACATTTTTTTATATGTGTACTAGCAGTGCCCCGCGACTTCGTCCGCGTGTAAGAGTGTTGTAATATAAGATTTTCTTGAGAGTTCTGGTCGCTCAGTGGTTAGTGCGTCCAACTGCAGATGGAAAAATCCCCAGCTTGAATCCCAGTCTCGGAGAGGATTTTCAAAGGTCCATAGCTCGTCTTTCACCTCTGGCGCAGGTTGTTGTGTGATGTGAAGTACGCCAGAATGCTCACGTGGTTCTGATTCCACGGTGAGCTGTAGGTCCTCTATGCCCAGTAGAATTACTGGGTTAGTTTAAGCTGCTACGAAAGGGGCTGATTGCGCAGACGTAAGGAAGCCTTGTCACTAGATCAATACGACCATTCAATTTATTTTAGAACTATTTTTATTTGTAACAGTAGTAATAAATATTGCAATAAAATAACAAAAATTTATTTATGTTCCAAACAACTTCATCGAAGTCTTAAAAGAATAAAAATATTCTGCATGTAATGTAATGAGTATTTTCAGTTTAATACATCGGAATATACGGTACAATATTGGGGGACTTGTTATTTTCTGAAAAAAAAAAAAAAAAAAAAAAATGTAAATTTTTAGCACTTGACACCCGCGAGCAGGCAACATGTAATTGGCCTTGGGAAAAGCAGGGAGTATCCAAATGTATTCCCACCACTTTTAACGTTTGACCCTGTGATTTATTAATTATCATTGAAAATGCAATTTTTAATGGGGACTGTAATGTTTTAAATTGAAAGGGAATATTACTGGAAAAAACTGGGATATGCGGAATTATAACGGCTTACGTTTTAGATGCACCGGTAAGAATTGTCGCCATCAGAATTTTCTTCCTAGTTCTGTGATACGTAATCTGGTGTCATTGCAAAATCTTGGGGGGGTCGAGATTAGGCATCAGTAAACTGGAGCGCCAACCTTAACCCCTTACTGCATGATTTTTTTATTTTTCTGAAATAATGTCACTTGTTAAGTCCAATTCCTTGATTTCAAGAAAAAATTCCAAATCTTATTTGAGGGAGATTATTATTGATTTAAGGGTTTGTGGCATATATGGGATAGCATGCAATAATGGCTAGCGTGTTGTGATACCAGTTTCGAGTTGGATGATGCAACATTTGGAAAATATATAAGATATATACATATAGTAGTAGAACTTAGTAGAAAATAATTACAATTTCTATTTATTAGAGTATACATTTATTGCAAATAACACTAATTCACTTTCCTTTTAGTCTATTTGTTATGAAACTTGATAAAGCAGTTTCTCTCATGGTCCAAGCACAATGTTGCACTGCACTTCAGACATGTTGTATAGGATTTTCCTTTGCAGTCTGGATAACTGCAACAATTAGACTACAGATTCCCAAACAGACAGGCATGTGATGTATTCCATCATGATACTATGGAAGATCTGCCGCAGGCTCCCTCTTCTTCTTACTGTCCAGCTGTTTTTTTATTTCGTTTTTTGACCTACCTAGTTTCTTGGATAAGGTTTCTTTGTTTGCCAGTGGACATCTGCAACTGCTACTCGAAATAAACTAGGAGCATTGTTGTCGGTATTTCTTCTTCTCAATAGGGGCCAGCTTGTTCGCACAAGCTAGACTGCATATTGTGCTATATCTGTCACAAACCCTTTTTTCAATATTATATATATTCTAATGGACAAATATATAAACTTTCCTATTCATAATTGTCCACAGATGTCCTTTTCATACTAGAAATTGTATAAACACTGAGTTCAAATGTTTACTGCATCAAATACAACTGTTTGTATGACCGAACTTGGATGTAGCCGGCCTCGGTAGCGTAGAGGCTAGAGTACTGGCCCCACGTACCGAAGGTCGCCGGTTCGAGTCCGGCCGAGGGCATGGGTGTTTAAGTGTTGTGTGTTAGTGTGCTTGTCGTGTCCGTCCTGTGGTGTGTCTACAATTACTTGAAAGATATATATATACACGTAGAGAAACTGAAAAACACTGGATGAAAATAAACACATACTTGAGCTGGCTGTATGGCCTAAGGAAGCCAAATGCCATATAAAAAAAAACCTTGGATGTAAATTGCTCACAGCGCAAAACAAAAATTCATACTTCATAATTCCTTACTCTCTCATCAGATCGTATTTAATATTTGTATAGCTCTTCTTGATTGTGTACTATATCTGTCCCAACATGCAGTTTCAAAGTATTTGCTCAAATATGAGTTCCACAAACAAAAAAATGGTATGTGCCATATATGTCCCAGTATGCAGTAAGGGGTTGCTCGAGTTTGTGGGCCGGCACCCCAGATAACTCGAAGGAGTTTAAAAATTCAACGGGGTATTTAGCAGCATCGACAATTGACATTACTGTATCGACGGAAGAGTATGCTGTCACTTCCCTGACTATTTCCTAAACATTTTTTAAAAAATTTATATTAGCTCCAGAATCATTTTTCTGGGTAATTAATGTCCTCTCATATAACTAGTTTCCTTCATTGATATTTAGTTAAATGCTCGGGAAAACATTAAAAATTAGTTCGCGTTTGTTCGGATGTTTCAGCAAATCGTTGCAATGCCAAATATGCGGCGTATTGTTGTTGCCGTCTTTTTGTTTGCTTCGGTGTTTCAGCAGCTATTGAGATCGATTGCCATTCCGCTTGTTCTTTGCACCGAGCTCGAGTTTCTCCCGGTGTCTCGGCAGATCATCCCGTCACCAAGTGTTTAGTTTGTTGTCGTCGCCCAACTTGTGACTGCTCCGGCAATTCAGTATCCGCAAAAGACCCAACACGTGCCAAGTGCTCAACCCTTTGCAGCTCTGCTTGAGGATTTGTTCCTGGGTTTTGGCTATTTTCATAGCTGTAGTTTTCTTACATTTCTTTGAAAGATTTGACTTTCGTTAACCCGGCATCTCTTAAAATGACTAATTTCAAGTCTTGCTAATAAAAATGAATATAGTTTTAATTAATGGAAACTCAAAATGTCAAAATATGATGGATTCGACTAGACATCCAAAAATGCCAACATTCAACGTGAAAATAAATATCTAAGTGGCCCAAGAAAGATCATTTCCGTTAAAAAATTGCGAAACTAAAAATGAATATCTGAAAATTTCTGTTAAAGTGCTCTTTGAATATTTATTTTGTTTTGAGGATATATGGGTTCCATCAATTAATCCTGCTTTAAAACAGAAATGTACGTATTATATTATCAATTGATTCGTTTATTCATAATGATCAGTGTTAATATTGGTTTCTCTATCTGTGAAAACAGTTGACTGCCTGTAGACTAGTTTACTACAGTTCGTTCGTTTCGATCCATAAATTCTGCCCTAAAATATAAATTTCAATGTTAAAGTAGTAATTGATTCTTTCTTCATAATAGCTTTCTCAGTCTGCAAACAGAATTGAATGTCTATCGGCAAATTATCACTCTGCTTATCTGACTCTCCACTATCTGAGTAAAACATTTATAAATTTCAATAATTTTCTTCGGGCAATGTCATCCAAGCTTATTATAGATCTTTCGATACAATATCAGTATAAAGCGATACATGACGTCACTAAAATGGTGCTCGTGAAAGAAGCTTAAATAACAAATAACGTTTCAGTTCTCATCCTGGCCCAGGCTGTATTTCAACCAAGTCACAAACTCTGCTAATATTACCGTTAGAGAATCAAAGCTTGATACTTTCACTATATTTAATGTTAGTGACGTCATGAACTGAGAAATAAACTTGACCTATTATTTCAGATCGCAATACTAAATGAATACGAATAATGACGCTACCAATGTGGTGCTCGTAAAAGCGCAGTAAATTAAATACTGAATACATCTGAAACATTCAGCCGCATGAACTATGTTGTTAGTATCATGACAATCATTGTAGTAACGTAATTAAAAAATTTATACTAAAATTCTTCTAACTTACAGTGTACAATGGAAAGTCCATAATTCTCTACAACTTTAAGACAACTTTCATTAATATTGCTGGTCAAGTTAACATCCCTATAAAGTGATTGTTACTGCTCGTAATTTAGTAAGGTGTATAATTAAATTAATTGTGATAGTAATTTATGGTACACTAATTAGGAATCTTTGTCTGTTACTACTCAAAATGCGGTTCCAATGCGTTCAATGTGTTGAGATGTGTTGGTATCGTTTGATTTTGTAGCGGCAAATTACCAGAGATAGTGGTTAGGTTGAAATGCTGCCTGGACCAGAATGTTTTTGTTACAGCATAAGGCAGAAAGAATTAAGTTATTATTAGTAATAAATAAGCAGCTCCGTGTAAATTAGGTGTATCCTGTTGTAAACGACTTCCAATATTGTTTCATGAAACAGTAAGTTTCTACATAATACAGTAGAAGAAATTCGTTTTAAGTGAAGGATTAATTAGATATTTGTTGAAATTAAACAGCAAGTAAAAAGCACTGTTTCGTGAATCACAGTCTACTATTTGTACCGATTTCTACAAAAATGTTGAACAAATAATAAAAAAGGATTAAATAATTTTAAATCTTGGCAAAAAAAAAATTGTAATATTCCAGAGGCCGCCTAGTATAAAAAAAGAAGACACACAGGAAATAAATTGAACCGAGATAGAATGGAATCCGTTACATTATTATAGTTACAACGACATTTCGGGCACGGCCATTTTACACTCTTAGTGAACCGACTTTAGTGCTGGTTTAGTCATAATATTTTACGTTTTTTTCCCAAGCTTTGATTTTTCGCATATATTATAACGCGCTTGTTACGAACGAAATTATAGTGTAATTTTTGAAATATCATATATTTTAAGTAAAAAACTGAAGACATCGCTTTGCGAACTTACCAACAGCACCAACGATTTATTTCTTATTTTTTAAATTTAAGGTTAGGTACAGATTTATATTTCCTGCTTCCAAACAATTATTTGCATGTGCATCGGTTTTATGGCTTTTAAACTAAACACAAACTTGTACATGTAAGAAGAGTTTTGCTTTTATTTATAAAAAGTAGTATTTTGTAATTGACGTAAAAAGCAGAGAGTAAACGTGGCTCTGCGGTCTACGAAGCAGGAGACTCTTTGTTGTTGGCGGATTTATATAAATGGCAATTTCTAAAAGAACTATGCGTTTTTGCGGGATAAAATGTCACTTCGCACACAATTAACTAACTTTATGCCAATTTTCATTTAAATATGTTGTGTTATTAAGGTGTGATTGATGCCAGAAGTACATCCTAACATTCTCATTTATATAGATATATAGACATTTATACAGATATAGATAAACGGTTCATTATGCATTTTTATTTTTGTTTCAGCAGTAGCCGGTCGGTCAATAATACATGTTTTGGAGAAAGAGGTAATTTTTTATGATTTTGATTAGTAAACATGTTTCTACTTTTCATACATTGGAAATATTTATAAAAAAGTATAGAAATTGGTAACCAATGATGTTTTATAAATAAGAAGGGACATAAATATTAAAAAGTAATTTCAGAAAGTTTTCTATTTGAAAAAAAAATATTTTTTTTTTTTTTTTAGATCAAGACCGATGATACATGATGCCTGTTTCAGAGTTTTCCATTATTCTTTTTATGTTTTTAATCGGGTTTTGCGGCCCGTCTCATTGAGCCGGAAGGGAATGGGGAATAAGGAACGGGAAGGATTTACTCCATGGCTTTTTTAAGGAACCCTCGTGGCATTCACCAGGGGTGATTTCAGTAAACCATGAGAAACTAAAATCGAGTTGGCCAGCCTAGACTCTGAAACGAAGACCTTCAGAATGCAAGGCCCGAGCGATTACTGGAGAGTACAAATTACATTGAACCTTCAATATGCATGTTGCGGAAACAGTACTTTTGTCATCTCTCTGTTGGACATATTATTTTTCTGTTTTCCTTAAAAGCAGACGCAGTGAAATGTAAATCTAAAAATTAGTTGAAATTTGTAATTGCAATACAAAATATAATGATATGTTTCTGTTAACAGCGATATGCTACATAGAAGTTAACGGTAGTACTTAAGTAACATTTAAAATAGATCCACAAATGCACTTTTACTGAAGAAAGCTAAATTGAATATATTTTAAACAAAGTGTTATAAGAATAAAAGATACTAAAATATAATAGTTGGTAAAAATAAGTTAGAAATGAAAAGGTATGAAGAGTAATATTTATCATTAATTGCAGTTAAAGCGCTACCACAAAAAGGGTATCATTCAAAAAGAGAACTAGAAAATATCTCCAAACGGCTTGTTGACAGGACACCTCAAACATAAAAGTTTCTACACTATCAAATTCAGTTTTTGAACTTTTTCCTTACAATTGATTTGGCCAACTATTGAATTGCATTCTTCTTTACATTTTAACTTTTACTCAGTATCTCGGCAGTCCTTTTCGGTAACCTTTCTACTTTGTGTCAGTTAACATTTTTCCCGCTCGTAATTTCAATTTTCTTTCAAAATCTGGTGCTTCATCTTAAGAAAATCACAATCTTGGATGTCTTTAGATGTGACCCTTTTTGTTTGGTGTATTTTTTTACAGTTTATCGTTATATACTTGTTTCTGTGCTCTCTCTTCATACTAAAGAACAAGAATTAAAGACCTACCCCGGCGGGGGGAGGGGTTTAGCTGTAACGCTTTAGCCTTACATTCAAGAAGATGTGAGTACGAATCCCCATTCGGCCATCAGATTTTCGTCGTTTCGCGTAATCATTCCATGGAATTGGCGGGATGGTTCCTTCGAAACGCCATGGCCGAATTTCTTTCTCTCAATTCTCTCCCGAATCTAATGGGCTCCACGTTAACGACGGTTAAAGCCCAAATAAACAAAACAAATGAAAAATGAAGATTTGTTTAAAAAAAAATTGCTCTCTGTAGATTCCTCACTCGTTCTTACGGCTGAAAAGTGTGTTGCGTTCATCATGACGTTGTTACATCCGCCACTTATGATGATGCTAAAATTATGCCCCGGCTACACTCTCTGCCTTGCTTGCACTCTTACCTGCGCAAACTACGAGTAGTTTGCGCATGCAAGTCAGAGTATGTAGCGCGTGCAAACTCGAATGAGCGCGTGCAAACTCGAATGAGTGGCTTGTGCAATAGTTGACTTGTTAAAGGTTTGACTGCACAGTTTTACCTGCACATGCATGACGGAACGTGTAGGCGGGGCATTAGTCACTCAACAAAGTTATACTTAATTTTAGTGATAGTACTACAATTTATATACATAAAAATTAGATGAATTTGTACTATAGTAAGAACACTAACAAAATTATGAGTTATATTTAGCAACAATTTGCTGCAATTTAACCGTCAATTATCCTCGTTCATCTTGGTTTGGGAGCGGTAGCAACTGACACGAAGTTGAATTATAAAAATTAAAGAGAGGCGAAAAATAAGAAGTAAAGATTGATATCTTTCCTTACATTTCTGTATGTGTTCCGTTCTAGGTACCATAATTTTAGGCAGATCGACACACTTTTTTGTTGGATTGGTGGCCCTTCACACCCTTCTTTACATACTACAGACATATTCTTTTTTTTTTCTAAATTTACATCTTGAGACCCCTTTACAGCTAACCAGATATTTTATTCGTTTACCATTGTTTACTTGCAGTATCAGTGACCACTACACGAATAGCCATATTGACAATAAGTTGAATGAAAACGATATTTACGCGTCTGAAATCCAAAGACCAACAACATACTCTGTAACACAAGTTACAAGTATTAACTTATATGTTAACAATGTGTGGCGATGATCGTAGAAAAATGTTTTGGCAGTAATTATAATCGTCCAGCTAAGCGAGAGTAACTGATGCTTTGTGTAACTACGTGTTAATGCAGACTCTTAATCATCTCAGCGGTGCGAGGAGACACCACGACCATGAGAAAGAGTGCGGATACGACTGGTGGAACAAGTACTACTACTCGCTGAAAATGGTGAGTACAAAATATTGCCTTTTAGTCAAAAAAAATTGAGTAATGGACGTTTAAAACGTGTATCAAAAGAGGTCATATGATGCTTAAATTGCCATTAAAGTCAAGTTCTGTCTACAGTAATAGTCTATGTGGTGGTATAGCGAGATTTTTTTTTAAATTGGTTGGATGGTGACTATCGAAGACACTTTCCGAAAGTGGAATATTATATGGAATATAATAATGTCCCTTTTTGTTGAATATCAAAGCTCCGTTTTTTGCTGCCACTGATGTTTGATAAAGAACGGAGTTTATCTATGATTGCATGTAGCAACAAATTCTCGCTTAAACATTATTTAATTTAAAGCTCTATTGCCCTAGTTTCAGTTTTCGAACTACTATTGACTTGGTCTACTTATGTAAGTTACCAGGAGATTTTCGATTGAAAACAGATTTATTAAACTGCCGTTCTTATTGACGTTACATGGTTAAAACGTGTTTATTTACAAAAGAAACTTTCAAGGTAATGGAGTAGGAAAATGTTCATCATATTTACGATTAAGAAACAAAAGTTTTCTGGGGTTGAGTAAATTCTTACTTTCGAAAATACTCCTTCCTGTTTTTTTTTTTCCAATTTATCCAACAATACAAAACAATAAATACATCAAAGTCGTTTCAACACTTCACTTTTTCTAATTCGTTCAATTTACGTGTTACTTCTAATAACAATTTGCAAAGATTTTTTAAACCGCACCGATGTATAACCTTAGTATACAGAAAGGAACGTAATGAGTGTAAAAAGATTAGCACACACATCCAGAAGACATTTACGAGATTGCTGCATCTTGCTTATAAGCCCGGGAGACTGACTTGGTAAAACGCAAATCACGAAAACATTTTCAAAATCGAACAAAGCAGAATTAGATCAGGAACGCCACAAAAAATCTTATCGAAACAACCTGAGACTAGAAAATGCGAACCGCCCAAATCAAACAATAAAACATGGTTAGTTAGAATGTTAATACTGTCTTAATAACAAAAAATTACCGAAATAGTCCATAAATTGTTTTAGAAATTAATAGAAATTACTTGAATGTGCAACATTATGCACAAACTTAACGATTATCGTCAGAAGTTCCTGCATTTTATTTCTTGTGATCGTAAGTTGCGCCATGTTCCCGCGCAAATATTCCAGCCACGAAAATTTACATAATGCATAGAACTTGAGTAATAACGCTACACGCATGACTGGGATGTCTTTACGCCTTACGAATGAAAATGATGCTGAGTCGCTAAATGCTACCTACCCATAAAAATAGCTAATATAAATGGTTACACCTATATTTACATTAATTAAGTTTTTCTAAAATCAATTTAATTTAATTGCAATGGAGCACACGCTACGGTGGCAATTTCCCTACACACCCAACTTCCCCCTATCCTGCACTCACTTACTTTTGCCCTCTACAAATTTTAACTTTAAATTACTTTTAACATTTTCGGTAAGTTATTCATCATTTCCCTTGGTAACTCATTCCAATCCCTGACACCCTTACCTAAAAAAGAAAATCTCTGCGATAATTTCCAGAAACAAATCTAGCAGCCCTTTTTTGCACTCTCTCCAATTCCTGTATTTGATACGCAAAATGTTTGTCCCATACTTCACTACGATATTCGAACAATGGTCAGAACAAAGTTTAGTAACCCAATTCCTTTACTTCTCTCGTGCATCCCCTCATCACTCTCTCAAACAAGTGCAGAATTTTGAAACTTTTCCTATCACCTGTCCTATGTGTCCTGCCCAGTTATGCTTGTTATAAAATGTAATGTCAAGATATTTACCTTTCAAGTCTGCAGCAAGCCATTCTTTCCCCACCTTATATTCATAATTAACCTTTTGTTTTTTATTTGCGTATCTAATAAGCTGATTCTTCTTTGCATTTATCTTCATTCCATGTTTACCAACCCAACTAGATATCCTGTCCAAATCGCCCTGCAACTGTTTACAATCCTCTATCATTTTGATTCTTTTATATAGCATTATATCATCTGCAAACAATCTAATTTCGGATAGTAAACAATCAACGCAATTATTCATTAGAATAATGAATAGCAATGGTCCCAATACGCTACCCTGTGGCACTCCCATTTTTACTGCCACTTCTTTTGATACTACATTTCCTACCCTACCTTTCAGTTTTATACCTTTTAAAAATTCTTCTACCCACCAAATCACTTTCTCATCGACTCCAACAGTTTTTACCTTATTTACTACCATTTTTTGGCTCACTCTGTCAAACGCCTTAGAAAGATCTAGTGCTACACTATCAATTTGGTCTTGCTTGTCCATTTCATCTGAAATATCTTGCATATATCCCACCAACTGAGATTCGCATGAATATCGTTGCCTGAACCCACGTTGCCTACTTGAAAACCACTTACGTTCCTCACAAATATTTCTGATGTGGTTGCATATCAACCTTTCCATTAATTTGCCTACCATTGATGTCAAACTGATCGGCCTGTAATCTTCGACTCTATTTCTCACCCCTCCTTTATGTACTGGTACTACTATCGCACTTTTCCAGTCCTGTGGTAAGCAGCAAGTATCCAGACTCAATTTAAATAATATTTCAATATTAGGTACAATGACACATCCCGCTATCTTTAAGATATCTGTAGTAATATTATCTACACCAGCCCCTTTATGTTTTTTCAGCTTTCTTATTTCCATCATGATTTCCTCAGGATGAATTTCAAATTTTTTAGTATCTTCATTTCTAATTGTGTTGTTAATCTCGTTCTCCAAATTAGATCCTCACGTTTCTGATTCATTGTCCCTTATGCTCTCACTAAAACAGTTACTTAAAATCTCTGCCTTTTTCAAATAATTAGTAAGTTCTTCTCCATCCTTTAATGTAGCCAGTGATCTTAGATGTTTAACTTTGGGGCTGGTAGGAGTTAAATATTAAGGTAAGCATGTCCCAACCAATCAATCAGCATCATATGTTTACCAGGTGAATGTTCACGTATAAAAAAGAAAATTAAAGAATAATTTTTTCCAGAATCCCCTTTACCCAGCTGACGAATTTACCAATGGAGGCTGTTAACGTCCCTTTGAAAATTATAAAAATAGATGATTTAACTGATTTTTTTTAATGTGGTCTTACGTCACTTAAATTTAAATCGAAATAATATGGTATCATTGGAGAACTCAGCTTGTATCTCAACAAAACTTCATCGGTATACTAAGTTCTATTATACAAGTAAAACACTTACTTTCTATTTCTCTGTTGGCGCTGAAAAATTTGCGCTTCTGTTGCAATTAGTCAGTTTTGTTATCTTACCACCATTCTCTCTTATGTAGAAGCAGGACGATTTACTCGTCATTTGTCGTTTGATATCATTCACTAACTGTTACGGTTAATGTTTCTGTTTATGGCGAATAGGTGTATGTAATTTTTTGTTTTGTGACCTTTTTTCATTATGACCTACTTTTTTTCTTGATCCTGAGACGTAAAAGCTACGGTGGGTTTAATTCTAATTTTGTTAGTATTCATAATAGATTTTAATATATAATTAAAAATATTTTCAGGAGAATATTCATGATAATGTAATTACTATACTTGAATCATAAATTAGCAAGTATTAATAGACAAAACACTTCTCAGAAAATTTATTTCATTTTAAATAAATAAATCAAAAGATATTAATCCTTGGAATGAGCTTAATGTTAACAACTCACTAACTGTTTGAACTGAATAAAGTACACGAGAAACTTGATCAATTTTCACTGGCAGGGTCGTTTGAGAGTATTTGATTGCTATGTACAATGAAAATTTACCGTACTGATGACAATTTGGTGGCGTTATATTGTGTTACTGCGTCAAAAAAACTATTTGCGGTTTGGGTCGAGTTGAGGATACCGGCTGGCGTGGCAGCTATATGGCAGGTTACTAATTGCCGCGAATGTCGAGAAAGCGTGAACAGGTCTATGTCAGTTCTCTTTCCTCGACAAACACCGAGCGTGGTGGGTGAACGGTTAACATTCTGGCATCGCATTCGGGAGGACGCAGGCTCGAATCCCCGTCCTGGCATCCAGATTTGGGTTTCCATTGTTTCCCCAAATCACTCCAGGGGAATGTCGGGATGCTTCCTTCAAATAGGCGATCCCCGCCACTAATGACCTTCGCCATCGACGAGGCGTAAAGTACTAAGTAAAAAAAAAAAAAATCTTCGACAGTAGTGTGGAGTTTGGGGAAGTGAGCCCCTATTGTTCTAATTGGATACATTGTATCATCCTATTGTTCTATTGTTCTCCCCCTCCCAACTGTCAATCATTTTCACACCTATTGTTCTCTCCCCCCTCCCACTTGACTGACCAATTGACTTGAGGGCCACTTGACTTGAGAGCCACTTGACTTGAGGACCACTTGACTAACCTCAGTTTCCCCTCTATTGTCCATGACCACGCCCCCTTCTCCTCCCCTCAACCTCCCTCCCCCCTATCCTACACTAACCTCAGCTTCACCACCCTAGTACAAGCTGTCGATTCTATTGCTCTTTTGCCAGGCCATATTCGCCTGGAATGATTTGAGGAAAACAAGAATATGGATGCTCAGACGGGGAATCGAATCAGAGTCCTCCTAAATGCGTGGTCATAGTGTGGCAGTATGGCGTTACACATTGTTGTCATTAGAGGCGGGGAAAGGAAACAGCGACCTGGAGTGATTTGAGGAAAACCAGAATATGCATCCTCAGACGGGGATTCGAACCAGAGTCCTCCTAAATGCGTGGTCAGAGCATCGCTACATTCGCCTTGAGTGATTTGAGGAAAACCAGATTATGGGATGCTAACAAGGTGTATAACGAAAGAAAAAAATCGTTGTTTGACGGCATTCGACTCTATATATGGACGGGAATAAAAAAATATGCTCTATGTTGAATGCTTAATAAAATACGATTTAAACTATTGATGCTTCAATCTTAAGTAATGAATTAATGTCTTTAAACAAATCTCTCTCTGAAAGCCCGTTTCACGTAATATCAAACATTTAATTTCTACTCTTGACATAATATACAAAAATTAATTTTATATCATGATTATTGTAAAAACGCAACCTCCCCATTAACCCAATACACACAGTTTGAGTTGAGAGAGTTCTCTATTCATAGCCCACTTCTGGACGTCATCTCAATCATGACTGCGTCCATGGCTTTACACCTCGTCGTCATTAGAGGCGGGGAAAGGATTGGTGCAGTGAACGGCCACCTGGAGTGATTTGGGGAAACCATGGAAAACCAGAATATGGATGCTCAGACGGGGATTCGAGCCAGCGCCCTCCCGAATGCGTGGTCAGAGCGTTACCACTCACCAACCACGTTTGGAAATTTTCGCGGACAAAACTGAAAAATATCTATTCCGAGAAGTAATTTTTTTTTGCATGGCGCTTCGATAATTACGAAATTTCCAACATCCGAAATGACTGGTTACGCAGATATTGCTGCTACCAGAGACCCAGGGAAATAGTGTGAACTTTGACAAAACATCTTTACCTGGGACGCTACATGTTCGTGGAAGAAACGGGATAAGTAGCAAGATTGATATGATAGAAAGTTACTGTACAGCGATGTAATGGAAGCTCAATTGTAGACACGTAACTACATGTTTTGTACTGCCGTTATTATATCAGAAATAGAAAATCTTTAAAGCAACAAAAAAATTCGCAATAGCAATCATGTAGAGTTTCCGCACACTAAATATGTAGGACAGTAACTAACAGGTACTATTTTACCTGCAACGTCTGGAAAATAAGATTCTACGTTAAACTGCAGGCCCCAGAGGAAAGGAGGCGACCGTCCTACCACTGATGCAATGGCTTAGTATGCCTCCTTCGGGGGAATACAACCAGCGATCCGTTGTGGTTGTCTCCACCTTTCGCCCAACCTCACTCTGGCGCTGTAGAACTGAATGCACCAACAACAGCATTCATCCTCAACACACTACTTTGAACGTATCAGGATGAGTTCTTAACTATTATGGCATTTACTTTCTGTTACTATAAAAGCGTCTCACGTACTTACAGATCTTTTAGCGCCAGAGCGACTTAGTGGTTAAAGCGTCTGACTGGAGACTGAAAGGTTCCCGGTTCGAAATTCCGTATCGGTGGTGGATACTCATAGGCATGTAACCAGACATAGCTTACTGTGAAGTATTCATGGTTCATTTTTCTACGTTAAACTGCAGGTGCCCTTAAGTAAGATAAGGAAGGAAGGAACTAGCCACCCTATCTCCGATATATCTCCTTCGGTAAGGTTTCAACCAGAAACTTAAAGTACTTCACTTTTAATTGTGCGCTCTAAGAGTGAGTGGCTGTTTAGAAAATTAAACTCCTCAAACAACGCAGTAGCGTTCACGCAGCGTCTTTGATGGTTGTACGTAGAGCTTGAATCGAAAATTTACTGCCGCTGTTGCATTGTAATAAATTATTTAGGTGGAATATACCGATTCCACTATGATCATCCTGTACTAAGAAATGTCCCCCAGAACGGATGCTGAGGTGTTTCCTAGTGATCAAGACCTACTAACTGCGATAAGTTCGACGAAAGACGTTTGTGACGGCGAGTATTTTGGACAAAGTTTTGTGCATAGTCTTACGGCTCAGACTGAGCGTGGTGGGTGAGCGGTTAACTCTCCGGCCTCGCATTCGGGAGGACGCGGGTTCGAATCCCCTTCCAGGCATCCATCGCGCGGTAGTGAGAACAAACAAGTATCTGCGCATGCGAAGTAAATAAATATGGAGTCACGTTTATAGTGCGATACACTGAATGTCAATTGTGAATAGTAACGGAGCTCAGTTTCCTTATTTCACCTGTCTAATGTTGTGGAAAAACCTTGTAAAATCGAAAGGTGTTACCTGTATGCCTCTTCAGTCGTCTCTCATCGTGAAATTTACAGGCGACAGAGGATTGAACGAAGGAACGGGAGAGAATTCGACTATGGTCCTTTGTGGGAACCATCCCGGCATTCACCTCAAGCGATTGCCACGCATTTAGAAGGACTCTGGTTTGAATCCCCGTCTGAGGATCCATATTCTGGTTTTCCTCAAACCACTCAAGGTCGCCGTTTTCTTTCCGCCGCCTGTAATGACAACGAGGTGTAAAGCCATACTGGCACGCTATGACCACGCATTTAGGAGGACTTTGGTTCGAATCCCCGTTTGAGGATCCATATTCTGGTTCACTCCAGGTCGTCGTTTCCTTTCCCCCGCCTCTAACGACAACGAGGTGTAACGCCATGCTGGCATGCTATGACCATGCATTTAGGAGGGCTCTGGTTCGAATCCCCGTCTGAGCATCCATATTCTGGTTTTCCTCAAATCACTCCAGGCGCATATGGCCTTGGAAAAGAGCAATAGAATCGACATCTGGTACTAGGGTGGTGAAGCTGAGGTTAGTGTAGGAGAGGGGGGAGGGAGGTGGAGGGGAAGAGAGGGGGGCGTGGTCAAGAACAATAGAGGGGAAACTGAGGTTAGTCAAGTGGTCCTCAAGTCAAGTGTCCCTCATGTCATGTGGCCCTCAACTCAAGTGGTTAGTCAAGTGGGAGGGGGGAGAGAACAATAGTTTTGAAAATGATCGACAGGCTGGAGGGGGGAGAACAATAGAATGATACAATGTATCCAATTAGAACAATAGGGGCGGCATCCTTTGTGAGATCACTCCCCGAAATCCACACTACTTTCGACAAACGTGCTCTTAAACAAATTTTGGCGCCTAACCACATCAGAGAGCTACCGCTACTGTTACTGTGCTAGACTGTACATCATTTGCCGGCTAGACAGAACCAACATTCAGTTTTGCATCTCTACGATAGGTGTTTTGCCACTACATCCACCTTAAAAAGCCTCTTTTGTAACAAGAGGCTCGGTAATTTAATATTTCTAGTCACGCATTTTTAATAAATCAACTTGATTTCCCATACATTCACTGATTATGAAATTAATTTGAATATTTAAATTGACAGTGAATATGAAATTGTTAATGATTCGAGTAAATAGGTTGAACAACTGTGGTTGTATTTTACTAATGAAACTGTCATAAACTAACGTTTATTTGTTACTCATAAGGCTTAGTGTTTGAGGCCCATTTACTAAAAATTAAAAAAAATCAGTGCCTTGTATTACATCGAGCTTAAAAGTGAAAATTTTTAAAAGAACATGACACATAGTCAAAAAATATACTCAAAATATGTCAGATATTTTTAACAATTTCTCGAAGTGTTTAATCTAATTTAACCTGTTACAAACAGAGAACGATATAAAAAAATGATGCTACGTTAAAATGTATAAATAAGCATGGATTGTAAGGGTGGCATTCAAAAAATTGAATGATTGAAAGTAAACTATAAAATGTTCCGTTTTTCAAAACTATTAATGCTCTCGACTTGTAATATAATAGCTCAGTTAATTGGGTATATGCATATATTATTTTAATTTTTTTAATCAATTATTTTCATTCGTACATTACCGTAAAAAATATAACATTGATGTAAATATTAAGATTTAACATCAAAATAAATGCTTTAAAACTGAAATCCAGTTCCGCCGATTTAAACGCTGCCATTTTGGCGCGCTGCGCTGTGACGTGTAAGTACACGACCGCATTGGCGTACTATATAGCGTGGAGTGTTTCATCTCAAAACTTTCATGTTTTCCAACTAATGCCGATATGGAAGGAGATCGAAAACTGTGTTATAAGTACTGTATTGTACCTGTGCGCAAAAATACTAAAAGAAATACACTTTATAAAGTGTATTTTCTTGTCCCGCGAGATGCGAATATAAGAAAAAAGCGGTGTACTGCTATGAGAATACATCTGCAACTAGTTGTTTATATTATTGTGAAGATCATTTTTATGGAAGTATTTAGAATTTCTGTATTTATATATTTTATTAAATGTAACATAAAAATTCGTTACCTGTTCAAACTCTAATCATATCTTACTTGGAGACAATCAGACATTTTAAGAACGGATTTCTATCTCCTTCATATATGTTGAAGGGTACTCAGCTTTTATGTGTGTGCTATAATCGTTTTTCAAATTGCTCCCTAGTTTTGAGATACAGTATTTGCATACAAAAAAAAGAAAAAAAATTCTAGATGACGGGTATTAGTAAATAGTTGCCCCACTTTATCAAGGCAGCCTCTTCTATGGGGTAGAGTGCTGGCTTAATAGTTTTGAGACCCGAGTTCAAATCCCCGCAGAATCAAATATTTTTACTTATTTTTATCTTCAAAAATTGTCAAGCTTCACTTATTTATTTTGTTAAAACTTCATTTACATACTTCTATAACGCGAATTAAAATTTAAAAAAGTCACTTTGCTTATAACAAATACACCAAACATAATTTCGGCATATTTATCAGAAATGGCTCCCTCCATACCCAATGAAATTAAGTCATGAGGCGAATCTGCTAGTAAACTGAAATCTGATACAAGAATTTAGCAATGTTTATTAGCATTTGTCCTTCCATTTCCTTGTTGAGCTCCATTTTTTGTCACGGATAGGCCTACTGTTTTATTTTCAACCATTTACACGCAACCGTTATTGGAATAAATCGAGTGTAGAAGAAAGAAAAAACTATCTTCCCAATGCTACGTATTTCGTTTAAAATACCTCTTGTTGATATACAAGTAAAGAAACGACGAAGATGAAATAAATAACATGATAGGAACTATTTCAATTGAACACGCACCGAAACAACTTAAAAAATGTAAGAATGGAGACTTTCTTGACGAATGATTTCAATGACGTTTTTAAGGGTGTGCAGCCGATTTGTGTTGTGAAAAGACAATTCGTCGGTAGACACATGAATTCATTACGAAAAAAAAAAAGAATTTCAGAAAAAAATGACGCTGAATTGTAGGTAATATGATTTGGTTTAACTATTATTTCACTCAATAAAAGAGCGTAAATGAAGTTTTAACATAATAAAAAGGTCAAGCTTGACAATTTCTGAAGATAAAAATATTTAATTCTGCGGGGATATGAAGGCGGGTCAGAAAAATATGAAGTTAACACCCTACCGCATAGACCAAGCTGCCATTTGATAATAAAAATGGTTAATAATTTACTGTATACCCGAAATCTAGAATTTTTTGTTTATTTGCATGCGAATATTGAAATATGTATCACTTAAATACTTTGCAGCTTTCACTGCTCTGAGCTGAGTGGCCGTAAAATTCGGATTTGTCGCAAAATTTCTTGTCATCATGAAAGCATCAATTTTTGGAAGATTATCCGACTGTGCTTTCAGAAAACCACTTTCAGTCATTATTTGGTGTATGTATCTCACCAGTTATGCTGATATGTTAATATAAACTTCAACACAATCGCAAAACAATTAGAACTCCCAGCAACTACGCCTTTGTTCACAATAATATCGTGTACTTGGTCGTCACGATTCGATTCGACCAAATAGCTTTGCGTTTTGTGAAGTTACATTTCCCTGGTATTTTTAGCACTTTTGACTAATTAAAATTAGTAAATAAAAATCGAATAAATAGGAAAAAAAACGTTATAGCGGTAATTCTACACTAATAAAGTTTCAAAATAAAAATACTAGGCGTAAATTTGAATTTCATGCATATTCCCTATTGCTTGGAGGAGAACATCTTTCCCTACCAAGGCAGCTAAAGGACAAAATACTCAATGAATCAATGATGCACAGTGTACATACTGTCTTCATTTGCAGAAATGAATTTGCATGTGATGGCGGTTATGAAGTAATATGACTAACATCAGCTCCAGCTACCAGTACACCTTCAGATACAAAGTCTGATAGTGACATACTATCCACTTTCGTTCAAGCGCGTCTACGCTTCTCGGAAGCTGAGAACGTTAGACCTCGAGTGCCCGCAAATCTTGCGGTTCCTCCATCTGTATCCCATCCATCTCGACCAAGCAACGTCTCTCTCAGAGGTGGTTTTTGGTAACCTGGGAACAAAGTCATACGATTTTAGATCGTGTGAAAATTATAACATTGCTGATTCGATCGCTAAGAAAACCTATCAATCAGCAGGCAATTTTATTGGATGGAGCTATATTTCGCCACTACTCGCGAGACTTCGGTGCCTCCCGATTTGTAAAATTTCCCGCGGTGGTTCAAAAGTCAATGGACAAAACTAAGTATAGCGTCATATTATTCTGGGAAACCTCTATCCTTTTGACTCGTGGTATTCTGGGGAACTCAAGGCCAATATGCCACAGATGCTTCCTCTTTGGTATTCCGGGAGAGGTCATCCATTGTCTGTGCCTCCAGGTACATAATCCCTCCATGGTCCACTGAAACTTTCTTCGGTCGTCCGACTCTCTACGGACTTCAAAAATTACATATGCGTATAATCATAATTTTACTCGATATTACTAATTAAAATTGTTTAGGATGACCCACTTTTGGTCATCCCAATTTAAACCTTAAATCAGTTTACAATCGTTTTAGAAGAAGACGAGTCATCTCACAGCTCAATGTACGAGACACGGTTTTATGGCATCCATCTTTAATAATCTGTTCCGCATAAACCCAGCTGCCAGGCCTTCCTTTAAAAATCGATCTGCTTTAATTGCTGGTAAATTTTTGTATCATCCGCACTTAATACTTCCCATCCAGCAGTTTCTAACAATAAACGTATTTGTTAGAAAAATGGAAAATATAAATCTTTTCCCCTTTTTCGCTCCTTAAATTACCTTTCGTTTTAGTAGCCATATAAATATATGCCATTACTTAGATCAGTTCAGAGTGTTTCGTAGTAAAGTTGTAGTACATTTTCCCAGGTGGCATCTCTCTGTAGAAAACAACTTTTTTCTACAGTTTCCTTCATTTTTATCATCTCATACGGCGGAACGACCGTAGAAAACATAAGAAGAGCCAAGCCACTTTGTCTTATTTCGCTGGATCTACTGCTTCGAACTTATAGAAAACCAGGTTTAAAACGCTCTCCCCTTCCAGCTACTGAGATTAGCAGCGTATTGTGCTTGCTTAGTGACAAATCATTCCTTCCAACAGGATTTATCCTTTTCACTGTGAGCACTGGAAAACGAACGTTGAACTAAAATTCAAGTGCCAAAGAGGCTCGTAACATGCGCTCCAGTTTCGCTAGGAAAAGATGAAAACATCAGCCGTTGCAGAGGGCAGCTTTGAAATGACTGACAGGACAGGTTTTAGAGTAAAGAAAGTAAATGCCCATACATAAGATTACTGGAACAGCGTTATTTCGTAGATTAACGAAATTGACGTCTCGGACAACCTAATTTATGGAGTTCAGTTCAGTGAAGCATGACTGAAATTGTGATACAGCGACGGTGTTTGTTTGCTGGTTGTGTCTCCTCCTTCCAAACACCTCCGCGATCTACATGCAAAGGAAAGGATAACGTAAAGAAAATGATATAACTCAATGCAATAGTATTCCGAGAAATTTTTATTGATTTACAATGCCGAAATTCTTGTATTTTCTTACGAAAATGCTACTATTGCCTAACATAAGATAACATATACACACTGTAATAATTGCTCATATTCTAATATAGCAGATGGTGTGACGATTTATCAGACAGTTGAATCATTCAGATTATCCGAGAGTATGGGTGTGTTACAATAACTGGACCACGACCTTTAGCATAACATTCTGAGCATCAGTTATCAATAACACTTATCATATAAAAAAATATGAGGAATCGGTGATAGTAAAATCTAAACTGAAAGCAGTTAATTAAGACATTGCTGATAATTGCTGAGTCCATAATCCATGATTTTCTTTTTTACATTACAGGATGATGGCAAGGAGAAATCTGGAGAGACAGAAGGGGAATCATCAAAAACACCAGCAACACTGACGGTAAACAAGTTTCCTGTTACAGTTTAAATTACTGATGTTTAAGAGAACATCATTCATACTTGAATATCGAAAATTAGTAAAACGATTGCTTTATTTTATTGACTCTAAAAAGCCTTAGTCGCTTATGAGTTCTTTAAAAAAAATAAAAAAAATAAAAGGAAGATCGAAGTTGAATAAATTTGTGATAATGGTTCGAACTGAAACTATCGCACTCAAAATCTGAGAATATTTTGCGTAAATAATTTTATCGCAAGGTTGTTTGGGGTCATTATTCTGACTTAACTGTAAGTAATCTATACGTTATTATTGCAAAAATTTCTATCAAAAAAAATAAGTTGAAAAAAAAAACATATTGGCAATTCTAGTGCAATTACCGTAAGTGGTTCAGAACGATCTTATAAATAAGAAAGATTCCTTTAATATCGAGTAGCCCTAAGTCACCAAATTTATACTGACTAAATAAAATATTGTAATATTAAGAAATCAGTTACAATGACAATCATCTTGAGTCCGTCCAGTAGCCTTTTAACAATCACAGAGCGCCACGAAATTAAAAATTGATATATTGCGTCACTACCACGATCGAACAATCCCCAAACTACACACTAGCGAGAGGGTTTGAACAGTCATGCAGTTCATAACACTGTACCATTTACAAACATGCCGGAAATCTAACAAAAAATGTTAACATCATTTACACCTGAAAGGGAAAAAGGAGGTATTCGAAATGAAGAGAGTAAAAATAATTTCGTAACAGCCGCAAGAGACTTCGTACAATAATAGCTAGATAGATAGATTGATATGTTCACTTTGATCCCATGTGAGAATAATCTCGGGGATGTGGAACAGTACATACACTTATTAGTAATGTCAATATTACTATATAATTGATAATATTATATATTGACAAGAAGTTAGTTATGACCTATTAGTATAACCAATATTTCCTGTAATCTACAAATACAATCCCGAGTTAGTTAGTACTTATTATGTGGAACAGTGTATAAACTTGTTACCAGCATCTAACAACCAGTTATTTTCTTACCAACCAGTTACCACAACTCATAAGCAGTCAATTACTTAAAAACCTGTTAGTATCATAATTTTTTACAGCAGTTTTTAAGTGCATGCCATCCCATGTTAGTTACTATATATGAGTGAAGTTTTGTAAACAGTGTAATTACTTCATTTGTCAAAAGTTTCAACAGATAGAAAAACCATATATCATTTTAGTAATTGTGGACAACTTTGTCACCTTTCCCTTCCATACACCATATATACTATTTTATCAGTCATTCTTAGTTACCAAATTCCAAGAAGAAAATTCTTTTACAGAGTAAAATTGATTCTGAAGCAGAAACTCTTTCAGTTTGGACTTAAAGTAGTTGGGTTTTTGTAGATAACATTTAATTTCTGTTGGTAAGACATTGAATAAGGAAGCTCCAGTAAATGTTAACCCTTTCTGTACAATTGACAGTGATTTGTAATCCTTGTGAATATTATATTTATTCCTAGTATTATGGCTATGTATGTCAGCATTAAGATTGAAGTGTTCAGGATTGTCCACTACAAATGATAGTACAGAGTATACATATTGTGCTGGCATTGTTAGAACACCCAGGTTTTTAAATAGATTTCTGCATGACGTCTGTGGGCTTGCTCCAAAAATAGCACGTTTTTGCAATTTAAATACCCTCTGTGCTTGTGACGAGTTTCCCCAGAATGAGATGCCATAAGTGAGCAGGGAATGAAAATATGCAAAATATACTAACTTTCTGGTTTCTATATTAGCTATTCTAGATATTACCCTAAGTGAAAATGTTGCAGAATTCAGTTTTTTAAGAAGTTGTTGAATATGCTGTTTCCAGTTCAATTTGTTATCTATACATACACCCAGGAATTTTGTGAAATTACTTTCATTGATTGCTTTTCCTTCTGATATCACATTATAGCTGTCCTTTGTTTTATTTTTTGTAACAAACTGAAGTAACTGTGTCTTTTCTACATTAAGTATTAGTTTGTTGGCACTAAACCACCTGTTAATTTTCTTTATAGCATCATTTGCTGTGTTTTCGAGGATTTGTGCTGATGGGTCTTTCAACGATATGCTGGTATCATCTGCAAAGAGCACCATGTGTTCATTATCACCTATTATATGTGGGAGATCATTTATATAGATTAAGAACAGCAGAGGGCCAAGAATTGAGCCCTGAGGCACACCACATTTAACCACACCCCATTCTGAGTTTATAATATTTCCTGTATTAGCATCTTTCAGTGATACACATTGCTTTCTATTTTCCAGATAAGATTTAAACCAAAGTCCTGGCTTACCACTAACTCCATAGTGGTCCAATTTACCTAGTAGAATCTCATGATCAACACAGTCAAAAGCCTTAGCAAGATCACAGAATATACCTAGGGAATTTAATTTTTTATGCATTGATTCCAGTATGTTGTTTACAAAAGCAAAAATTGCTGAATCTGTTGAAACGCCTTGTCTAAAACCAAACTGTACTTTACTGAGTAGGTCATTCTTTTGTAGATGTGCATACACCCTTCTGTACATTGCTTTTTCAAAGATTTTTGAAAATGCTGGTAGAAGTGAAATGGGTCTGTAATTCTCAATTTTTGAGGTATCACCCTTTTTATAAAGCGGTTTGATTATTGACTTCTTGAGTAAGGGAAGATACCTTCTTCAAAAGAACTATTACAAATATGACTAATAACTCTACTAATGCTGGTGTTACATTGTTTCACTACATGGGTTGAAACCTCATCATAACCAAATGACTTTTTATTTTTGAGGGATTTAATAATTTTTTCAATTTCATTTTGACTGGTGGGAAATAGAGACATAGGTGCTGTTTTTGGTGACAAGGATTTAAGTATTGCTATAGCATCCATATTCCCATTATATTTTCCTTTTATTTTTTCAGCAACTGTTAAGAAGTAGTTATTGAAAGCACTTCCTACATCAGAGGGGTCATTTACAAGTTTATCATTAACACTTATAGATATAGGTTTGTGTTCAGGGGATGATACAGTTGTTTCCCTTTTAATAATGTTCCAAACACTTTTTATCTTATTATCTGAACTACTAATCTCATCATTTATGGCCAAACGTTTAGATTCTTTTATTACTTTGGTTAAAATTCTACAGTATGTTTTGTAATGTTGTTTGAGAAGCCTATTATCAGTATTCCTAACTTTTACATATAATTCCCTTTTATGTCTGCAAGATGTTTTAATACCAACTGTAACCCAATTTTTGTTTACTTGTTTTTGACCAATAGGAGCTAGTTTTGTAGGGAGACACCTTTCGTAAATTTCCAAAAACCTTTGGTGAAAGTAATTGAATTTATTATTTACCCCTTTTAATTTATAAACAGTGCTCCAGTCCTCATTGAGAAGTTCATCATTTAATGTTTTTATTGAATTGTTCTTTAATGGCCTAACTCTGACAAATCCTTTCTTTTTGTTATTTTCATTTCCCACAACATCCAAAGTAATTATTTGAGCATTATGGTCTGACAAACCATTTTCCATTGGGATTGTTCCATGTATTTCTAATTTATTGGGCTCTACAAAAATGTTATCAATAATGGTACTACTATTTTTTTGTGTTCTAGTTGGGAAATTTACAGTTTGATAGAGATTGAATGATCTAAGCATTCCTAGAAGATAATCTGTTTGGTTAGCTAACAACCAGATTTCAGGATGCATCGATAACCATGGTGAACAAGTGATTAGTGAAAATGGAATAAAAGCAAGAGATGTAGCTGATTTAAAAAATGTGAAAGTAACAAACAGCTTTTATCAGAAAACATGATACAAATAAATATAGTTGGACAATTGAAGTATCATATACATTATTTCTATAAGGTATTTTTTTGTCACAAGAAAGTATCTTCAATGAATGAGGTGTCATTTTAAAGCTTATGGTCTTCCCTTTGGTCACATCATATATTAAGAAATGAAGTTTTCGGAATTCGGCCCTTAAAGGGCGAAAATGTCAATATTTCTAAAATGCTGTTTTCTGTGTTATGAGTCAAATATCTCCCTGGATACCTATCTGAGATCGTTTAATGAAGTATCATTTTAAAGATTAAGATATACGCTTTAGTGACGTCATATATTAAGACAGAAATTTTTCGCAATTCAACCTTTATAGAGGAAAAGTATCAATATTTTTGCAATTCGTTTTTGTGTCAAGAGCCATTTGTCTCCCTTAATATCTAACTGATATAGATAAATGAGGTATCATATTAAATATTAAGGTCTGCGCCGTGGTAACATTATATTTTAAGAAAGGAATTTTTCGTAATTCGACCCTTAAAGGGCAAAAATGACAATTTTTCTAAAATGCGTTTTTTGTATCTCGAGCCATTTATCTCCCAGGATATCTAACCAAAAATCGATAAATGAAGTAGAATTATAAGGAGTAATGTATCAGCTTTGTGAAATCATATTTTAAGAAAGAATGTTTTTGGAATTCAACCCTTAAAGGAAAAAAGTATAAATTTTTCTATTACCGATTTTTGTGTCACGGGCGATTTATCTCCCTTGATATCCAATCGATATAGATAAATGAGGCATCATATTAAAGAATAAGGTCTCCGCCGTGGTAACATTATATTTTAAGAAAGGAATTTTTCGTAATTTGACCCATAAAAGGCAAAAAAGTCAATTTTTCTAAAATGCCACTTATCTCCCTGGATATCTATCAAAAATCGATAAATCAAGTACGATTGTGAGAAATAATGTATCAGCTTTGCTGACATCATATTTTAAGAAAGAAGTGTTGGGAATTCAACTATTAAAGGGAAAAAGTATAAATTGTTCTACAACGTATTTTTGTGTCACGATCCTTATATTTCCCTTGATATCTAATCGATATAGATAAACGACATATCGTATTAAAGAATAAGATTTCCGCCGTGGTAAAATTATATTCTAAGAAAGGAATTTTTCATAATTCGACCCATAAAGCGCAAAAATGTCAATATTTCTAAAATACGTTTTTTGTGTTTCGTGCCATTTATCTCCATGAATTTCTAACCAAAATCGATAAATGAAGTAGGAGTATGAAGAGTAATGACTGAACTTGGTGACATTATATTCAACCTCACTATTCATCGCATTTTATTCGCGAAATTTTCGCACGGGTCGTCTAGTAATAGTATAATAGTAATACAGGGCGTTCGCCGGGAAACGCTACCCACTGTTAGCGCTACAAGGAAGAAACTGCTCCCGGCGAGCGAGCGGTCAGCTTACGGCATTGTTCGACCGTCGGCCGCGGACTATTTCATAATAATTACGCTTCATAAACTTGTATGTGCTAAGCATTTTGTGCACCATAATTGTTTTGTACGGCTTTAAGTGAACTAGCTTTGTTACTTTCCAAGCTGACGTCTTAGATACGCCTGCCTGCTGCCCTAACTGACTTAATGATTTTTTGGGTGACTGTTCTAGTCGAAAAGCGATATCGTCAATTTTCTCCTCTGTGAGAATACGGTTGACCGACAGTCTCTTTTTGTTAAAAAATGAACCCGTTTCTCTTACTTTTTTAACCAGACGCAGAATTGTTGATTTAGCTGGCAGTAAAGCGCCAGGATATTCGCGACGAAATTTACTGCGACAGTTTTTAAACGACTTCTTCTTCACATATGTATTGTAGAGAAATATTCTTTGTTGCAAACTGTAACGTACCATAATTTTACTCACACTCAAACACGGTACAGATTAGTAAGAGTATGAAGCCCCAAACCAGCCAAACCGCAAAGAAACGTTTATTCACAACACTGATTAATAACAGACTGAAGTCACAAACTAGCTACAATGCAAAGAAACCGTTCTTAACAATGTAAGGGTCACAGTATACTGCATCACTACACTGTTGGGGCAGCGGAGGTGTTAAACAGTGCGGTGATTCACGGCGCCGTGTGGCGGGAGTTGCTGGCACCACTGTCCCAGCAAGTTGCCGACGGCAACAGACTGAGAGGGTAGCGTTTCCCGGCGAACGCCCTGTATAATTGGACTTTGAAGTATAATAGAGTATATAGCTGTTAATAAAATGTTTTCTCACCTTGTCCAAGACACTCGTGTGCACAGAGGCACAGATACTGAATCATATCATTTAGATTCCCGTCGCCCTATGTGAAACATGAAATAAAATGAAGCTGGGGAAATGACTAAACTTTCAAAACACATTCTCTGAGAGTTGAGACCATTCAACTGTTATATCAACAGTGGTTATCTAATTACATACTGCGATATCCAACAGAACTACTAACAGTTGTATAGTACTAGGACAGAGAAAGCCGCGGATTAAAACGTTAATTTTACGTGGTTTTACGTCATACATTTATGAATGACGAAGAAACGGGCTGTATGCTGATCAACGTTTCCGTTTGATAATGGAGCAACATTTATTACCTTAAGGCTATCAAATGACTTTTGATCTAAAGACGAAGACAACGAAGACTGGAGGCTTTTTACTAGGAGTTGGATCGAATTTGTATTATAGTCGTTGTTTAGATACCTTAGAAACAGTCTGGAATAAATTGTTATGCTATGACTTAGCTTGTATTTTAAAAGCATAGGAGAACCGTGAACTAGCTACTTCGTTAGTAAAGACAAGGCTGCTGAAATTTAATGTACTGACTGTACGAGAAGTACTTAAGAGCAACAATACATATGTTCACAATTTGATTAATTTTCCTCAAAACACAACATTGGTAGCGTATCACCAAATATATTATTTCTATGGTGATTTTTTTTTGCTACAGCTCTTATCTCCCTTCATAACTAACAGAAATCCATTAATGAGATATTCTTTTAAAAACTAAGGTCTGCACTTTGAAATTATTCGAAATTCGACCCTTAAAGGAAAAATTATCAATATTTCTACAACGCGTCTTTTTTTGTTACTAGACATTCATTTCCCTTGAGGTATCATTTTAATGAAAGGGGAAAGGCAACCATGACCACAAGCTTGTGCTCGATGAAAGAGTTCAAGGAGATAATAAAAAAATGGGAAGAAAAATTTATTCCAAGGCAGAAAATAAAGAGAAGTAGAGAACCTATGTACTATAATAGGGAAGTGAGGAGGTTAAAGAGGTTCGTAAGAAAAGAACATAACAGAGTTAAGAGACAGCAGGGTAGTAGGGAATATTTAAAACAACTAAAAAAGGACTTAATAACAGCAAAGAAAATGGCTAAAGATGGGTTTATGAAGAGTATTGTCGGTGCAGGAGGACCATTGACTGATGCATCTAGAAATTTCTATGGCTATATCAGGAAACTAAGGGGAATGGAGGGTGTAGAGATACTTATACATAAGGATGGAGAAGAAGTTACTGACGATTTGAAAAAGGCAGAGATTTTGAGTAACTGGTTCAGTGAAAGCATTAGAGACAATGAATCAGAAACAGGATGGTCTAATTCGGAGAACGAGCTTAACAACACAATTAGAAATGACGATAGTAAAAAATTTGATATTCAACGTGAGGTAATCATGAAGGAAATAAGAAAACTGAAAAAAAATAAAGGGACAGGTGAAGATAATATTACTACAGATATCTTAAAGATAGCCGGATGTGACATTGTACCTTATCTTGAAGTATTATTTAAATTGAGTCTGGATACTTGCTGCTTACCACAAGACTGGAAAAGTGCGATAGTAGTACCGGTACATAAAGGAGGGGTGAGAAATAGAGTTGAGAATTACAGGCTAATCAGTTTGACATAAGTGGTAGGTAAATTAATGGAAAGCTTGATATGCAACCACATCAGAAATATATGTGAGGAACGTTAGTGGTTTTCAAGCAGGCAACATGGTTTCAGGCAAGGATACTAATGCGAATCTCAATTGGTGGGATATATGCAAGATATTTCGGATGAAATGGACAAGGGAGGCCAAATGGGTAGTGTAGCACTAGATCTGTCTAAGGCGTTTGACAGAGTAAGCCATAAAATGGTAGTAAATAAAGTAAAAACCATTGGAGTGGATGAGAAAGTGATTTGCTTGGTAGAAGACTTATTAAAAGGTAGATAACAGAAAGTTAGGGTAGGAAATGTAGTATCAAAAGAAGTGGAAGAAAAAATGGGTTTGCCAGAGGGTAGCGTATTGGGACCATTGCTATTCATTATTCTAATGAATAATTGTGTTGATTGTTTACTATTCGAAATTAGATTATTTGCAGATGACATAATGCTGTATAAAAGAATCAAAACGATAGAGGATTGTAAACAGTGGCAGGGTGATCTGGACAGGATATCTAATTGGGTTGGTAAACATGGAATGAAGATAAATGCAAAGAAGAGTCAGCTTTTAGATACGCAAATAAAAAACAAAAGGTTAATTATGAATATAAGGTGGGAAAAGAATTGCTTGCTGAAGACTTTAAATGTAAATATATTGGCATTACTTTTGATAAAAAGCTTAACTGGGCAGGACAAATAGGACAGGTGGTAGGAAAAGGTTTCAAAGTTCTGCATTTGGTGGAGAGAGTGATGAGGGGATGTACGAGTGAAGTCAAGGAATTGGGTTACAAAACTTTGGTCAGATCATTGTTCGAATATGGTAGTGCAGTATGGGACCCTCATTTTACGTATCAAATACAGGAGTTGGAGAGGGTGCAAAAAAGGGCTGCTAGATTTGTTTCTGGAAATTATCGCAGAATGCAATCAGTGACGGATATGATAAAGGAGCTGGAATGGGATTCATTGAAAGACAGGAGGAGGATGAGGAGGGTCATGGAAGTCTACAGGCCATATACTGGTGATGAGGCATGGAAAGATATTGCAATATGTATGAAAAGTAGTTCATGGAAGGGAAAAGATGACCATGACAACAAGCTGGCAGTCGATTTCAGGCACAAGGGAGAGTGAAGATTCTCTTTTTAGGTAAGAGAGTCAGGGATTGGAATGAGTTACCAAGAGAAATGATGAATAACTTACCAAAAACTTTGAAAGAATTTAAAGATAAAATTTGTAGATGGCAAATGTAGGTAGGTGCAGCATAGCGGGATGATGGGTGTATAGGGAAATTGCCACCGGAGCCCTTGCTCCATTGCAATTAAATTAAATTTAATAAATTAATTAAATTAAAATTTTATTTTGTTGGTAAGGGTGTCAGGGACTGGAACAAATTAACAAGTGTAATGATGAGTAATTTTCCGAAAACGCTTAAGGAATTTAAAATTAAAGTTTGTAAATGACAATAGTAAATGGGGGAGAAATTTAACATTCTAATTATAAAAGAAAACATATATATATAAAAGGGGTAATTAGATAACTAGGGAAATTGTCACCGGAGTGTTGGCTCCATCACAATTAATAATAATAATGAAAGACTAAGGTCTGCGCTTTGGTCACGTAGTATTTTAAGAATTAAATTTTTCGGAATTTGACACTTAAACGGCAAAAGTAATGAGACAATCCGAAACTAAGTTGACAGATAACAGGCGACATAACAAAGAGATATTAATAAATTGATTCAGTGGCGTCGACAAAGATTGAGCGCGTTTCCGATATATAGTAGCCATGGCGGAAGGAATATATGGAGACGAAATAATGTTAAATATGTGAAACCTCATATAAAAACTCGTCTCCTACTGCGCATGCGCGGCGGCCATAGGAAAAACCCCGAAACATTGGGCTGTTCGGACTGTGTCTGCAGCTGAGAATATTTCATTTTCTAATATTCTAATGTTTACTATAATGCTAAGTTGTGTTGCATCCGGTTGCACAAAGAGACAAGATAGGAAACAACCTGGAATAACGCTTCATAATTAAGTCACATTTCAATTATTGTTCTTGAAGTGTCTGATAGGTAACTGCAACATTAGGGTCTATCGTTATATATTTATTCGTTGCTCTCAACAGGAAAATGTCGTTCTCAAATATTTGTTGGTGTAGTGTGGACAATCAGTAAATGTTACTACTTTCCACATAAAAGGCAAGCTTTATTGTAAACAAGTATTGGAAGTCTAATTTAAGCGGTTCAAGTTTGCATCGCAGTACAATGAATATGGTATTCTGCATGCTTTAGTCCAGTTCAGTTTACACTGAAAGTGTACGATGAAATTAATTGTGATAATTTGTGCTATATGAACCATGAAACAAGATGATGCAAACGTTGTTATTACCCGAAATTTAGTTCGCGATGCATTTCATGTTTTTAGGTGTGTCTGACTTTTTGAGATAGCATATCTCGAGAACTAAACGAGATATTGAAAATTTTTATTGTTTACTTTCAATTTCTCTCGTCGCGTTACATAAGAATCTATTATCAAATTTGACTTTGGGGATAGTTTTCTTCT
The DNA here is from genome assembly GCA_031002005.1 of Vandiemenella viatica. Lineage (NCBI taxonomy): Eukaryota > Metazoa > Arthropoda > Insecta > Orthoptera > Morabidae > Vandiemenella > Vandiemenella viatica. The sequence continues at coordinate 30,179,329 of JARYHS010013631.1, forward strand.
GAAGTTCAATCTAAAACACCTCACTTTCGAGACAGTATATCTCGAGAACTAAGCAGGATATATATACAGTTGTCATATGAGAGCAGAGAGCGTCATCTGTCTGAGCTAGGCTCATATAGTGTCTAAAGTTCCGGACCTTTGGCCTCTGACTTTTGTCTGATAAAGGTTTTCATAATGGCTGTCAAGTCTTGTGATAAGTGGTAATATGTGTGGTTTTTTTTTGTCATGTCCTATAATGGCGTGTTAGTGTCAGTATTGGTCGGTTGTATGTTGGGTCGTATGGGTCTTGTCCTAGTCTTTGAATAGTTTCATGGGAAGAAGTTTGAGCTTTTGTGAAGAATTTTGTTGATTTGTCTTTTATTTAGTCAGTCAGTGTTGGTATGCCTAGGTTGTTATAGAGTCGTATGTTGGTCATGTACCGAGGGGCATTAATCTAAGATATTTGTTCTGGATTATTTGCATTTTTTTGAGGTTTCCGTCTGATGCCATGCTGTATTCCTCCGAGCCATATAGGATTGCTGGCCTTATTATAGCTTTGTAAATCTGTAGCTTAGTTTTAGTGTTAAGGCTGGCCCTCTTGAGGAGGGGGTACAGCTTGAATATACCGGCTTTGCAAAAAGTGCAATTTCTCCACCTGGCTGGTGGGGAATGTCATTTGTATAAATGCTGTACAAAATTGGAGCTATTACCGAACCTTGGAGTACGCCTGCTTCAATTGATTTGAACTGGCTATTGGCTCCTTCCACCACAACGTAGAATTTCCTGTTGCGGAGCAAGCTGTCAATCATTTTGAGCAAGTGTCCAGGACATCGATAGGTGTTCATTTTGTAGATAAGGCCGTCGTGCCAAATTTTGTCGAAGGCTTTTTCGATGTCTAGCATAACAGCGCCTGTATGGTGTCCTATTGAGCGTGTCCGACAGATCTTTTCAACCAGTCGGACGGCTTGGTGGGTGGTGCTATGACTTGCACGAAAGCTGAACTGTTCAGGAATGATAATGTTTCGGTCTTTGAGGAATTTTCGGATGGATTTGTTGATGAGGATTTCGAGGATTTTTCCAAGGATATTGAGTAGGGAGATGGGTCTGTAGTTTTGTGGAAATAGGAGGTTTTTGTTGGGTTTAGGAAGGGTTATGACTTTTGCATATTTCCATGCTGTTGGGAAGTAGGATAATTTTAGGTAAGCATTGAAGATAAGGGTAAGATGGGCTATTGCTGGTTGTGGCAGGTTTTTGAGATGTGAGGCTCTGATACCGTCAGGACCAGGGTATTTTTTGTTGCCAAGCGCCCTTATGATTGAAGTCACTGTGGACGACTCCACTGGACGGAAAGAGCCGCGTGTTCTTTGCCTCAGAATGCGAGGTACTTCTCTAATTACTCTTTCTTCGTGGATATCACTATCCTCGTCATCAATGAAATGTTCTTGGAACTGGCGTTCCAAAGTGTCAGCCATAGCTTCCGCTTTCTCCAGCGCTGTGTATACTAAGCCGTTTGACCCGTGTAGTGGTTTTGAACACTGAGGTGGTTGTTTGCGTGCTTTGATTAATTTCCGGGACAGTTGTTGCTCTGCGCGGCGCAGAGTGTTATTCTAACACTGGGCTCTGTGTTGTTGGAGGTGTTGCCTCACTTCGTGAGCAAGTCTGTTAGTAATCCGGCGGTCTGTCGGGTCGCGATATTTCTGCCAGCGTTTCCTATGGTGATTTTTCAGTTTAATTAGTTCTGATATGTGTGGTGGAAGGTCTTTAGTTCCTGGATCGTGGATGATCTTTATTGTCGCTTTCTTCGAACATTCCACGATGGTTGTGACAAGGATATCTATTTGCCTTTCGATTTCCTGTTTATTAATCTGAAATGGCTGTTCAGTTATGTGAGAGTTTATAAGTTCTTTGTATTTGTGCCAGTTAGTGGTTAGAGAGAATTTTTTGCTCTCAGTTCGGCATACGGCTACATCAATACATTGTACCACCGGGTTGTGGTCGGAATCGAGGTCATTGTATACAGTGGATGCAGCAGACCAGGTGATATTTTTGAACAGAAAGATGTCCAAGATATCATGCCTGAGTCTGGAGTCCCTGTGAAAGTGCGAGGGTTGGTCAGGCGACACTACAGTCACCTGGGGGTGTTTTTCAACAAAGTCGTAAAGAGTGCGGCCACTGCTGTTGCATCCCCACGTGCGAGATTTAGCGTTAAAGACACCCCCGAGGATTGTTCTGTCGGCTGTGGTCAGTGCTACCAGGTCGTCCTCTGGCATTTTCCTGCTGGGCGGTTGGTACACTGCTATGAATCTAATTGCCTGCCCAGGTAAATCAATTGATCTGTGTGCTAGGCCACGAGGCGTGTTTTTATGAGGATTTGCTGTTCCTCCCCCTGGCCGTTTTGGTCTGTCAGTACGATAAGTAGCATAGTTCCTCACGTGAAATCTTAGCCCCGCGTGCAGGTGAGTTTCGCTGAGTAGGGCTATATCTATATTGTGTTCCTCTAGGAATAATTCTACCGAGTGTTTTTGGCCGAGAATGCCATCGGCATTTCACGTCATAATGGTTAAGTTTTTTAACTTATTTTGCGCCATCGATAAGGTTTGAGAAGGTATTAACAATGACCATTATTTTTGAGTCTGTGTCTGGTGCTTGTTTGAAGTCTTGAATAGCGGTTTTGAATGTCTGAAATAATCCTCTGCAGAAATCAAGTATTTCCCGGAAGTCTGATAGAGGGGATGATGATGCTGATGGGGCTTGCGAGGAGGGGGGGGGGGTGGTCTCTTCTTCAGCAGGCGGGCTGGATGATTCCCTCGAGGTTTTTGTGTCAATTCCCCGTGATTCTATGGCCGACCAATAAGGCGACCTCCACACCCCATTTCTCTCTATCCGGTTTCACTCCAGTGCGCGATGAAGGTCCCGTGCGTCGTCTCCATATATTCTTTCCTCCATGATAGTAGCAACACATATCACAGAGCTATAAACATTTTATTTTTTTATGTAAAACAAGTAGTTTTCAGGTTTCCAATTTAATACGTTGCTTATATACTGGATAAACTAGTAGTTACCCGCGACTTCTTCCGCGTTGAAGACAGTTGTAATCCTGTAGTGACTTGGCTGCCACCCGTTTGGGATGACCCTCACAGTCACTCTGTCCAGCCGAGCGGTGAGACAAGGACAGATTGCCATAGGGAGGCATGGATAAGCGTCTACATGGAAATCGACGGATTGTTCGGATATGAGTCTTGTGATAGGATTATTACTTGGAAATCAGGGCTAATCACTGATGAATATTTACATATTTATTTACACCAGGTTCTGAAGGTTCTGTACACATATTTACACATACATGGAATTGAGCTGTGAATAACATTTACTATCAATATTACTTTCTGAAACTGATAAACTGGTGCAGTGGCGCCTTGCTAACCCCCACCAACATTATGGGAACGAGGAGAGACAGAGCGAGCTTACAACATGGATACCTCTAACCCAAACACGACAGGACTATTGAAATACATTGAACTTCTGCCTAACTGAACCTATCCGTCTCATATCCAAATAATCTCAGTAGAGCCTACCTTCTGCGTTGCTGTAGACCATCTCTTGGGCGGCAGTGGCTCCGCTCCGAGGCCGGAGCCTGGTAACTTCTTTCGTCGTCTCCCGGCTGCTGCACAATACGACGATCAACTCGACCAACGGATAGACAGCCCTAGCTAGCTGTGCTTAGGGTTTTACTAAGATAACCCCCACTCCACTCCAGCTCTTTGGAGAGGGCAAACTCTGACATCACCTAACTGCATTCGGTCATAATGCCAGCTTGCGTTCTGGTTTCGGCGCCTGACAATTGCCGAATCGCTGACTCGTGCTCTACTTGTAGGTTGTGGCTCTCGTAACGTTGCTTAATTTTGCTCGCTCGTCTGTCCTCTATCCCAACCCCAAACAAGTGTATAAATTACTCAAGTAAAACCTCTGGTATTACTACAGTAATATCAGATTTTCTTGATAGGTCTGGTTGCTCAGTGGTTAGGGCGTCCAACTGCAGATGGAGAAGTCCCCAGCTTGAATCCGAATCTCGGCGAGGATTTTCATAGGTCCTTAGCTCGACCTTCACCTCTGGCATAGGTTGTTGTTTGATATGAATTACGCCAGAATGCTCACTTTGTTCTGATTCCGTGTCGAACTGTGGGTCCTCTATATCCGGTAGGATTATTGGGTTATGTTAAGAGGCTAAGAAAGGGGCTGATTGCGGAGACGTAAAGAAGCCTTGTCTCCAGGTGAATACGACCATACAATTTATTTTAGAGCTATTTTTATTAGTAATAAATGTTGCAATAAAATAACAAAATTTTATTTATGTTCCACAACTACTTCATTGATTTTTTAAAAAAATAAAAATATTCTGTTTGTTAGGAATATTTTCAGTTTAATATATCGGTACATACTATATTGAGGATTTGTCTCCTAGGTTTTGGCTATTTTCATAGCCCTAGTTTTCTTACATTTCTTTGAAAGATTTCAATTTCGTTTACCCAACATCTCTTAAAATGACTAATTTCATCTCGCGAGTAAAAATGAATAAAATTTTAATAAATGGAAGCTCAAAACGTCAAAATATTAGCAATACATTGATGGAATCGACTAAATATCAACAAAAAAATACTAAGATCCAAATAGAAAATAAATACTTAAGTGGCCCAAGGACGTTCATTTCCGTCAAAAAAAAAAAAGCTATATTAAAAATTAATATTTTGATTTGCATTGAATATGTGAAAAAATCTTTTTAAAAAGAGAACTTAATTTGCTCTTTGAATATTGATTTTGTTTTGAGGATATATTGGTTCCATCAACAGAAATTTACATATTATAGTAGGAATTGATACTTTTATCCATAATGATCAGTGGTATTGTGGAAATGTTGGTTTCTCTACCTGTGGTAACAGTTGAATTGCCTGTAGACCAGATTACTATAGAGTCCATTCGTTTCGATCCATTAATTCTGCACTAAAATACAAATTTCAATGTTAAAGTAATAATTGATTCTTTCCTCATAATTGGTTTCTCAATCTGCCAACGGAATTGAATGTCTATCGGTAAATTATCACTCCGCTTATCTGCCACTCCACTATCTGAATAAAACATTTAAAAAATTAAAAAATTAAAAAATTTACTTCAATCAACGCCAAGTGTTTTGATAAATCATCCAACTTTATTATAAATCTTTTGATACAATATCGAAACAAAGAAACAGATGACATCACTAAAATGGTGCTCTTGAAATAACTAATAATGTTTCATTTTGGCCCACGCTGCATTTCAACCAAGTCATAAACTCAGCTACTATTATCGCTAGAAAATCAAAGCTTCTATCAGTTGTGCATTAATACATACACTGTAGGGCCTATTCCATGTTTGTGGCGAAATAAACTTGACTCATTATTTCAGATCGCGATACTAAATGAACCTGATTAATGATGTTGGCAATGTGGCACTCGTAAAAACGCAGTAAATTAAATACTGAATTCATCTGAAACTATATTCATCCGAATTATCATCAGCATCGTGACAGTTATTGGAGTAACGTAATTAAAAAATTTATACTAAAATGCTTGTAACTTACAGTGCAGAACGGAAAGTCCATAATTATCTATAACTCTAAGACAACTTTCGTTAATATTGCTGGTCAAGTAAACATCTCGGTAAAGTGACTGTTACTGCTCGCAATTTAGTAAGGTGTACAATTGCATTTAATATGTTGACGTGTGTTCGTATTGTTTGACTTTGTAGCGGCAATATTAACAGAGATAGTGGTTTGGTTGGAATGATGCCTGGACCAGAATGATTTTTGTTACAGCATAAGGCAGAAAGAATTTAGTTGTTATTAGTAATAAGTAAGCAGCTTTCATATGCTCCGTGCAAATGAGATGTATTGTGACGTAAACGACTTCCAGTTGTGACGCTTGTCGTATATTGATGGACTGATTATAATTATAAATAACTCTGTTCTTTCGATAGAAACTTTATTTTATACTAGCCTCGTACTCGCAACTTCGTACGCGTGGATTAAGAATTTTTTTGCCAGAATTAAATATAGAAAGTTGTAGGTAACGAAGAATTGGTCCCAAACAATATCGAATCGGCATAATATGACAGGGAAGCTATCACTATATCATTCTTCCGTCGAACCTGCCTCTTGAAGAGAATCAATTTCCAACATATTTCTGTCACTATTCGATAAGATATCTTTCGTGACTACAACTGTTAATCATACTGGAAAAATGTCCTGTGCCCTTCATACAGCTTTCCTTACAAAATTCCATTACAACGATATAGCCATTTAGTCGTCAAAACGTAACAAAAAGACAGTATTACTGTGGTTCTCACTCACACACTAACTGCGAACAACACCTGAGGGATCATTATAACGTAAAAAAGTGTACACCTACAAAATTGCAAGACTACCTACGATTTGCCTCCCATTGCACCCCTAACTTTCTAATATCTACAGTTTAACATTCAATCCGAATAACCTACGGCCCAGGCCTGACTCTTACGATGAAAAACAATTTTTAAAAATCTTAGCCTCCACGGAGATTTGAAACGGAGACCACGACGTTCGTAAGCAAGCTCTTTAGCCACTGAGCTGCCAGTTCACTACACGGAAACACGGCACGGAGACGTCCACATCCAACGTGTCTGTCTATTTCCGTATTTCGAAGTTATGAGACAACATTTGTTATTTATACAGATAATCTTTCAACCAAATGTAGACAGTATTTTTCTCCTTGTTTCAAAGGATAAGTGTGCAAAGTTTCATCGAGATCGGATGAAAACTGTGGATTTGTATGAAGAACAAACAAACCAACAAACAAACAAACAAACATACATTCATCTTTATATATAAAGATTATTCGAATCTACTAGGGATTACAATGAAATTGGTTTTTCTAAGAAGATGCAGGTTCGTTTTTTGGCAATGAATATCTAGTCTAGACCATTCAATCTACTCATCTACGCTGATAACTCATATCTGTCGAGTCCTCATCTCCATACCAACTTATTTCTTATTGCTTTTCTCTCTAAGAGTATATATGTTATTAATTTCTATCTACTCTCAGAAATCAGAAATATAATTTTCTTATGAAAATATTTCTGTTCTGCCACTTATTGCTTCATGAAACAATAAGTTTCTACATTAGCTCATTGAATTATTCGTTTTAAGTGTAGGATTCGATAGATATTTGCAGAATATTGAACAGTAAGTAAAAAAGCACTGTTTCGTGAATAGTCTCTACTATTTGTAAAAAAAATTGGAACAAAAAATAAAAAGGGTTAGTTATCAGTTTTGGCAAAAATAATTTATAATAGGCCAACAGAGACTGTATACCAACAAAAAAGAAATAAATTAAACCGAGATATAATGGAATCCTTTACATTTTTATAAATACGACATTTCGGGCATGACCATTTTAAGTGAAACGACTTTCGAGCTGGTATACGCATAGAATATTACGTTGTTTTTTTTTATTTTTTTTCAAGCTTTGATTTTTCACGTTTATTATGACGCATATATTATGAACGAAATTATGGTGTATTATTCGATATGTCACACTATTTTATGTACGCAAATGAAAACATCTCTTTGCGAACATAACAACAGTACCGACCTTTTTTTTTTTTTTAAAAATTAAAAAAATTAATTTTATGTACAGTATTATATTTCCTGCTTCCATACTATTATTTGTAAAGTGCGTCGGTTTTATGGCTTTTAAACTAAACAAAAACTTGCATATGTAAGAAGGTTTTTGCTTTTATTTCTGAAAAGTAGTGTTTGCGATTTACGTAAAAAGCAATGAGTAAACGTGGCACGGCTATCTACGAAGTAGGAAACTCTTTGTTGTTTTGGAATTGATATTAATGGCAATTTCAAAAAGAACTATGCGTTTTTGCGGCATAAAATATATCCTGTGTCACTTCGCACACAATAACTGACTTCATGCCAAATTTCATTTAAATATGTTGAGTTATTAAGGCGTGATTGATTCCAGAAGTACATCCAAACTTTCTCATTTATATAGATATACATATCTTCTGAAAAAGTCTTAAAAAAGTGAATTCTTTAACAACTTTTCATCAACGATTAAGAGGTTAAAAAAGCTGTTAAATTTTAACAGATTTACGTTAAGATTATTTTTATGTTAATATATTTGAATGTTAACGATTAGGTTATTTTGTTGTTGTTGAAGAATATTGATTATGTATCCGTGTTGCGACGTTGAGAATTGACGGAAATTAACAGCTTCTGTTTTAAACTGTTTTTTTCATTGGTGAATAACAGTTAATGCGTTAAAAAAATATCCGATATGTCAAGCCTCTTCCGTCTCGTCCGAAAGAGTGACTTGTGTAGTTAACCAGGTGGCACTGTACAATAGAATGACGGGGGAACAAATAAAATAGAGACTTCTTTTGAAGGATATATCAGACGAGTACTGGTTTGATAGGTTGTAAAAATCGACAAATTAATAAAATTTTCAGTAATTTCTGCACGAGTCTTTAATTTTTGAATATTTTGATAAACTTTGTCAAAATTGTTAGATGATTTATGGCTTTAGGCAAAAATCGATACTTTTTCTTCGGTATATATTGAAATCGTTTGTAAACTTCGATAAATTTTTTGAATTTTCCGAACCCTTCTTAATTACGTACCTATTAACATAAATAAATAAACAACTGCTACATAAGTGGCGGTCCTTTTTTCATCGTATAACAAACCACTATTCATTCTAATTTATCGAATTTTTATTCACCATCTGTCGCATGGGTCATCTAGTTTTATTTATCGTTTTGCAGATATATAACTGCGAGTTGGAGAAAGTTGAAGAATTCAATGGCTTAGAGGACTGGCTTCACTCTTTCGAGCTGCACAGAGGAACAAGGACCCTCTCCGGCAAAATAGCGGTAGTGGGAATCTTAAAAGTAAGTTCACATTGGTTGGAAAGAGAACTCCAACGACTTATAAAACTACTAGCTTATCCTGTCACGCGTTGTTGTGACTCAGCTATGTTATTCTAAACTCCCTAATTTTGTCAAATTAATATTCACTAATAAAGATAAAAACGTTTTCAAAAGTAATTGGTGAAGACTACCGGAGAGTTAAAATTAAGGACAAATGAACGTAATTTTTTTAAAGTTAAAATTAAGGACAGACGAATGTAATTTTTTTAAATTTACATATTATTACAAATTACTTAATGGAAAATATCCCCTGAGAGATCAATATGACGTAAAAAAGAATACACCTAGAAACGTATGGAATTATAATAATAATTTCGTGTGGTCGTAATGACCTGGTGGTAGGGTTTCTACTGGCTGCGTATTTCGCCCCTGTCGTAGCTGCCTTACCCTTGCCCGCTAATCCTGCCGGAAACAGGGGACCTACAGTATAGCGTAGAATCTGAATCAAGGAAATCAAGGTAGGGCCCCAAGCGAAACGAGCGGCGATTGGCTGTTGAAATGAAGTCACTGCAGGAGCAAACACAAGCAATGGATACAAACGGCAAATGAGCGAAGTTCGCTGCTGTTCAAAACTATTCAATTTACGGATGCCACAGCAATTAATTCAATGAAATTTTTTAAGTATTTGATAGACAGATTCACGTACCTTGTTACGTTAGTTTTTCTCTGCATCTGGAACGGACGATCCGAGGAACTGACGAGATTTCCTCCTATGTGCCGCTGCTGCCTTTTGCATTTTAAGTTTTGCATTCATTTAACGTAAACGAATAAACATTCTTGTCCTTACCTAGAGTTTTATCACTTCCACTGGCACCTCTGGATATTTTTCTATTATTTTGGCACAAATTCTTTTAACAATATTCTTTTCTTTCGACATAAACTCACAATCATTCACATCTATAAAAATTAGTTCAAATTGTGACACTTTATTTAACCAGTCATCGGATGGTACAATAAGGCTTCCGCGTGATAGTACTTCTATACATCCAGATTTGATGTAGATGCAGCCGGACACATCGAATTTTCTTCCTCAGTGAGCGTTGTAACCAACAAGATAACGAAACCCTTCAATTGAGCAGTCTCGTCCTTCTGTGAATGAAGACTGATCAGTATCAGCTTCGAAAGAAATATTAAAATCTTGAAGGTCGGAATCCCCTTCAATCAGAGCCAGACATATCAGGTAATATACCCTGTAGAAGTTGAGACGTTAAAATAACCTGACTTTCATCCATCTCACTTGATAGGGGAATGTGAGTTGCATTTTTTCCTAACAATAGTAGCCCTAGCCGGTGTATTACATCTTGCTGCACACCTGTTTCAAAGTTGACAAACCTGGAAGCGGAAAATGAAGCTTATTTCTCAAAAACAAATAGCACTTTTTGGAAATAGCACGTAATGTCACTGATTTGCAAATATCATCACTGTTCCACTAACATGTTTCTTTCCTGATAGTAATCATTTAATTTGTTTTTCAGTAATTTTGTTGCCTCGTTGTGTACTAATTTCTTGATTTTATTGTTGAGCTCTGTTTGTTTCTGAGAAGTTGCTCTCAATTCATCACGCAGATATTTGTTCTTAATTTTCAAAGTTAAACATGTAGCTTCCAGTTTTTTTTTGTTTTCTCTTTAAGTTCTTTCACACGTCTTTTAAGTAACATAACTCCATCAGAATCAATATTTGAGGTTGATGTGCATTGGTCCATTTTTGTTTTTTTTTAGGCGACACACCGGCAAGGGTTTTAACAGCTCTTTTCCTCACATATCTGGCTTGATATATATGAGTTCTGCTGCTTTGGTTTTGACTGATGTTGGTTGGTGAATTTTGAATGGCAGTAGACGTGCAAGGAGCATTAAAGATCGTAATAGGAAGATTAACACTCGGCACAGAACCTGGTTTAAGTATTTTCTTTGGAGGTAAATTTAGTAACTCTGCTTGCAAATCACGAACATAATCTTCTGGCACAAAATGTTGCAAACACACAGTTGCTGTTGCTGTGCTGAAATCATCCTTGCGATAACACTTTTGAACCCGTATTTTCCTGAGCTGTAGATCCTTTGGAAAGGTATGATACGTGATACCAGTACCTTTAGTTTTTCTGCTGTAAGTTGTATAGCCCGCGACAGCACATCCAGGCATGTTAGCACAATTTATACCAAGTTACAAGCAAAATCATAATCCAAATACACCACGCGCCCGTATACTCAAATGCTCCGACTATACATAGTGCTCCTGCGGTGACGTCATGCACAGAGATCAAAATTTGAGCTCGGTCTGCGCATGCAAATCGGGCGCCCCTTGAAGGATATGTTCTGGCGTATGTTCGTGGAATTGAAGCCAGGGTTAAGTGCGAATTCATTTCGGTCAAACACACACACATGGCACCGTCACTGCCTTAGGTTACAGGCAGGTGGGGGGGGGGGTGGAGTTTGTGTCCGGAGACATTGCCTCCAACGTCACGAAGGGGTTATAATTCTCTTAACTGTCGGTGCGTCTTCTTGTTCGGTGTCAGTTTGCTAGGAGACTGTGTGGTCTTCTATGCCTTTCGTCGCCATTGTTGTAGCGTCCAAGCGAGTTGACCACCGGGTTGTTGCATTGTCTGGTATTTTTCTCAAATGTTTCCGCCAGCTGGCGGAATCTGTCCTTCAATTTAGGTATGCCGGCGGCCTCATCCATCCGCGGGAACCAGCATGGGAGGTGGAGGGCTCTCTTTAGGGCCCTATTTTGAATAACCTGGAGCTTTCAGATTTGCCTGTCACTGGCTTATGCCCACGCAGGATATGCATACTCCATAATGGGTCGTATGAGGGATATATATATCTTGATTCCAGTGGAAGGGGCTAGCTTGTTGTCCTTATTTAGAATAGAGTAAAGACTGTGGAGCCTGGTGCTTGCATTCCGACGGACTTCATTGATGTGGCTGCACCAGTTCAGTCTCTTGTCTAGAGTCACTCCCAGGTAGCGTGCCGTGATGGACCATGGGATTTCTCTACCATATAGGCGAAGTGTTGGGTCAGGATGAGTTGGTTGACGGGCACCAAGTCGCTTGGTTAATGTAATGATTTGGGTCTTTGTGGGATTTATGTCAATATGCCTAGCCCAGGCCTCTGTTACTTGGAGAACATCCTGCAGTCGTCGGGTGGCTAGTGCTCTACTTCGGCTGTAGGCCAAGTACGCAGTGTCGTCGGTATAAGTAGCTGTCAGAACACCGTTGCTAGTCGGTACGTCAGCGGTGTAAAGGGAGTATAGCACTCGCCCAAGCACAGAGCCCTGTGGGACTCCTGCCTTGATGTTCCTGGTAGAGGAGTAAGCCTTGTCTACCTTGACGTTGATGGTCCGGCCGGTAAGGTAGGATTTTAGTAGCTTCACGTATGGTCCCGGGATACCCTGTTCGTAGAGCTTGAGCAGGAGCCCCGGGTGCCACACGGAATCGAAGGCACGTGAGATGTCAAGGAGTACCATAGCGCTGTAGTTCTTGAAGTTGAAAGCGTGGGTCACCGCTTCTGCTACCCGCATCAGCTGCTGGTGTTCTGGAATAACATTGGCGTCATCGATGAATGCAGACAGGCGTTTTAGTAGCAGCTGTTCGAACACATTGCTAATGTCTGGGAGCAAACTTATAGGCCTTTAGTTCTGAGGTAGGTGTTTGTCTTTCCCGATCTTGTGAATTCCCACAATTATAGTGTGTTTCCACAATAGAGGGTAATGCTGACGTCTCAAGATGGCGTTGAAGATATCGGCGAGGTGGACAGAGGCCTCTGGTGGTAGGTGCCTGAGGAGAGTGTTGCTGATCTCGTCACGCCCTGGTGTTTTGTGTGGGTGCAGTTTGGACAGGTAGCTGGCTACCTCCTCCGGGGTGATGTCATCTATTTGATGGTCATCTTTGGCGTCGAGATAGACTCTCAGGCGTTGTTGAACTGCAGTGAGGTTTGTTTGCGAAGGCCGAAAATTCTTTACAAAGACATCAGCCAGTGCATTAGCCTTTTCATCTGGGGTAACGGCTAGGACTCTATCGCCGTGCAGTGGGAGGAGGCGCTGCCTTCGCCTGATGAGCCTTCTTGTTTGTAGCCTCAGAGACCCATCTTCCGGGTGGAGCATGGAGACTCTTGCTTCCCACTCTTGGTTCCGATGCTGAATCAGTTAAGCTTTAATATCCCTCTGCAAGTGATTTAGTATTCTTCTGGTCGCCAGATTTCTCGTGAGCTTCCACTCTTTGGCAATCCGATTTTTGTGGTGGACATCGGCCAGGAGGTGGGGGAGGGGGGAAAGCTGCGGAGTGGGAACTGGTCTGGGTATCCTGACTGGAGTGGAAGCTGCATTTGCATCTTTGACAGCTGCCTCAAAAGACTGAAGGGCGACGTCAATGTTGTCCATTTCAGGTGGGTTAGCTAGAATAGTCTGTAGGTGCTCCTGGTAACGCCTACAGTTTGTTTTGTGGTAGTCGAATGATGGTTCTTCTTGAGTTTGCTATGGTCAAACCTCAACCTCAATCATAACCAGACAGTGATCTGAGGAAATTCGGTTTATGACTGAAGTGGCGACGTAGCCCTGGATGCCCTTGGTGATGACAATATCTAGTACATCTGGTCTGTTGCCGTTGCTCGAGTAGTGTTTGGGCTCTTCTGGTGCCCATATACACATATTGCATCTGTTTGTGAGGCGTCTCAATGCTAAACCCGCTGTGTTGTTATACATACTAGTCCTGTCTGAATGTTTAGCATTAAGGTCGCCACCTATCAGGACTTTTCCGCTGACATCTGCCAGAGCCGTAAAGTCGGCTTCTTCGAGCTGTCTTCGAGGAGGACATTAGCATGAGATGATGGTTAGCTTCCCATTAGCTGTAGCCAGTTCAACTCCGACAGCTTCCATTTGTTGGAGGGATAGTAGGACTATTTCATGATGCGGAATGCTGTTCTTAATGAAAACCGCGAATCCACTTCCAGCGGTGGGTCTGTCACGGCGGTAACAACTGTAATTGGCTACTGCAGCTCACAGACCAGGTTTCCAGAAAGTCTCTGAAAGCAGACACACGTCAACATCTTGGTCTCGAAGGAACTGCCTAAACTCAAGCAGATGGTTGAACATACTATCAGCATTCCAAGCACAGAAAGATAAGGAGTGAATTTGTGGCTGTCTATCCATTGTGGTTGCAGTGTGAGCACTTTGGGACAGCCAGAGCATTAGTTACGGCGCTGGTAATTTTCTCTAGCTGCTCAGTAAGGTGGCACATCATCTTCAGGACAGACTCCAGCATGTTAGTAAGTATATCTAGGTTGTGTTGCGCTTCACGGTCCGTTTCTCCTGTGGTTCTTTGCTGTTCCGGGTTGACGTGGTGACCAGTAGGTGGATATGCTGATTTTATTCGTTGCTCAGGTGACGTTGATATTGACGGAACAGCAGGGCGCCCAGTAGGAGCGACTCGTTCATTTCTGGAAGTGGAATCGTCTTCTCTCGCCAACGGGTGTTGTTGCTCAGTTACATTGTTCGTTCCTATCCTTCTCCTCCGTCTGCGGCGCAAGTGCGATGCGGATATCTTCTTCGCTGCGCAGTGGGAGCCTGATCTTACCCTATTGCGGGAGAGTTGTCCTGCTGCCCTGGAGCTGGGGTCTGGTCTTGCTGCGCTGTGCTGTTTGTTGTTGATGCATGGTCTGATGGTTTTTCTTGTTCAGTTGGAAGACCTCTTAGTCAGTTTCTGGCTCTCTTAAATGCCTGGCAGCCTTTGTAACTGGCCAAGTGTCCACCTCCACAGTTGGAACACTTGGCTGTGTCTCGTCCCTTCTGCGAGGTGCATTTGGTGGAATCGTGTTGGTCTGCCCACTTAACACAGACTGGAGGCATTTTACAATTCTTGGCCACGTGACAGAAACCCTGACAATTATAACATTGCGCCTGTCCGGTCGTTGCCCGAAGTTTTTCAACCTTCACTTTGCGGTGGCAAATTCTCCCCACCCCAAAGATTGCCCTGTTTTCCTGGCAGTCCGCACGGATCATCAAACGTCGTGACGCGAGATTTTTTTTTTTAACTGCTGCTGTGAATTTTTGACTGCGAGAATTAACTTATGGTGTTTAGGTCAATAAACGAGATAAAAACTATCCTATCTTTTAAGTTGGACCAAATTACACACAGTAATCCAATTTTCATCAAAATCGGTTAAGTAGTTTCGGAGCTTATCTCGGACAATCATCGTGACGTGAGATTTTTATATATATTTCCATAAATTTTCTTGAATGCGACACTGCATGATTTCAACGTTTCCCTCTGCACCCTCATTGCAGCTTGACTTTAAATGTTCAAAATTGGTGTTGTTTAAGTCGCATCCCACTTGGTGAGCTAAATCGTACAGATCTATGCGCATATTTGTTCCCTAGTCCGGCGGAGGTCGGTCTCAATCAGCATCGAGCCGTTGAGATTTCGGTTTTTCATGATTTCCCGAAATGACTCTTGTTGACTGCCCAGATGGTTGTTTGAAAATTCCATAGGAGAACTCCTTCCGGTTCGTTGCCGCATTCCTTTCTCGCATCTAATGACATCGACAACGGGTAAATCACTTAACTAACAAAAAACAGAGAACAATAATAAAACCAAAATTAAAAATATACCAGCCTATGAGGATCAGTACGTTAAGTTGTTGCACACTGCACACACTGCAACGGGGAGGTACAACGGGAGTCCTCGTCGCCGCGAGTCCGCCATACCTTATTGCGGTTTCCTACAACTATCTAGGTGAATGCTGGAACGATCATATATATATATATATATAAACGAGGCTTATCATTCCCATTCGCATAAGACATCGGAAACATGAAAATTTCTGATATTAGCAGTTACAAAAATGGAAAAGATTGTTCCTACAGTTAAGAAATGAATAGTGGATCTTACAAATTAAGCTTATTGCAGTGATCGTGTAGACTTCCACGGTCGTTATCAGTGTCATATTGTTTGTCAGGATGTAATCTCGTCAATCTGCTAACGTTTCAGTAATCATTCTGTGGCTTTTAGAGTTCCTCTGATGGACGCTGCAGATTACTGACGCATGACCACCCTGACAACCAAGATAACATAAACATATTGCTGAGGAAGATGAATTTATGGTGTGTTGTGAAACTGTATGCTACGTTAGTATTCTATACTTCAATTAAAATATACCAAGTGGACGTAAGACGTGTTCTCTTCAGCAAAGATTGCGTGAAAGATATAATGAACGGATAAATAATTGAGTATCATTATTTTACTTACTGCTTCAAAGTTATAACGGTAACGATATCACGTCTAAAATGACTATCCACATCATGTTATAGCAGCAGGTTTGACCAATGAAAATTCCAAGGGAGACTGAAGGACACACGTTGGAGGTTTCAGTGGATTTTAAATACTGGACTTGTTTTTAGTTGCAAGCCGTGTCGGTGGCAGTCTAATCTCACACCCGCTGTTTGTCGGCTGCAGTGCGCCATGTGCCTGTACCGACTGCCGGAGCCTGAGCCCGAGGCGCTGATGCTGGCGGCTTACCCGTCCAACAACCCCGTGCGGGTCTGCGTGAGGGTGTACTGCGTGCGGGCCACCAGGCTACACCCCAAAGACCCCTCGGGCCTGTCCGACCCCTACGTACTGGTGCAGGCGGGGTCGCAGACGGCCGGCTCCAGGGATGACTGCATCCGCTGCCAACTCGAGCCTATCTTTGGCAGGTAGGATATCCGAGTTCAGACTAACTGGAGTAGTTATCATGTATAATAATTTAAGTGACCATTTTTCTTCATATTCATTCTCTAGGAAGAATCGATATTCGTAACTGTCTCCATTACAGACATAGAAGTTTAATTGAATTATCGAAGTTTTTCCCACCTAGATTCGTGGAAGTGTTAAGTTCTCAGTTTCCCAATTCTGCAATCATAGACAAACCTCAGATTAAATAAGATGAAACCTTCTCTCATATTGTTGTGAGTTATCACCATTAACCCTAAAATTTCTATCTGTAATAAGATTCAGCTGAAGCTCAGAGTGACGTAGAGTTCGGAGCTTTTTCTTCAAGAGTAAAAACAAATATTACAATACGTTACGAGCAACTTCGAGCCAAAAAATATTCGCGATCTTGAATAATGACACGCATGAACTTTGTGATATGGTGCAGGAACTTGGTTAATGCCATTAGTGGCCTGAAGGTTCGAACAAAATAATTTTCTGAGAGATGTTATAATTTATGTAAACACAAAGCAAACATTAACCTAGGCTCTACGAGGCATTTCGCTTACGGCCCAAAATTGTAATAGTTAGTGGTGCACAATGATTAATGGCTGTATGCTGGAATGTTATTGTGAGATTATTTCTCTCTACCTTAACTTCTTTACGTACTTAAATAATGCTAAAAATGTATGCTATACTGGTTGTCATGTTTTGTAAAATTGAGTAATTTGGTATCTGTGTAGTATGTTGGTTTGTTTGGGGCATGCGATAATTGGATGGATGTCCTAACAAGATGACAATGACGGAGAGAGGAAAACGATAGGGCGCGTGTGGGTGTGTGGTGTGATGCAGCACATACAAGAACGGCACCACAGACACAGAACATTGGGGAGAGCGTTACGCTATTGAGTACATTCACCTAGGCTTCCATGGGATCAAAGGCACCGTGACAGCTGTGAACTACGAGAAAATTATTGCGGGCTTCCTGCAACGCGTCATGCTTCATGTCTTCTACGACGGCGGTGACATTTCCCAGCGGGATATCCGCTTCACAAAGCCAGAATCGTGCTACAGTGGTTTGAGAAGTTTGATAAAGAACTCACAATTATGAGTTGAACACCGAATTCACCTGGTCTCAACCCGATCTGGGACGCTTAGCTCCGCAATCACAAACCTCCGGTCCTGAGTTTAAGGGAACTACATGACTTGTGCTAGATACCTGTAGAAACCTACCGAAGACTCTGACTCATGTCACTCAGAGTCGCTGCTGTATTGCGTTCCAAAGGTTGAGCATCGCGTTATGAAGCAGGTGGTCATAATGTTTTGGCTCATTAGTATTATCATTATACTTCAAAATTTATGAAAAACGGTCTGGATGTAATACACTTACCTTGTCAATTCAATGAGAAATGTTGATACTGTACACAGTAGTCAAAGTATAATGCCTAAATTAGGTAATGAGACTGTTTGTCTCAACGTGTGAAAGCCCCTTCCTCTGGGCTGGGCGCAGGATGTTCCAGCTGGAGGTGTGCTTACCTCTGGACTCACAGCTGGTGGTGCGCGTTTGGGATTACGACGTGGCCAGCAGTGACGACCTGATCGGAGAGACGACCATCGACTTGGAGCGGCGACTCTACAGTTGTCACCGCGCCAGCTGCGGCTTATCTAGTCGATACAACCGGTGAGTATGCTGCAGAACAACAAATGTAACTGTTAGTGGTGAATCTTCTGGCACTTTGTGCTCACAAATTTTTGAGCATTGTACATCGTAATTATCAATTTCAGCATTATAAACTTGAATAGTATAAATGTGTTCTGTTTTCTGTGAATTTAACTGCTGTACACGCTAGTTCTATAATTGGTTTTGAAAAATTTCGTTAGAACAACATTCACTTTCGTGTGGTTTAAAAAGATAAATCAATTTGACTGTCCGAATTTCTGTTATATAAAGCTTGCCAAATGAAAATTCTTAATCTAACTCAGTCTGAGTGCTTTATTTCATTCCTTGATGTCTTCTTCATTTCCTGGTGTCTGTTAACGTTTGGTACACTGTTATTCCTCTTGTTTGTGGACATCATCACCACTTCAGTCGGGATCCTTTTGCTGTCAACATTCCTTTCACTATCCGAATAGCTCTTTTGCACATTAATTCTTTACTTCTATTTTCCTGAGTACAGCTATAATTTCTAATCACATCCTTATATGTAAATTATTCCAGTAGTTTAGACTTTCTCAGTTTCCTTTCTTTATCTATCCTTCCCATTCTTTTATAAAAAAGCATTCTTTCACTCACTATTGTTTAACACTTTATTGATAACCTCCATCATTGTGATAGAATAAAACTTTATGCGAGCAGTAAAGTATTGCTGTGTAAGTTTGGAGGTTATCTCGGCGTTAATCTATATATTAATACGCTAAGTGAAAACTTATGATACATTTTTAAGAATATTGCGCGCACGGCGAAGTGTGAGATTTGACATAGTTAAAGATTATATGGAGAAGAAGTGAAGGAAGCTAAAATCTATATATAATAAGCGTTACAAATACATTAAATTAAGTAAAATAAAACACTCGCTAGCCTACGTAGTTCGCTCAGATGGCTGATAGATGGCGCAGTTAGCGGCCTTATTTTGTGGTCTTTGGTGAAACAAAATAGTCGAAATTAATCTCTGAACTTATATATAAGCAAGAAGCAACATTTCGAGGGCTGGTAGATAGCGCAGCTAGCGGCCAGAATATTGGGTGAAATGAGGAACTTAAAGAAATAAAGAAAGCTAAAATTATATATAATATATTTTACAAACCTATATATTAATATGCTAAGCGAAACGGAGGAACTTAAAGAAATGCATCGCGCACTGAAAAGTTTAAGATTTGGCATGGTTAATGTTTATATGGAGAAGAAGTGCTGAAAGCTAAAAAAAATGTGGATGATATGTGTTACAGATATATCAAATTAAATATAAAATTAGTTGTTAACATTTTTTTTTTTTAGTGGTAAGCGAATCTGCCGATGTCTGTGATCTTAGTCAGCAGTAAAGAAAATAATATGGGTGGGGTGGGACATTCTCCACCAGCGAAATACTGCTACTGACCCTTTTGAAATTTGGATTAACTGTTTCCTTATAATGTCCTCTTCACATCGTACACTCTCCTTTTCCGGAAAAGTAGCCACAAATTAAATTAAAAATGCCTAAATATGACACTGCAGCCGCCGGCGCTGCGAAATCAATGATAATCTCTTGAAATGTTGGTTTAATTCTTTGTTGTAATATTTTCTTGCCGTTTTAGCTTCACTCCGTTGCCAAACGTTGCGTAAAATTAACAGATACAAAATTTTTATCCGAAATGCAGTGCTATAAGGCTCAGCATCTTGGAATCGATATAAGCAGTCAGAGATAATCGATTGCTTCAGTTGTAAACAAATGCGCAGTTTGTCTCTGGTTTGTGACATGGGCTGCCGCTGAACGAATTTCCCGTAAACATTTTACTCTTGGTCCAGGCCGAATTTCAACCTAACCATGATTACTATGACAAAACGAACCTATTTAGGTTGATATGACCCCTGTACCGATAATTTTTGTGTCATTATCACAGTACTGCTAACATTTCGCTGTTTCAGAGCATCCCATATTTCCGCATTTTTAATTTAATTCG
This sequence comes from Vandiemenella viatica, assembly GCA_031002005.1. Classification (NCBI taxonomy): domain Eukaryota; kingdom Metazoa; phylum Arthropoda; class Insecta; order Orthoptera; family Morabidae; genus Vandiemenella; species Vandiemenella viatica. Next base: position 30,199,649 of record JARYHS010013631.1, read on the forward strand.
TGGCGACTTTTCCGGAAAAGGAGAGTGCTAAGCGTGGAGAGGACATTATAATTTAATCCAAATTTCAACCGGTCAGTAACAGATTTTCACTGGTGGAGAATGTCCCACCCCACCCAAAAATATAATAAGCATAGTTAATACAAGTTACAAATAGATTATTAAAATAAAAAATTAATTTGCGAACGTGTGTGCGCGCATGAAATAGGATCGGAGCCAACGTTCTTTACGTGAATTCCCCGCAATATGACACTCTGTGGTCTTTGGTAAAACGAAAGACTCGGATAAAGTAGAGATTAATGTTTGAAGTTATAAAACGGAATACTTCGAAAAGGAATGTAGCGATTCTGCCAGACACTATATGGTCATTTGATTATTTAAAATGTTAAACTTTGGTTAAGTGTATTTTGATTTTTTAATTTGAGTAATTTCATTAGAGAGAGAGAGAGAGACAAGAAATAAGGAATACTTATTTGCGTGAAATTCAAAATGATAATAGACCAAATTTAAATAGTGAACACACAAAATTACGAAATTATTTTGATAGATACATTTAAATACGCATTTTTCATAAAGTTAAAGCAGTTTTCCGGCCTTAAGTCAAAATGAATATTTTGAATTCAAATGAACCATCGATAAATACATTTCATCATTTGCTATGGTTAGATTAGAAGCTCAAATTTAGCATACAGTCAGTCACTGAGTGTATAGTTTTAAATTTATGGGTAATGCAGAGAATTACTAGATTGTTACTCTTTAATGAAAGAAACTAAACAACTTAATGAATTACGGTCGAATTTCGATCGCTGGGCGATCACTAGTATGAATAAAATCCTCTCGGATAATTAGCCGCCATTGTCAAGTGACAATGACCGCCGAAATGTCGTATTTTATCGATTGTCGAGGATTTTGTTCAAAGTAATGCTATACTCATTGAATTATCTCGTTCTCTGTGCACTTGTATAATGACAATGGTAACATACAGCGCCCATGTATATCTCATAGTCATATACTGAGCTACAAACAGGAACTAAGCTAATTTCCATGTTCTGTCCCCTCATAAGTATAAAATTGTTCCTTTTTCATATTCTGAATTTCTCACTGATGTATGATCTTCATATTCTGTTGGCATTTACATTCTTCGAATTTTCACTTATACGCTAAGAGAAGCAGAATAGTGTCAAAACAATCTTCAGGTCATGTGCCTGCTTCATATTCTTCTGATTACTATTTGGAATCTTGGTGCTAAGTGTACTGAATCATTACGATTTATTTGGCCCTTTCCATGGGACTTGTTTTGCATTCATTTCAATTTCAACTTACTATAATGTAGTTTTCATCATCTGATTCGAGAATCATGTCTTAATCCGTTTTTTACTGTTTTTATGTTTTTACTGCAGCAGCGTTGATTCTCACAACATGTCGACAACAGCCGATACATTGTTATTGTTACCGTATGCTTCAAGCTATCGACCTATTGCTCTACTCAGTGTTTGCTATAAGCTTCTAGAACGCCTCATCCTTAACCGCATACAAGGAATAATAAATATCATAACACCAACATATCAGGCAGGTTTCAGACTAAAACGGAGCTGTTGTGAGCAAGTATTAGCACTGACATCATACATTGAGGCTGGATTTCAGAAGAAGTTAAAAACATCAGTAGCCTTTGTCGATCTAACAGCGGCATATGATACAGTTTGGCTGGATGGACTGCTACTTAAACTTAAAAAACATATACCCTGCAGGAAACTAACATCACTCCTGAGGAATATGCCGACCAACAGATATTTTAAGGTCACCGTCGGACAAAAAACAAGTAAGTCATTTACAATAAATAATGGATTACCTAAAGGATCAGTACTAGCTCCATTGCTCTTCAACTTGTCCACCAGTGACATGCCAGACCGAGCGTGGTGGTGTAACGGATAGCGTTCTGGCCTCGCATTCGGGAGGACGGCGGTTCGAATCCCCATCCGGGCATCCAGATTTGGGTTTTCCATGGTTTCCCCAAATCACTCCAGGTGAATGCCGGGATGCTTCCTTCAAAAAAAGGCCATGGCCGAATTCCTTCCCATTCCTTGCCCCCATCCTTTCCCGTCTCTAAAGACCACGTTGTTAAAAAGGGACGTTAAACTGTTAAAAAAAAAAAAAGACATGCCAGAAACAACCGGCATTAAATTCTGCTACGCTGACGACTTAGCTATCGCCGTCCAAACTGCCACATTAGAGGAAGGTGAGAGCATTCTCTCTAACGACTTAGAAACCTTGAACACATATTATAGAAAGTGGAGACTTTGTCCGAACCCAATGAAAACAGAAGTATGCGCATTCCACTTGAGCAATAGAATAGCACATCAGCAGCTCAAAGTGAACTTCTGCCACCAGAGGGTGAAAGATAATTTCTATCCTAAGTATCTTGGCATCACCTTAGACCGCTCCTTAACATTCAAAAAACACCTCGAAAACACAAGTCAGAAACTGAAAACACGAAACAACATCATGAAGAAGCTAGCTGGTACTTCATGGGGAGCTGATGCGAACACACTACGAACAACCGCTCTCACCATGGTTTACCCTGTTGCTGAGTACTGTGCTCCAGTGTGGCAACGTAGTACTCATACTAGAAAAATCGACGTCCACCTGAATGAGTGTATGAGAGTAATAACTGGCACCCTAAAATCCACCCCAGTCCCCTGGTTGCACCTGATCAGCAAAATACCACCTCCAGAGATAAGACGCCAAGAAGCAACGGCACGTGAGTGGATAAAACTACACCATCCTGATCACCCACAGGATCTCCCAATCCACGAGGTTCTAAATAACTTACCACCCACTCGTCTTAAATCCAGAAATCCGGTATGGCAAGATGTATTTGACTTTGATGTCATGAAAAAATGGCGATAAAGCTGGAACTCCGCATCTGTAAAACATTCAGATATTAAAGATCCCACAACTGGACTTCCAGGATTCCATCTAAATAGAGACCAGTGGGTCAAACTAAATCACCTAAGAACAGGCCATGCGAAATGCAACGCCATGCTGTATAAGTGGGGTCTTCAGGATTCTCCTGCATGTGACTGCGGTGCTCCTTCCCAGAGTGTGGAGCATATTATAAGGGAATGCCCTCTACGGAAGTATGATGGACCATTTGAAGATGTTTTTGGAGCTACAAGTTCCTTCTTAGAATGGCTGGAAGAATTGGACATCAGCTTGTGAACGCTACCAACGTTCTTGTCATTGTATATAATTATTAATGTATTAGTTGCTTGCCATACGACAAATAAATAAATAAAAACCACCCATTGTCGGGTAATCCATCTGAGGGTGAGACTAGCCATTATGTCCATAAAGTTCTCCATCGCTTTTCATTTCGCAATAGCTTTAACTCACCGATTCGGGTTTCTCATGGTTTCTCCAAATCACTCCAGTCAAATGCCGGATGGTTCCTTCAAAAACCATTACCTAATTTCTTCCCGTTCCTAACCCTCAGTCCATTCCCACCACTAAATACCTCGACGTTGACAGGCGGAACGTCACAAAAAAGCATTAGCTAAGCAAAAGTGTCACTAATTGAGAAGTGAGTAAAGACGAGAGTGCATGCTGCTTCGACTATCTCCTCAAGTGCAAAAAAAATTTATTTGGATTAAAGATATTCATTAAATAAAAATACATATTATGCTGTGGACTATTACAAAATAAAATTATTTCTTAAAACGTAAAAAAAAGCATTTGTAACCGTATTTTAAAAAAAAAAAAAACGTTTGTGTGAACGTAATTAAGTAGCAGGTTTATTTATGAAATCGAGTCTGAAATAGTACTGCACTTTTGTTACTAATTATGCTGACATACCAGTGTCAAGCGATACCACACCACTACGTGTTTAATCTGCTTTAGCTCGGAGACGTGCAACAGCCTCTTCGTAATAGGAACAAATCCCTTCGATCTGCCGCCACATTTCCTAGTCAAAGTTCCACATATTTTCAGTTCAGGAGTCAGCTATCGTGGCATCAAACTTGGAAACACATTGTGAAATTGAATTAAATGACGCGCAGTATGGTATGCCAACCCATGAGTAATGTTTAAGCTTGCTTCATTTAATTCAATGTACGGTGGCTTTCTCTGGGCTTAGTTTCAACTACGGTAATGTTCTTGGGAGCCACAACTTCACGTGCCTAACGCGGACGAGGAGCAACTAGCACTGAAGTCATACGTTTGCCAAATTTCCCACTACATTCGCAACTATTAGTCAGCGCTCATAAACTATACACAACCGTATTGGCCTTCTGTGAAGCCCCCCCTCCAACCTCCTCCCCACACGTGGCTCTACGTGGCTTTTGCCGGGAAATGGTTTGTAAACCGTAGTCACGACGCAGTGTATGAATTGTAGACACGAATCCATGTGAATCATAGTGATTTCCCTTGTCGCATATGGTGGACCTCAGTGTTGGGACAAAGGGAAGTTAGTATAATCCGCACTCCCGGTCACGTGACTTAAAATGTTGACCTACCTTCACCTATTTCCCCTTCCTGCATAACGTCACATCCGGATGGCGGGCGATTCAAAATGGACCAATGGTATCCGACGTCACAGTCGCGGGGTATTCGAGTGGACCAATAGGGCCAAGGTCGAATCACATCACACCACTAGATGGAATCGCATGCTGGCCCCAGCCACGGAAACCTCAATTTGCGCATGCGCCGGACAAATAGATGCCAAAGATATTCCACATCGCCATATACAGACAACTAGTTCTTCTATCCTTGTCTGATGACACTGAGCATTCCACCCATGAGGCTAGGGCTATTTCTATACACGAGTTAGCACAGGTATGCTCAGCCGAGGCATCTGCTGCGACACGCGCGCTCGCCTGTCGCGGGAACTTGCATAACTGTCACCAGGTGGCAGCCAACTTCAGCGCGTAGTACCCGGCTGTCGATAGATGGCTTCATTATGGATTCGGTACGAGGATGCAAAATGCGACAGGTATTTACCAAGCTTTTAAGAAATATTAAGGTATTCCCGTCGATGATTGCGAGTGTCGAAAGTGTGTAGAAATATTTCCGTGTCTGTTTGCTGTTTCGAAAGTGTGGAGTTATTCAGGGTAGAATGTGAGTGCTAGGGGTAGCGACAGGTATTTATGCCTGCCAGCTACAAGTAAGTTACATTATCTCTTGCAAAAGCTCTGTACACACTACTAACAGCTAGGTCAATTCTCTGAGTAGCTGTTTTGTCGTGATATCGTGAAATATACTCGAATTTGACCTTTCAGATTTTACTCAAACAGATTCGTTTTGTTAGTTATGCCCATTTCCTTATACTTTTTGACAATCTAATATAACTTTACAATAATTTAATTATGCCGTAGCATGGAAATGGTTTTGTATTGGTGCCAAATACTCTCTGCCTCACACATTGCTGTGAATACGAGCGCTATACATTAATCTCTGAAAGCATTGATATTCCACTACTTGTAACCCTATCAGTGATCTCCCGATAGATACAACTTTTGTGTCTTCTGTTAGACAATTTTTAAATAAAGCTCGTAGGGTTAATCTCTGTATAATGTCAAGCGCGCTGACCAAATACGCTGTCTTTAACATTTCTGTTGAAGCTCCTTCTTCTGAAATATAATTACTCTATCAGTGTATGTTGTTAAAGTTTATGCTCTAACCTTGTTTTCTATTAGAATTCACATCACAAATGTCCGATGGGAAAGAAAACTGACTTCAATTATGTGGTAGATGGTTTGATATGTAGCGCCGCAGTCAAGAGATGGTCACTCTAATTCCCACCTAACGTTACTGGAGACAACCAGGAGGCCTAAAGGCCATTAAAAGTGTAATAGTTACGTCAGTTTTTAACAATTAACAGAGCGAACTACGCTGTGGCGTATACTAACATCCCTTTTACCTTCCTTTTTACTGTATTTTATGGCACAGTATGAGTACTTCGTATGTTCCATGAATGAAACACCGTCATTTAGCAAATGCTATTCTCACTAATATCACCCATGAGGAATCGGTCCGCAGCACCAGTCACGCTAAGGCAGTGCTAAGCACAGAATATGCTGACTCCTCATAGAATGTCTGAGACCATCGCCTGTGACCTAGGTGGAGATATAGAAAATATCACCTCATTCAAGAAATCGAGTACCAGCTAGTACTGATAGTCATCATTAATCTTCTATGCACTACTCCTAATTCTTTTACCAAGATTCTTCCCTAGTTTCATCGCCAACATACTCCGTGTACTCTTCCAGCACTTTCTCAAACCGTCTTCTGTTTTTCAATGTTTTCCAATACAACTCCTGATTTACATCAGTTACTGACAGGTTACCTTTTGTTTGTGCATTAAAGTAAACCAAAAATTCTAACTTCTCCTAATCAGTAACAGGTGTCCCAGGTACCAAAATGTCCACTTAAGAGGGTTCTACTACAGTTTTCCCAGAAATTTCTGCTAAAGTTTTTTTTTCAACCAATCAGAACACAGGAGAGTTCTCTATTCGGTGTAAATGCCCCTATCTGATGCCAACCTTCGGATTCAGGACCAAGTATAAAATTTGTTTGTAATTGCATGCTTCGTTCAACTAACCACAAACTGACTTCAAATATGTGGTAGACGGTTTGATATTCAGAGTTGCAGTATGGAGGTGTATGGCAATAACATTGCACGCACTCTAAAACGTCTGTCTGATGTTTTTTGCCCGTCATTAGCCGTAGGGGTTCTGCCCCAAATTTTCATTGCCATGATTGGGTTGATTGTTGTGTCGAGTTCGCTGTAGGCATGGAAATGTGCTTTTGTATTCGTCTCTCTGTGCATATATGGGTAAATATGGTGATTCCTTCCTTTCTGTCTGCATGTATGATGTGCTGTTCCTCAACTTATGTTTGTGTGTGCTGACGTATATATTTGTTGTTGATATCTAAAGTGAGAGTTTTGATATCTGTCTGATAGCCAAGTTTCTGTTGCAACTCATGGTATCTGGAGAAAATATCACTGAATGGCAGAAAGAGTTGTGGTGTGGCAGAGACGTGGCGATGGTTGATTGGTGCTGGTTGTTTTGTGTTGTCGCCGTACGTACCGACATGTGTGTATTTTTGCATCTCTCTGTGTGTATGTGTGCGTTTCTCTGTGTGTATGTATATGTAAATATGGTGATACCATCCTTTAATTCGTCTGTGGATGTAGGATTTGCAGTTAATATCTACCATTAATGTGTTTGTGTGTATGTGTGTTTTGTGATATATGGAGATTAGGGTGGGATTTTGTATGAATATATGATATCTGTCTGAAGACCAAGTGCTACTGCTACTCATGGTACCTGTGGCACATGTTACTGAATGGCAGAAAGACCTTGTGGTGTGAGATAGACATGGTGGTGTTGACGTGAACAGTTATGCACCAAAGATACACGATACTGAATGGCAGAGAGGTCCGTAGTGTGGGATTAATGAGACGATGTCGATGTGAAAACTTTGGTACCTAGAATACATACTGATAAATTTTTGGTCAGTCATGAACCATGGGGGTTCTGCCTCCCTTTTTCGTTGCAATGATTGGGCTGGTTGTTGTGTAGAGCTCGCTGCAGGCATGGAAATAAGCGTGTGTGTAGATGTGTCTCTCTGTGACTTATGTGTAAATACGCTGATAGCTTCCTTTAAGTGAACTGTCTCCATGAATGATTTGCTGTTCCTCCTCTTATGTTTGTGTGTGATGACATATGGATTTATTGGTGAGACCTACAGCAGTATGAATATAGGAGTTATGATATTTTTCTGATAGCCAAGGGTCTATTGAAACTAATGGTACCTGGGGCACATGTTACTGAATCGCAAAAAAGGTTGCGGTGTGGGAGAGATGTGGCGGTGATCTATGTGTTGATGGTAGATGTAATCAATTGGATGTGATGAGCACTATGTATGGGGTAAACAATGAGGCATATGGTGAAAACATGCCATATTTGTGCATTTATGCGTAAGTATGGTGATACCTTACTTTAACTCGTCTGCCTGATGATTTTTGTAACCAGGGTTCTGCCCAGTTAATCTGTGGTAACGACAGTTGTATCTCATCTCCTCGTTTCGATGATGCTTGCTGTTAGTTTTGTCGAACTTGTTGTATGGATGTGTGTGTATGTGTGTGTGTGCGCGCGCGTGTGTGTTCTTCCTCTGTGGGAGATTTGCTCCATATTTTCGTTGTCATGATTGGTGCTGGTTGTTATGTCGAGCTCGCTGGAGGCATGGAAATGTGCATCTGTGTGTGTGTCTCTTTCAGTGTATGTATACGTAAATATGGTAAAACCTTCCTATAACTCGTGTGTCTGGATGTAGAATGTGCAGTTCATTTCAACCACTAGTGTGTGTGTGTGTGTGTGTGTGTGTGTGTGTGTGAGTTTTTCCGCTTTGGATTTGAGCCTTAAATATGCGGTTATAGAAAAATACTCGAAATAGATATTTCACCATGAATATGTGCTTGTAACCATTGTTTCAGGGCTTAGGCACTCTACCATTTCACTGTGCTGCTTACAGTTTGCTGCCGTTTGTGATGGAATACGAACTGTTTTTCTCACGTTTTTCACTATATGCTCTTCGAGATAAAAATCATTTAATGTAGAGGGAATGTGCCAGATAAGCGAAGGACTTGGGTACAAACCCACAGTCTGTCCATTGTTTAAATATAGTGGTGTGTAGTATGGAGTCCACATTTTTTTGTACATCAAATACAGGCTACAAGGGAGGCAGATAGATTTGTCTTTGGAACACATTCAACAACTGACATAATAAAGGTGCGGGGCTCGATGCCCTAAAAGATAGGAAAGGTGTTGTGGCTATGCGTGGCGTATAATGAGTTTAGAATGGATATTGGTGGAAGAATTCTGAGTGGTGCATAGAAGGGAAACTGGCACTTGATGTTAGGTAATGAGGCATGGGTGGGTAAAATATTCAAACACCCACTTACATATACAAATGACCTAACAATTTACGACAGTCCAACGGCGTAATCGAACTGGTGTCTGCACCTGTAGTGATATTTTAGATTTTTTGTCTTTGTGTGTGGATTCCTATAAAAATGTTGGTTTTAATGTCTATTTGATGACTATGATGGTTAAGTGCGATATTATAACATTATTGTGTGCGCTGGTTAGTTGAACGAAGCATGCAATTACAAACAAATTTTATACTTGGTCCTGAATCCGAAGGTTGGCATCAGATAGGGGCATTTACACCGAATAGAGAACTCTCCTGTGTTCTGATTGGTTGAAAAAAAAACTTTAGCAGAAATTTCTGGGAAAACTGCAGTAGAACCCTCTTAAGTGGACATTTTGGTACCTGGGACACCTGTTACTGATTAGGAGAAGTTAGAATTTTTGGTTTACTTTAATGCACAAACAAAAGGTAACCTGTCAGTAACTGATGTAAATCAGGAGTTGTATTGGAAAACATTGAAAAACAGAAGACGGTTTGAGAAAGTGCTGGAAGAGTACACGGAGTATGTTGGCGATGAAACTAGGGAAGGATCTTGGTAAAAGAATTAGGAGTAGTGCATAGATGATTAATGATGACTATCAGTACTAGCTGGTACTCGATTTCTTGCATGAGATGATATTTTCTATATCTCCACCTAGGTCACAGGCGATGGTCTCAGACATTCTATGAGGAGTCAGCATATTCTGTGCTTAGCACTGCCTTAGCGTGACTGGTGCTGCGGACCGATTCCTCATGGGTGATATTAGTGAGAATAGCATTTGCTAAATGACGGTGTTTCATTCATGGAACATACGAAGTACTCATTCTGTGCCGTAAAATACAGTTAAAAGGAAGGTAAAAGGGATGTTAGTATACGCCACAGCGTAGTTCGCTCTGTTAATTGTTAAAAACTGACGTAACTATTACACTTTTAATGGCCTTTAGGCCTCCTGGTTGTCTCCAGTAACGTTAGGTGGGAATTAGAGTGACCATCTCTTGACTGCGGCGCTACATATCAAACCATCTACCACATAATTGAAGTCAGTTTTCTTTCCCATCGGACATTTGTGATGTGAATTCTAATAGAAAACAAGGTTAGAGCATAAACTTTAACAACATATGTAGCTAGAGTAATTATATTTCAGAAGAAGGAGCTTCAACAGAAATGTTAAAGACAGCGTATTTGGTCAGCGCGCTTGACATTATACAGAGATTAACCCTACGAGCTTTATTTAAAAATTGTCTAACAGAAGACACAAAAGTTGTATCTATCGGGAGATCACTGATAGGGTTACAAGTAGTGGAATATCAATGCTTTCAGAGATTAATGTATAGCGCTCGTATTCACAGCAATGTGTGAGGCAGAGAGTATTTGGCACCAATACAAAACCATTTCCATGCTACGGCATAATTAAATTATTGTAAAGTTATATTAGATTGTCAAAAAGTATAAGGAAATGGGCATAACTAACAAAACGAATCTGTTTGAGTAAAATCTGAAAGGTCAAATTCGAGTATATTTCACGATATCACGACAAAACAGCTACTCAGAGAATTGACCTAGCTGTTAGTAGTGTGTACAGAGCTTTTGCAAGAGATAATGTAACTTACTTGTAGCTGGGCAGGCATAAATACCTGTCGCTACCCCTAGCACTCACATTCTACCCTGAATACTCCACACTTTCGAAACAGCAAACAGACACGGAAATATTTCTACACACTTTCGACACTCGCAATCATCGACGGGAATACCTTAATATTTCTTAAAAGCTTGGTAAATACCTGCCGCATTTTGCAACCTTGTACCGAACCCATAATGAAGCATGCCCCGCCATCTATCGACAGCCGGGTACTACGCGTTGAAGTTAACTGCCACCGGGCGAAAGTTATGCAAGTTCCCGTGGCAGGCGATCGCGCGTGTCGCAGCAGATGCCTCGGCTGAGCATACTTGTGCAAACTCGTGTACAGAAATAGCCCTAGCCTCAGGGGTGGAATTCCCAGTGTAATCAGACAAGGATAGAAGAACTAGATGTCTGTATATGGCGATGTGTAATATCTTTGGCTTCTCTTTGTCTAATTCTATATCTATTCTCTGCATATCACAAATATTATGGGTGGCAGAGGGTGCTAAGCACCAATCCTAATTCAGTGTATTCCAATCCCGAACAGAACGAGGAATGAAGGAATACATAAATGTATCAGTAAGGCATTTTATTTCTCGAATCTTATTCTTCCTGTCCTTGTGACCTAAGTAGGCATGCAAAGATTGAGGTTTCTGTGGCTCTGGCCAGCATGTGGTTCTGTTTAGTGGTGTTATGTGATACGACCTTGGCCGCGATGGGTCCAATCGAATCCCCCGCCACAATGACGTCGGATACCATTGGTCCATTTTGAATCGCCCGCCAACCGGATATGATCACAGACGGAGGGGAGAAAGGTGAAGGGAGCCCTCCATTTTGTACCACGTTACCGGAAGTGCGGATTCTACTATTCCCCTTAATCCCACTACCGCCTTCCAAGCTACTGTGTAGACAGTGTAAGTACTAGCTGTGTAAGGAATGCTTGCTGATGAATCAGTCACTTATAAATCGCTGTGTCAGGAATGGTTACAACGCGTGGCGAGACATGATGCCGCCGTCGAAGGTGCTGCTTGCCTTGTGTCTTAAGAATCGGCTGGGACCGCCTGTATACCACGACCAGTACACACTCAGAGTGGGCAACGACGTCTTTACTGTGGCCGATCCGAATTCCAAGGGAGGTAACGTTACAAGCACCAAAGAAACTATTTATAGTTAACTCAATATTTGATATATTTTTGGCAACTGTAGAAATGGTTCTTCACCCTAAATTTCAATAAAATTTACATAAAATTTTCTGAATAATTAATTCATGTTTACAAGTGTTTGCCAAGTTAGTTATTCCTTAGAGTTGGCATGGCGAGAATTCAGCTATCGATAAGGCTATTCAGATTTCGCTTCTTCGTGTTTTGTTGGAAGGATAGATGTAAGGAAGGTATGGAAAGTATTTTCAATCTTTACACGGAGTTTGTACTGAAAAGAAAATCAGAATAGACGGACCCAAAATAGGCAGTTCATCCCATCTTCCACGTTAATCGCTTGGAGAGCTATTCAAATTCAATAATGACTTATTAATATAAATAATTTAATACTTTAGCAGGCTATTAATAACTATTTTTCTTTTTTTGATGATTCCTCAGATTACCAGTTTCCTCTACGTTTTACCAGCATAGCTTAATTAATTTATCGACTTTTATTTACTACATAATCACGTCAATTTACATATAAAAAAAATCCTAAGCAAATTTCTGATTTTCATTTTGTTCTTTCTCCATGGATCTTTTTCTAGCATCTAATACTTATTTGCTTACAGCAAAGATAGCGTTTAACATGTGAAGCAGACTATAAATGTTCCGTGGTTCCGATTTAACCTTCAGTTATAAGTAAAATAACGTAAGAGACCAATACTGTAATCTACTTTAAGAGTTTTTGACGTTTGTGTGCGCTTTCACTTCCCCACTCGTCTGAAACAAATTACATGGTTCAAACGTTGCTCAAAGAACGTTAATACTTGCTTCAGCACATCAACTTCGTATCTTGTTTCCCCCCCCCTGGGATGCAGAATTTGAGTTTGCCCTATAGCTATTCAGCTACTATGGGTGATGTATTGTAGTGTTGTTAAGAAACAGAAGTAATGAATTATTTATGGTATCAATTACGTAAATAAAAAGTAGGACCAAGCAGATTTCAAATTTCTGAGAAACACTAAACCGGCCGCCGATGCAGAATCTAGTCCCGAAATATGCAGAAACTGGAAACATTATGGATTATACTTTACCCTCAAGAAGCGTCTCAGTTCCACACTTTGAAGAATCTGACAGGAGGAATACTTCAACCAGCGCCTGCTGTATTTCATTTGACTCGAATACTAAAATTGGGTAGTGGATCCTTTTAGAAAAGATGCTTCTGATTACTTTAACTATGACCAACCATTATTCTATATGGAGTCATGTCGAAACATTTAACTGGGAAAATCAGTTCATGATGTGATAATAAATTCGTGACCTGGAAACTAATGACCATACACTAAACACCATCGCAAACGTACACCTAGTTTGCATTAATATTCATAAACCCCCCTCACCCCCCCAAAAAAACATCAATATGGATGAGTATGAAATCCAGAACTTTCGGACTGACAGATGCTACAACCCGACATACTGACTGCGTTGCAAGAGGGAAACGTTATTGGAAATTAAGCCTGGATCTAAAATTATTCTTTCTGATGATTTTATGTAATTTCATAAATATATTCCTTTTTATTAACTTTAGATTCATTCTAGTCCGAGATTCCATGGGTCACCTATTGAAACTACCCAGTTAATACAAGATTCCAAATGTTACCTGCAGAATCTTACAAGATTCCATGCGTCGCCTACAGAAACTGCCCAGTTACTACAAGATTCCAAGGTCGCCTACAGAAACTGCTTAGTTGCTACAAGATTCAATGCGTCCACTATGGAAACGGCGCAGTTTCTACTAGATTCGAAGTGTCGTTTACATAAACTTACAAGATATCATGTATCAACAACAGAAACTGCCCAGTTACTACAAGATTCCATATGTCGCCTACAGAATCTGCCCGGTTACCACAAGATTCCAAATGTCGCCTATAGAAACTGCCTAGTTACTATTACTATTACTCTGCGATTCACTAAAAGTGTGTGGCAGAGGGTGCAATGCACCTATCCCAAAGGGTAATAGTTTGGAAGGGATATACGGGATATGGCAGGAGGCGCCCATGTGCTATAGTGAGGAATCATCCCAGCATTCACGTGGAGCGATCTGTGAAAACCATAGAAAACCCAGATCAGGATGGCCGGAGAGCTTTATCGAAAGCTACTCCTGTCGGATTTCAAGTTTACTCGCCCGGTAATTCTATTCCATTCCCTAATCGCTCGTGGAAAAAATGAACACAGAAAAGTACCGGTTCTGGCCCTGATTTCTCTGATCTTATTTTCACGGTCATTCCGAGATACGAATGTTGCTGGTAGCAATATTTTTTTGCTGTCATTCTGAAATATGTCAGTTGTGAATTTTTCAATTAGCTTCCGTCAAGAGCAACGCCTTCGGTGTTCCAGGTCTTCCCAACCTAACTCCTTCAACATAGCACTTACGCTTTCCCTCCAACTATATATACCTGTCACGAATCGGGTGGCCCTTCTCTGGACCCTCTGTAATGCCTCCATTTAAATATTTTGATGGGGACCCCATACAGAATAACAATATTCCAAGTGAGGGTGCACTAGTGACTTATGTGCAATCGATTTAATTTCCGGAGTCCAATGTTTTAAATTACGACCTAGAAGTCAGAGCATACGATTTGCTTACCCAATTACATTCTCGATATGTTCATTCCACGACAAATTATTATGAATTGTTACCCCTAGGTATTTAGCGGAATCTACAGTTCTAAGGACAGTACCAATAATTCAGAGCTAAGTGGTGTCACCTTTTTACTGATACGCATGATATGGCACTTTTTAGCGTTTAATTCCAACTGCCAGTCTTTACACCACGCAATTATTTTTATAATATCATCTTGTAATAAAGCGCTGTCTTCCTGGGTTTCAATTTCACGATAAATAATAGCATAATAGGCAAATAATCTTTTCATCCCCCTTATTATGTCAAACAAATCATTAATGTATATGAGAAACAACAGAGGCCCTATCACGCTTCCCTGGGGAACCCCGGACCTCACCTCGGTAAATGATGAACTCTCACCGTCCAGAACTACAAACTGTGTTCTTCCCTTCAGAAAGTCTGTAACCCAGTCGAATATTTGTCTAGATATGCCGTAGCTACGAAGTTTCCTAAGTAACCTAGTGTGAGGCACAGTATCGAAAGCTTTTTTAAAATCAAATAGAACTATATCAACCTGGGATTGCCCATCTATAATACGGCACAAGTCGTGAATTAAAAGTGTAAGTTGCGTTTCGCAGCATCGGCCTTTTCTGAATCCATGTTGATTTGGGTTTAAAAGCTCATCCTTATCCAAAAACCGCATGACATTTGAATAGATGATGTGTTCTAAAATCCTACAAAATATTAATGTTAACGAGATCGGTCTATAATTTTGAGGATCATTAACATGCCCATTTTTAAACACTGGACTTACGAAGGCGGTCTTCCATTCGGCTGGTATTTTTCCTTGTTCCAAGGAGGAGGTATATAATTTCATCAAATACGGTGCAATTTCCTTTGTGTACCTGGAGTAGAATCTTGTAGGCATACCGTCTTGTGCGGGAGCCTTATTTGTTTTTACATTCATAAGCAGAACATCAAGAACGAGAGCAGTAATAATTTTGTTCGTACCACTGGCAAATGTCGGAATCTCCTCTGAGTTTTCTGTCGTGGAAGATTTTTTAAATATATTATTCAAGATTTCTGCTTTCTCTGCGCTAGTTTCGGATAATTCCCCATTTTCCTTAATCAGTGAAGGCATAACCTTACGAGAGCCTCTTAGTAATTTGACATACGACCAGAACTTTTTTGGATCAGTAATCAGATCTTCGGACAAATTCCTGGCTTGGAATTCTTTAAACGCATCACCCATTGCATTACGCACTTCCGCTCGTAACTGGACTAACTTAGCGCGATTAGACGAGTCCCCCGATTTCTTTACCATGGCACGTAAACGCCTTTGCTTCCTGATCAATCGATTCACTTCCCTATTGAACCACAGAAGGTTCTTACTTAACTTAATAAGCTTCTTAGGAACAAATTGATTTAAACCATTCCATATTATTTCTTTTAAATTAAACCAAACTTCCTCAACATTTGTATTTAGCGTGATCGTTTCAAAAATTTTCGTCAAGTAATCAACCATACCCACATTGTTTGCCTTATCGAAGCAATATACGAGTTTGTCTTTGTCATACTTCAAATTCATACTAGATTTTAAAGTTATCACAACCGCCTTGTGACCACTTATACCATCTTCAACATAAACTGTATCTACAATATCAGGAATGCTTATAAGAAAAAGATCCAAAATGGACGAGGAACCTTTATCTCACCGCGTTGGCTCTTGAACCATCTGTTCAAGAGATCTTTCTGTAAATACTTCTAGGAACGTTTCGGTTACTAACCTATCTCTTCCGCCCAACCTGAAAGTGCATGTGTCCCAATTAACCGACGGTAGGTTAAAATCACCACCCATGATCAATATATGTCCCTGAAATTTCTTATAAACTTTATTAAGTGACTCTCTATATACTCGCGGATCAGCGTTGTGTGCGGTTAAGTGCTTCGCGGTCTCCGGGCAGTGTTTTCCCGGAACTACGGACTAGTTCTCCGGGGATATTTTCCCACTCTCGAGGTGAAACAGTGCAATAGTTTATCAAGTACACACATCTGTTAAGTCAATATAGCCTGCCACCGTCATGTACGGCGGGGACTATGGCGAAGGCGGCCAGCTCCAGCTCCAGCCGTCGACACTCTGCCAGGCAAATGGTGAGACAATCATAGGCCCAGCAGACGAAGACAACATTAGTGGCAGCCATGTGCAGTTCCAATCGCAGAGCAATAGCGGTGATACGAGTGCAACCATGGACGCGGTCAGCTCTGGTCTCAATACTGTAAACACTCCACCAGCAATCTTCAATCCTACTTTAATCCAACGTGACCAGCAATCGAGAAGAGAAGACGAAGCGGTAGCACATATACCGCAGAAACGCCCCTTCGCCTCCGCAAACGACATCGGCACCGGCGCCAGCAGCGGAAGCAGCAAGGTTCTCCGTTCCTCACGGCATCCTCCGCCACCAGCTGACATGAGTATGGACGCATCGCAGCCGGAACATGCACAGCGACAGCAGCCAGCAACGGCCACCGAGAACAACATCCTGCAGGTAAATGGGGCGGCGCCAGCACATTATGAAAGTTATGATCTAGGTCCCTACCACGTGTATATAGAAAGTCAGGACAAAAACATTGGACGCATCCACCCAATGGCTATCGGCCGCATCATGTACTCCCTCAGCCAGGATATAGGTAACAACATAATCCAGATAGCCCCCGCTGGGCGAAATCGTGTCAAGATTGAAATGAGATCGGCAGCATCGGCCAACAGCCTGATCACGAGTTCTGTTTGGGAGCGAAATGGCCTAAGGGCCTACATTCCGTTCTCTCTCATTACACAGCAAGGGATTATTAGGAACGTCATGACCGAAATATCAGAGGAAGAAATAATGGAGGTTGTGAGGTGTGAATATCAAGTAGTGAAGGTCAAAAGGTTTATTAGAAAATCGAAAGAAAATGAGCAAATGAAGGAAATCCCGCTTCCGGTATGTCTCCTAACTTTCAAAGCTCAGAGGCGCCCCAATTATGTCTATATACATGGAGTGAGATGTCCTGTAGAACCCTATATTAAGCCGGTAATGCAGTGCTTTAACTGTCTCCGCTTTGGGCACCCCAGCAATCAGTGCAGAAGCAGCAAACGATGCCCCTTTTGCACAAATCCACATGATGGAACAGAATGTGTGAACCAAAGTACCCCAATATGTGTCCACTGCAGCGGCGGTCACCCATCCTTTGACAGACAGTGCCCCGAATACGTCAAACAAAAGAAGATCAAACAGGTAATGGCCCAGGAAAATCTAAGCTATAAGCAAGCCCTAGAGAAAATCACCATTCCATCGTACGCCAGTATGGCGGCGAGCCTAGGAAGAGCGAACATGCAATTTCCAATCATGGCCACCCACGAAGGAATCTATGACCAAAGTGGTTGGAACGTAGCACAGCATAATCCTATAACCGTCCCACCTAACGTCCCGATTTATCCTCCCCAACAGGCGCAGATACCACAGGCCACTCCTACGCTGGTAAACACCCCCACTGACCTGGAGAACTCCCTTCCATCCTTTCCGGTCAGGAACCAAGTTCACCCTCCTAGCTCCGAAAGTCAGAGAAAAGCGGGCAGAACCACAAGCAGTGCGGTAGACAGGTCCTACAAAAACTATTGGATTCCGTACAATAGGCACATCGAACCGATCGTCCGCAACCCATACCCTCCCCATCCGGTAAATAACCATTCTGACGTACCATCTACAGAATCCTCGGTCAACAAAATGTTTGAAATAATAATGAGTGTGATAAATCAACTGGTAGGAAACCAGCTGCAAGATCCTTCCCTGTACGCCCCTAATGTAAAACAACTTCTGCTCCGTTCCCTGTCCATAAGCGGGATAGACAATGGCGGCTCCGGTTAGAAACATCGGAATAGCCCCGCATTGCGAGATCATCCTACAATGGAATGCAAGATCCGTCAGGGCCAACAAAGAGAGTTTGCTGCAATACTCCTCAACGAATAAGGTGGCCGTCATGGCCATCAGTGAGACTTGGCTGAAGCCAGGCGAACGATTTTTATTCAAGGGGTATAATTCCATTAGATCAGATCGTCCTGATGGCTACGGGGGCTCTGCCATACTAATTAGAAACTCTATTTATTATGAACCAATACACCTCAGAACGGAAGATACGGAATTTAATATATGTGCGGCTAGAATCCGTCTCAGCAAGAAAGAGGTCACCATCGTATCAATGTACAGACCACCGAACAAGAAGTTATCGAAAGCAGCCACCACGAACCTCCTCAGACCCCTACCGAAACCGGTCCTTCTCTTAGGAGACCTTAACGCCCATAACATTCTATGGGGAAGTTCAAGTACAAACGAAATGGGTAACACTATAGCTACTATTTTAGAGGAAGAAGACATGGTTGTATTGAACAATGGCGAACCCACCAGGATCAATGCGCCAGGCCAGGGTCCTTCTGCAGTGGACATTTCTTGTGTATCGGCGAATATAGCCGTGGACATCTCTTGGGAAATAGTCGAAGACACGATGGGATCTGACCACCTACCCATTCTACTCCGCTTCAGTTCTGACACCTCAGCGCCACGGTTCATCTTCCCTACCAACAAATGGAAAATTCACCAGGCTGACTGGGAAAAATTTGAAATTGGCTTGGAACGACTCACATCATCTTGGGAGTGCGGAGCTGATGCTGTGTCGGATTACCGCCTTTTGATAAACGATATTAATCAAGCTGCTAACGCTTCCATTCCCGCACAGAAACCTGTATACTTTCTGAAGAACAAACGGATACCTTGGTGGGACAACGAATGTAGGGAAGCGGTGCGACGACGCAGAGACACTCTACGTGCATTTAGAAGTTGCCCCACGCTGGACAACTACCTGGCCCACTGCAGAGCGCAGGCTATCGTCA
Source organism: Vandiemenella viatica (assembly GCA_031002005.1). Classification (NCBI taxonomy): domain Eukaryota; kingdom Metazoa; phylum Arthropoda; class Insecta; order Orthoptera; family Morabidae; genus Vandiemenella; species Vandiemenella viatica. The sequence goes on from JARYHS010013631.1 coordinate 30,218,924, forward strand.
AGAAGATAGTCAAGAGAAAGAAAAGAGATAAATGGAACGAGTTCTGCGAATCCTTCAACAAAGATACGCCTATACCTGAAATATGGCACAACTTGAGGAAATTAAAGCACTCAGCCTCCCCGGCAATTGGAACCTCTCCTATAACGAACGACATCCTGGAAAACATCCTCATCTCCTTAACCCCGGCTTGGGTGGAACCCAACCTTGAAGAACCCAAGGCGCCTGAGCCACACTTCCTGCTTCACCCGTTCCAATTAAACGAACTCAACTCTGCTCTAAACCATGGATCTGACACAGCGCCAGGTCCGGACAACATCCATTACGCCATGCTGAGGAACCTGCCGGTCTCGGCAAAAACAAAGTTGTGCAGTATTCTGAACAGGATCTGGGCGAATAGAATTCAAATTAAGGATATGAAAACAGCTCGGGTGGTTCCCGTGAGGAAGCCAGGGAAAGACGGCCGCAGGGTAGACTCCTACAGACCCATAAACTTACTGTCTTGTACCAACAAAATCCTGGAACGCATGATCAAACAGAGATTGGAATGGTGGCTAGAGCATCACTCGCTCATCCCTGAAACACAGTACGGATTCAGAAGAGGTAAAGGCACGGAGGATATCTTAGCACACCTGACAACGAAAATCCACTCTTGCTTAACCAAAAACAAATTCATGATCGCCGCATACATCGATATAAACAGCGCATATGACCATGTATCCCTTCCGATCCTAGCTAAGAAACTTCACCGCCTAGGGATCCCACAAGTCTTTGTGGGAAATCTATTGGCACTGCTTTCAGACAGGTGGCTTATAATATCGCGGGGGAGGTTCCCCTGTGGCATCCAGGAAAACAAATCGAGGCCTGCCTCAGGGCTCCGTTCTTGCGCCGCTGCTATTTAACCTGTACACTTGTGACCTCCACCATACTATGAGTGGCAGTATCACCATCCTCCAATTCGCCGACGATCTTTGTATATTCATAATAGGAGACTCATGGGAAGAATGCCTCCGGAAGCTGTCGTCGGAAATGGATAAATTCAAACAATGGCTGTTCAACAATGGCTTTGACATATCACCTACGAAGTCGGCCGTATCCATATACACCCGCCATAGAATGCCCGCAAGGGTCGATATAAAATTAGGACCCTTCACGTTCCCCGTAAAAAGCACGGTGAAATATTTGGGCGTATGGATCGACAACAAACTCAAATGGGGTACGCACATAAAAAACATAATCAAGAAATGCGATATGGCCACCAATCTCATTCGAGCAATTGCCAGCATCAAGTGGGGTGGCCACCCCGCAATATTATTAAGGATATACAAATCCTTGGTGCGCCCTCACTTCGACTATGCATGTATATGCTATGGGTCAGCATCGGAAACCCTACTCAAAGAGCTGGACAAAGCCCAATATAAGGCTCTCCGGGCATGTGTAGGCGCAATGAAATCGACGCCCACGAACGCGCTTTTAGTCGAGGCACTAGAACTTCCGCTAAACATCCGCAGGAGCCTTCTTAGCTCGAAATTCCTCCTCAAACACAGCCAATATGCTGGTAGTAGTCTGATGAATGCAATTCACGATCTCGCGCAATGCAATGCCTTACTGCCAACTACTGGGTAAAGAAGAAAACGCCTCCAGTTGCGGCGGAATATTTAGAATCCTACAAGATATGTACGAGCATTCGACAAAACACAAAAATGCCATCCTATGAGGCCTCGTATTGGAGCACCGTCACAAAGTTGGAAGTGTTTACAGATATGGAAGCGACGCCCCAGTCGGAAAGCCACAGAACAAATGTGTACCAATTTCTGCACAATCGTCCCCAAACGGAACACATACACGGACGGATCTAAGCTCCCAGACGCGGCAGGATGTGCTTTCTTCACTCCAAAATTTGACGTAAAGGGACTATTCCAGCTTCCTGCGGAATGTTCCATCATGACTGCAGAACTCAGGGGCATACTTGAAGCACTCAATTACGCTAAAAACTCCTCAAGCACAGCCTTTGTAATCCTATCGGACTCTAGATCGGCCCTGATGTCACTAAAATACCACCACAGCAAATGGCACAATGATCAACGTGTGTACGACATCGTGAACGTAGTCCAAGAATTAAAACGCTCCAACAAATCAGTAGAATTCAAATGGGTCAAAGCTCACTGTAACCTTCGTGGAAACGAGATGGCGGACCGCTACGCAAAACAAGCCGCACGTAGCGGTATAACAGACAGTAACAAGATTCCCTATCCTGACGCTGTATGTCTCATCAAAAACATTGCACTATCCAAGTGGAATATGGAGTGGAAGAAATCTATCACGACCAGAGGTCACCATTATGGCCTCATACACCCGGTGATTCCAACCAAGCAGTGGTACGAGAAGTATAAATGCACTCGCACGTTTAGCACATGCATCGCCAGACTCAAATTCAACCACGGATGCTTCAAACAACATCTCCACCGTATTCACGTCATGGACACGCCCAATTGTATATGTGGCGGAATTGAGGATACAAATCACCTCCTGTTCGGTTGCAGTAGGAAGAAGACTGAGTCAGACCTCCTTCTACGATTCCTCACGAAAGCAGGAATCCCGTTACCCACATGCGCTGCCACACTCCTATCAACAGAGAACTACGCGATCTACAAGATTTTATATCAACATATGAAAAGAATTGGTCTTACAATCTAATAGACACATATATGTATCTGTAACATTATATAGACAGGTCTCTGTACAATGTTAATATTTATTGTGAGACATAAGCAAATATCAAGCGTGTTGTCCGGGTGATGACACTACACCCTAGGACAGCAATGCTCCTTCACTGATGTTATGTATGAATTAGAGCTAATTATAAGTTATGTATATTGTAAACAACCCCAGTTTGTATCATCATGGATAAGCCAAAGTAGCCTACGCAGATGTCAAAGCTAACTGTAATATCTTACCTCTGTACATGTCGAACCACTTCCTATAAAATGTCTAGATTTAATTAGAGGATAATACTCTCACTGCAGCTGATCTTGTATGATTATGTATATGGACTGTACCATAACATTGTAGTATCCATGTAACCTGTACATGGCTGTATGGGTGCGCAGCCCAAATGCCAATAAATTAAAAAAAAAAAAAGTGACTCTCTGAAGTATTCCGCGTTAGCCAAATCAGAATCCGGAGGTCGATAAAATGACCCGAATATGAATTTTAAATTTTTACCAATCTATACCTTGACCTATAACAACTCGCAATAATTTTCTGTTTTGGTTACGACAAAACAATTAACAGTTTTGTTAACAGCCACGAAGACACCCCCACCCATTGAGACAGCTCTGTCTCTCCAAAAAACATTGAAATGAGGGCCAAATACTTCGCTAGATTCTACCTCTGGTGTCAACCAGCTCTCAGTTCCTAGTATTATATTGACATCATTAGTCGCCACTGCGGCATGGAAATCGGCTACGTTCCCTCTAATACTCCGACAATTTAGGACCATTATCCTTAGCTGCTTTGTATTATTTGTGGAGTCTAAATTCGTATTTTTCATATTCACATTCTGACGGGAAATGGGTGAAGTATTTTGGGCTACGACATTCAATTTAATCGCACCATCACTACGAGAACCAAGATCTAAGTTATCGGAATCTGCTCTTCGATGAACTAAAGGATCCTCGGGCCTCATGGTGTTCCTAAAAAATAATTTACATCAAGACGGTCCATATTTTAGCAGCCACCCTGGTCGCCATTCTCGGTGTGTAATGGACGCCCGACCTGTCAAATGCTTCCCAGCTGGCAGCTATCATCGGTAAAAGGTCAACGAAGCCCCAGTTGTTTCTGTGACACAGCTCCTGCAAACTACAATTCAAATTAAAAATATTCCACCATACGGCCTCCCCACAATCGATGCGCGGCACGACACTACAAATGGAGAACTGCAACGATACCGAATTATCCCGTGCGGCTTCATACGCCTTCTTGCCCAATTTGTCCATAGATTTCACTATATCTGCAACAGAAACACGACACGAGTCATTAGTACCGATGTGCGCAGCTACTCTTAACTGACGGCAATTCGATAACCTGATTGCTTTCGGAATGGCCTCCATGACACGTGGTACAGTTGCTCCTGGAAGACAAAAAGAATGCACGTTAGAGTAAGGGTCTGCACCGTTCTTCGTGGCTAGTTCTCGAAGCGGTTTCTTCAAACGTCGGACGTTGGAGCTGCCAATGACCAGTAAACCTTTTCCTGGCATCGCTCGGGGTCTGCGAACAAATCTTCTCTGCTGCTCTTCTGGGCCATCCACACTTGAATCTTCGGCCTCCTGCAACACAGAAAACGCATCCCTTAATGGCAAGATATCATTTTCCCGTTGGCTAACTGGGAATTTCGACGCCTTTCTCCAATCCACACGGTGCCAGATGGTTTCAGCAACAGGTTCTTGAAAATCTTGACTTGCCGGTTCTGCTACGGTTGGCTGTAAAATTTCTTCAAGGCAGTGCCGCTCCTCGTCTAGGATGCTCCATACCTGTGCTTGAAGAGATGCTATAGTAGTAAGGATCTCCTCGAGAGCCAGACGCCTACTAAAACACATTGCACAAACCATATCCCTTGAAACAGCAAAAAACGGAATAAATATATCAAAAGACAAAAAACGGATATTGCTGCTAGCGGCTGCTGATTCACTACCTACACAGAAAATTCAAAGATAAAGACAAAAGCTAACTAGCACACTTTAAATCAAACACAAAAGTCGGTGAATGCGACTAACTGCAGCTGTAGTTCGACTGGTGACTCACTACCTAAACAGACAATTCAAAGATAAAGACAAAAGCTAACTAGCACACTTTAAATCAAACACAAAAGTCGGTGAATGCGACTAACTGCAGCTGTAGTTCGACTGGTGACTCACTACCTACACAGAAAATTCAAAGATAAAGACAAAAGCTAACTAGCACACTTTAAATCAAACACAAAAGTCGGTGAATGCGACTAACTGCAGCTGTAGTTCGACTGGTGACTCACTACCTACACAGAAAATTCAAAGATAAAGACAAAAGCTAACTAGCACACTTTAAATCAAACACAAAAGTCGGTGAATGCGACTAACTGCAGCTGTAGTTCGACTGGTGACTCACTACCTACACAGAAAATTCAAAGATAAAGACAAAAGCTAACTAGCACACTTTAAATCAAACACAAAAGTCGGTGAATGCGACTAACTGCAGCTGTAGTTCGACTGATGACTCACTACCTACACAGAAAATTCAAAGATAAAGACAAAAGCTAACTAGCACACTTTAAATCAAACACAAAAGTCGGTGAATGCGACTAACTGCAGCTGTAGTTCGACTGGTGACTCACTACCTACACAGAAAATTCAAAGATAAAGACAAAAGCTAACTAGCACACTTTAAATCAAACACAAAAGTCGGTGAATGCGACTAACTGCAGCTGTAGTTCGACTGGTGACTCACTACCTAAACAGACAATTCAAAGATAAAGACAAAAGCTAACTAGCACACTTTAAATCAAACACAAAAGTCGGTGAATGCGACTAACTGCAGCTGTAGTTCGACTGGTGACTCACTACCTACACAGAAAATTCAAAGATAAAGACAAAAGCTAACTAGCACACTTTAAATCAAACACAAAAGTCGGTGAATGCGACTAACTGCAGCTGTAGTTCGACTGGTGACTCACTACCTACACAGAAAATTCAAAGATAAAGACAAAAGCTAACTAGCACACTTTAAATCAAACACAAAAGTCGGTGAATGCGACTAACTGCAGCTGTAGTTCGACTGGTGACTCACTACCTACACAGAAAATTCAAAGATAAAGACAAAAGCTAACTAGCACACTTTAAATCAAACACAAAAGTCGGTGAATGCGACTAACTGCAGCTGTAGTTCGACTGATGACTCACTACCTACACAGAAAATTCAAAGATAAAGACAAAAGCTAACTAGCACACTTTAAATCAAACACAAAAGTCGGTGAATGCGACTAACTGCAGCTGTAGTTCGACTGGTGACTCACTACCTACACAGAAAATTCAAAGATAAAGACAAAAGCTAACTAGCACACTTTAAATCAAACACAAAAGTCGGTGAATGCGACTAACTGCAGCTGTAGTTCGACTGGTGACTCACTACCTAAACAGACAATTCAAAGATAAAGACAAAAGCTAACTAGCACACTTTAAATCAAACACAAAAGTCGGTGAATGCGACTAACTGCAGCTGTAGTTCGACTGGTGACTCACTACCTACACAGAAAATTCAAAGATAAAGACAAAAGCTAACTAGCACACTTTAAATCAAACACAAAAGTCGGTGAATGCGACTAACTGCAGCTGTAGTTCGACTGATGACTCACTACCTACACAGAAAATTCAAAGATAAAGACAAAAGCTAACTAGCACACTTTAAATCAAACACAAAAGTCGGTGAATGCGACTAACTGCAGCTGTAGTTCGACTGGTGACTCACTACCTACACAGAAAATTCAAAGATAAAGACAAAAGCTAACTAGCACACTTTAAATCAAACACAAAAGTCGGTGAATGCGACTAACTGCAGCTGTAGTTCGACTGGTGACTCACTACCTACACAGAAAATTCAAAGATAAAGACAAAAGCTAACTAGCACACTTTAAATCAAACACAAAAGTCGGTGAATGCGACTAACTGCAGCTGTAGTTCGACTGGTGACTCACTACCTAAACAGACAATTCAAAGATAAAGACAAAAGCTAACTAGCACACTTTAAATCAAACACAAAAGTCGGTGAATGCGACTAACTGCAGCTGTAGTTCGACTGGTGACTCACTACCTACACAGAAAATTCAAAGATAAAGACAAAAGCTAACTAGCACACTTTAAATCAAACACAAAAGTCGGTGAATGCGACTAACTGCAGCTGTAGTTCGACTGGTGACTCACTACCTACACAGAAAATTCAAAGATAAAGACAAAAGCTAACTAGCACACATTAAATCAAACACAAAAGTCGGTGAATGCGACTAACTGCAGCTGTAGTTCGACTGATGACTCACTACCTACACAGAAAATTCAAAGATAAAGACAAAAGCTAACTAGCACACTTTAAATCAAACACAAAAGTCGGTGAATGCGACTAACTGCAGCTGTAGTTCGACTGGTGACTCACTACCTACACAGAAAATTCAAAGATAAAGACAAAAGCTAACTAGCACACTTTAAATCAAACACAAAAGTCGGTGAATGCGACTAACTGCAGCTGTAGTTCGACTGGTGACTCACTACCTAAACAGAAAATTCAAAGATAAAGACAAAAGCTAACTAGCACACTTTAAATCAAACACAAAAGTCGGTGAATGCGACTAACTGCAGCTGTAGTTCGACTGGTGACTCACTACCTAAACAGACAATTCAAAGATAAAGACAAAAGCTAACTAGCATACTTTAAAACAAACACAAAAATTGGGTTGCGTCTAAAGGCAGCTGTAGTTCGACTGGTGACTCACTACCTAAACAGACAATTCAAAGATAAAGACAAAAGCTAACTAGCATACTTTAAAACAAACACAAAAATTGGGTTGCGGCTAAAGGCAGCTGTAGTTCGACTGGTGACTCACTACCTAAACAGAAAATTCAAAGATAAAGACAAAAGCTAACTAGCACACCTTAAATCAAACACTAAAGTCGGTGACTGCGAATAACGGCAGCTGTAATTCGACTGGTGACTCACTACCTAAACAGAAAATTCAAAGATAAAGACAAATGCTAACTAGCACACTTTAAATCAAACACAAAAGTCGGTAACTGCGGCTAACGGCAGATCACTACCTAAACAGGAAATATTCAAAGATAACGACAAAAACTAGCACAATTCAAATCACACACAAAAGTCAGCTACTGTTGCTACGGCTGCGGAAGCTCAACTGACTGGATCATCACCTAAACAGGAAATATTCAAAGATAACGACAAAAACTAGCACAATTCAAATCACACACAAAATTCAGCTACTGCTGCTACGGCTGCGGAAGCACAACTGACTGGATCACTACCTAAACAGGAAATATTCAAAGATAACGACAAAAACTAGCACAAGTCAAATCACACACAAAAGTCAGCTACTGCTGCTACGGCTGCGGAAGCTCAACTGACTGTGTCACCACCTAAACAGGAAATATCAAAGATTACGACAAAAAGTAGCACTATTCAAATCACACACAAAAGTCGGCTACTGCTGCTACGGCTGCTAAGCTAGTAGCTACCAGATTCAAAGTATCACCTGCGGAAACTGCCCAGATTCTACAATATTCCAAGTGTCGTCTACAGAAACTTACAATATTTCAGGTGTCACCAACAGAAACTGCCCAGTTTCTACAAGATTCCGTGTATCGCCTACAGAAACTGCCCAGTTACTACAAGATTCCCTATGTCGCCCACAGAAACTGCCACGTTGCTACAAAATTCAAAGTGTCACTTACGGAAACTGCCCAGTTTCTACAAGATTCCAATTATCATCTACAGAAAGTGCCCAGTTTCTACAAAATTTCGTGTGTCGCATATAGTATTTTCCCAGTTACTACAAGATTCCAAATGTCGCCTACAGAAACTGCCTAGTTTCTAAAAGACCCAAAGTGTCAACTATGGAAACCGCCCAGTTTCTACAAGATTCCAAGTGCCGTCTACAGAATCTGCCAGTTTCTACAAGATTCCATGTGTCCCCTACAGAAACTGCCCATTTTCTACAAGAGTCGAAGTGTCGCCCACGGAAACTGATCAGTTTCTTCAAGATTCCAAGTGTTGTCTATAGAAACTTCCCATTTTCAACAAGAGTCCTAGTGTCGCAAACAGAAACTGTCCAGTTACTACAAGATTCCCAATGTCGCCTACAGAAACGGCCAAGTTGCTACAACATTCAAAGTGTCACTTATGGAAACTGCCTAATTTACAAGATTCCATGCGTCACTTATAGAAACTGCTAATTTGCTACATGATTCCATGGGTCGCCTTCAGAAACTGCCCAGTTACTACAAGATTCCCAATGTCGCCTACAGAAACGGCCAAGTTGCTACAACATTCAAAGTGTCACTTACGGAAACTGCCTAATTTACAAGATTCCATGCGTCACTTATAGAAACTGCTAATTTGCTACATGATTCCATGGGTCGCCTACAGAAACTGCCCAGTTACTACAAGATTCCGAATGTCGCATACAGAAACTGCCAAGTTGCTACAAGATTCAAAAGTTTCACCTACAGAAACAGCCCAGTTTCTACAAGATTCAAAGTGTCGTCTACAGAAACTTCCCCTTTTCTACGGGATTCCATGTGTAGCCTATAGAAACTGCCCATTTTCTACCAGATTCCTAGTGTCGCATACAGAAACTGCCCAGATTCTATACGATTCCAAGTGTCGCCTACAGAAACTGCCTAGATTCCAAGTGTCGTCTACAGTCGTCACCACTGAGGCTTAGCTGCTTGGCTCCGAACTCTCTCTTACGCGTGACCTTGAGAGTTAATAATTTTATTGCTGCTAATTAGTGTAATCCTAAAAGTTATTTTTCCACGTGATTACATTAGGTACTGAATAAATTGGTATACAGATGGCGCTGTATGAAATATGTCAACAATCAGTTTTTTTTTTTTTTGTTTGTTTTTTTTAAATCTGCGGAGCTGAGAAGCGTTACCTTTTCTTGCGGAAATTGTATAGTGCGCAAAGTAGACATAGATTCTAATGTGGGGTCCAATTTTATTGGTAAAGAGAGTATTCTTATATTGCTTACCAGATACTGTATATTTCTCTTTTAACTTCCTCAAAACCGAATCTCATTATGTAATATATCAAATTGAAGAAATAAATGATCACATGTCTTCTCGTTTGTCTGCAGACGTATACGAGCAGCTGGCCAGCACTGCTTTACACACTTTAAATATGTCTGATCGAGTGAATGTTGGACGTCAGTCTACCTATGCGTATGTACCTGTAAGATAAATTTATATATATATATATATATACATATATACAGGGTGTTACAAAAAGGTACTGCCAAACTTTCAGGAAACATTCCTCACACACAAACAAAGAAAATATGTTATGTGGACATGTGTCCGGAAACGCTTACTTTCCATGTTAGAGCTCATATTGTGGACGGCTGTGATACAATACGCCATTCTCCAGGGCTGCATCAGCGATCAGGGATTCCATGCGACGGAGGGTGGATCCATGTATCCTCGCTAACGGAGAACATTTTGAACATTTCCTGTAACAAAGTGTTTGAAGTCACGCTGGTACGTTCTGTTGCTGTGTGTTTCCATTCCATGTTTAATGTGATTTGAAGAGAAGTAATAAAATGAGCTCTAACATGGAAAGTAAGCGTTTCCGGACACATGTCCACATAACATATTTTCTTTATTTGTGTGTGAGGAATGTTTCCTGAAAGTTTGGCCGTACCTTTTTGTAACACCCTGTATATATTATATTTGTCATAGGATACTTACAGAAAGTTTCACATTATTGCTGTTATTGCCATTTATCAGCTAGTTTTCCATCCTATTAGAAGCCATTTAAATAAACCACACTTTGTAAAGTATTTTTCGTAATAGAGATCGTCTTTCAATTACTTCTCTTAATAGCTGTTTTGGAATGCCTTTGAGCAGAAGCTAAACATTTTTCGATATCTGTGAATAATTGCGTTGTGTCTTAAAGATTTAAAACTCTGAGGTATTCATAACTAATGTACAGAGTATAGCTTAAAGCTAAAAACATACGTTTAAATTTTCTATTATTCATTTGAAAGTAAATTTTAGGGTAAAACCAGAACTTATATCATGTAACGCTAAATTTTCACCATTTTATTACATTTTCAGAATGGAACTAGGTATTCGTACTGTTGCAACATAAATAGTGTGTTACATCAGCAGTGAATTCCATTGAATATTGTCAAATTAATCAACACTAATTCATAATGTTGATCAACGTCTTGTCGAGCAATAAAGTAAATGTAACCTTACCATAGACGAAAAAAAAGAAAAAAAAAAAAAAAAAAATGTTTAAGAAAAGTTACTTTTTTTACTTATTACATTATATATCAACGTACAATTGTTCACGATACCACCTGAAGATTTGCTCTGCAGTGTGTTGCCGGTAGGCGATGCCGATGTGGTGAAAGCGTGCAAGCTGCTGGACAAACAGTGCATCAAAGAGTCGCTGCCTGCTCCAGAGTACACGACCGAAGCGACTCTCACCGTTGGCGGCACAACCTTCAAACTGACGGGACACAGGAATTTGCACGGTATTGTCTCTGCATTCCTCTGCATCAAAGCGAACCGTTAAGGTTGACAGTTAAAGGTTGCTGCAGTAATTAAAAACATAAGAAACTTCAAATTATTTTTCTGCTTCTATGACCACGCGCAAATTTCTATTCTTCAACCATAGTTGTTTTTTCCATTCAGTTCAATATACATTCACCATTTCCCTGTCATTCTTCCATCTCTCTTCAGATAACTTTGGACTAGATTTATTTCCTCTTCTGTCTTAGAATCCCATACTTATTAACTTCTTTCTAAAGATCTTTCTTTCCATAATTTCCTCTTCTCTTATATTCCCAGATGACCCATGCGAAAATTTCGCGAATACGATGAATCGTATGGTTGGTGGTTTGTAATAGGACGAAAGAAGAATCGCTTCACTTATAGAAATTTTTTATTTGTTCAGTGCAATATGTACGTAATAATAGGTCAACGCCAGTGAATCATATATCTGTGATATGTGCTGCTGCTATCTAATGGCTTGGATTTGAGCTGTCTCAAATGCGCGACTTTAACAGTTCACAGCTATCACTTTTGTCAAATTCCGAAAAATTTCGTTCTTAATCTAGGTATAATGCTACCTTAGTGGATACCTTAATCTTTAAAATGATACCTCATTTATCGATTTGGGTTATGTATCAAGGGAGATAAAAGGCTCATAAACCAAAAACACGTTATGGAAATAAACATACATTTTCCCTTTAAGGGTCAGATTCTAAAAAATCTTCCCTAAAATGTGATGCGACGACAGGGAAGTTCATAATCTTTGAAATGATATCTCATTTATCTCTGTATGATACCTCATTTATCGATTTCAGTTAGATATGAAGGGAAATAATGGCTTGTGATAAAAATCACCTTATAGAAGTAATATACAGGGTGTTACAAAAAGGTACGGCCAAACTTTCAGGAAACATTCCTCACACACAAACAAAGAAAATATGTTATGTGGACATGTGTCCGGAAATGCTTACTTTCCATGTTAGAGCTCATTTTATTACTTCTCTCCAAATCACATTAAACATGGAATGGAAACATACAGCAACAGAACGTACCAGCGTGACTTCAAACACTTTGTTACAGGAAATGTTCAAAATGTCCTCCGTTAGCGAGGATACATGCATCCACCCTCCGTCGCATGGAATCCCTGATGCGCTGATGCAGCCCTGGAGAATGGCGTATTGTATCACAGCCGTCCACAATACGAGCACGAAGAGTCTCTACATTTGGTACCGGGGTTGCGTAGACAAGGGCTTTCAAATGCCCTCATAAATGGACGTCAAGAGGGTTGAGGTCAGGAGAGCGTACTAACATACTAACGAAACTAAAATGAGCTCTAACATGGAAAGTAAGCGTTTCCGGACACATGTCCACATAACATATTTTCTTTGTTTGTTTGTGAAGAATGTTTCCTGAAAGTTTGGCCGTTCCTTTTTGTAACACCCTGTATATGATGATTTTTGCCAAATCTTTCTTCACCTCTTGAATCCAGCTTCTTATTGATTATTTTCCCAAAGATAATTGTATATATATATATATATATATATATATATATATATATATATATATATATTTGTTAATCTGGTTCCATCCATCCATGCCAAAAAGCAGCAATTTCCTTTTTCTTATTTGTTCTCAAATGTTTTTTAGGATTAATTATTTCCATACAATCAAGGGCTAGCGATAACGTTCTGGTCTCGCATTCGGGAGAACGCTGGTTCGAATCTCCGTCCGGGTATTCAGATTTGGGTTTTCGATAGTTTTCCCAAATCACTTCAGACGAACGCTTGGGAAGATTTCCTTCCACTTCCTTGCCCTCGCCCTATCCCGCCTCTAATGACCTCGACATCGACGAGGCGTAAAGCCACCGCCATCCGTTTCCATACGCGTGTGATCCTAGCACTAAAATTTTTGTTAAAATGAAGTGAAAGAAACGGCTATCTTCAAAAGATGTTAATGATTGTACAAATTTGGAAACTGATTAGTTTTATTACCAGTTGAAAGATAACGCCAATGTAACTGTTTAATTTATTTATTGTTGCGTCGTACGCGTTTCACTTCTCATCGAGGCATCATCAGCGACGAATCTGTGTTACAGTTTTTATATACATTTTTATCCTATTACTAGCTGACCCGGTGAACTTCGTATCACCTACATCATATAGGCATAATGTATTGAGATGGTAACATCTGACATTACCGAACGAAAATTCTTAATTTCATGACTGTACAATAGTGTCTCCATTGTGCATGTCAAAGTTTATGCAGTTGTTCTACTACAGACACTTATGTTAACAAATAAGGTGCCTACAATTTTTTTTCTGTCCGTAATATAACATGCATTGTTCGTTTTGCAAAAAGTGGATCGAGCGGCAGGACAATTGAAGTTCATGTCCTAGTTGTTATAACATTTTGTTACTTTGTGACGAATGTAAGACAATAATAATTTTATTTCGGACAGATATGTTTTTCGTAATATCACCACATACACATTTCACATACACCCACACGCACACCCTCACACACATTCAGCATACTCGTACTATATCTCACACTGTTTTAATTTCGTTCGGTTATTAAATGAAATTTGCTAAAAAATCAAATGAATACAAAATTTTTATCTACATTAAATACAGCACAGTTATACACTTAATCAGTTTAAAGCTTTCTGAGAAACTATATTTTTTGACATTTTTGCGATGCGTAATTATATAAATATGATGGTTTTCCGACGCGCGAACACGCGACGTATAATTGTCCATACGCGAAACAGGGAAACTAAAAGTTGATTCCGCAAACTTGCAACGACTGGTCTTGCGATTTATTTATGATCATCCCAAAGGTCAGACGCACGAGAAATTGTAGAAGCTTAAAATCGAATGGCAAATCTGTTGGAATCATCGGTATACGCGGGATCAAGACATCCTCTCCTTTGTATTTTCCCTGATGATCTTGGCCTCGATCACGTTATTCATTAGCTTTTCCACAGCCAGTCTCGTTCCATTGCAAAATCGAGGATGATTAATGTTACGCAGCATAATCACGACTGATCCTACTTTTAATTGTAAATTGTGAGGTGGTAGTCCAGGCAATTCCAGTGACTGTTGGATTATGAGCACAACGCCTATCAACTTCGGCATTTTGATTGCCCATAAAATAAATTTGCGAGATTTGATGATCCACATCTGGCAGTGGCAGCAGCGCTGCCAGTAGGTGATAAATTTGTCCTTGTATCTACAATTGTTTATGATCTTGTTAAATTATTTGTGATGCAAATTTTAATTTTATCAAAAACAATTGTGGTATACTACCTTGAAATATTGACAATTGGTTGTCATTTCCCCAATTGTTACGGACTTGTCGGCACAATAATCTATTTCCGGGTCGTAGTGGAATGCTACTCGTTCCAGGTTTACAGGAGCACTGTGTCTGCGGAATCGCTCTATTTCATTGTGTCGTCCTCGCTGTTATTGTGTTTGGTGTGCCCGAACTCGTTCCATTCTAAGCCTATCTACTTCATTATTATTCAATGTGGAACGCAATTTTGCAACGCAATGTTATCATTATCTGTCTCTCGCTGGTCATCAGTGCGGTTTGCACGTGAGGTAGCTCGTCGCAAATTTGATTGACTTCGACGACCTAAGTCAAGTCGTCTTCTCCTTGGCATTTTAAAACAATAACAGTAAAGTTCTCGCGCACTGACAAACTTCAAGATGACACTATTTTGTATTTCTAAGATCTAAATACACGATAATCCGACTGTTGTGGATATATGTTAAAGCGCTTGCGTCAAATTGTTATCGCAGTAATCGGAGCGCATTACTGAGTAATCGACACTGAGATACGGAATGCTGGTAATGTTGTAAAGAAGACTGAAGCTATGTATCGTTAAAATAAAACACAATATCGTATTGTAGATAGTGTTTTAATTCATGATAGTCAATTGTTTAAGGCATGCAGCGTTGCCAGAGAACAGAGCAGCCGGCATTAGGTCAGTTACGAAGGTCACAGATATCTTAGTGGCAATCGACTGGCCATATTGCGCTGAGAAAAGTCCAAATATGGACAAACAAAAATAGTGTTAGAATGGAGTTCAAAAGATCCCCACAAACCGAGAGGCAGACCAATGTATTAAAGACATTTGCAGGGCTTTAGGAATTAACTGGCAGAAGATCACCCAAGATCGCAATGCTTTGCTATTGCTAGGCTTGAGTACACATATAGATTAAATCAATAAATTTGAAACTTGTATTTACATTTTAATTACTGTTTCACTAAATTTCTACAATGGTCTTGGATAAGCAATGTTTTTGGTGATTCCAGGTACACTGGCAAAAATTAAGAGGATGTAAAAGAGAAGAGGGGTTGCATTTTTGGAAACCATATTAAGGCAGTATTTTTCTGTATATTTTATAGTATTTTATTTTATAGTTTATTTGATAGTATACGTGTGCAAATTTCCATCAAAGTCGGATAAAATCTGTGGGTTTGCCTAAATTAGGGGGATGTGAAGGGGATGAGGGGTTGCGTTTTTGGAAACCATATGTAGACTATATTTTTCAATTTGTTTTTAAGTATACGTGTGCAAATTTTGGAGGAAATCGGACAAAATCTGTTGGGCTGTTTAAATTATGAGGTGTTATGTGGAAGAGGGGGTGATTTTTTTTTTTTTTTTATTTCATAGGAACCACCTTCGAAACACTCACGAAAACTCACCAAAGTTTCACTGTAATCGGATGAACGCCTAAGGAGCCTATAGAGGACAAACAAACTCACATTGATTTTTATACATAAGACTAGCTGACCCGGCAATGCTTCGCCATTGCTAGACTTGAGGTAGATTAAATGAATACATTTGAACGTTTGTATTTAGTAAAGATTAGATATTTACATACAGTGCCTTGAAAAAAACTAAATTGTTTGGTTTTTTTACATGTTTTCTAAAGTGCTTTAGGATACACAATATTTTTTGATTTTTTTCCCGTCAGGTGCGTATACGAATAAATCAGATGGTTTCCTAACGCGTGAGCAAGCCACATGAGAGAAGCATGGATTTTCCAAATGTAGTCCACATACTTGTAATGATTGTCCTTGCGCCTTGTTTATGGTCATTGCAAATGCGAGTCGCACCGGAAATTGCAAGCGTTTAAAGTTTAAACTCAAACGGCATTTCTGTTGTAATCATTGGGATGCGTGGCAACAGTAAATCTTCTCCTTTAAATTTTCCTTTTATAATTGTTGCTTCAATGATATTATTAATCAAATTTTTTACTGAAAGTCTTGTACCGTTGAAAAGTCGTGGTGGATTAATATTTCAAAGAAGAATTATAGGCACGACAATTTTTAATTTCAACACGTGTGGCGGTACACCTGGCAAATCAATTGAATTCAAGAATTCGGTAGGGTAGTTTACAACTTCGTTTTGATTCATTAAAGCATCGATGGACTTGTAAGCTGTCGTCTCACCTGGTATTTTGTTTTGAATGAAGGCATTAACATAACTGTTTTTAGCTGCCAGTATAGCACGTTCACTCAGCCACTGGTGACTTTTGTAGTTATGTGTAATATTTTGGAAAAATTTAAGAATTAATTCGTCTATGGTTGCTGTGATTCTACAAAAGTTTGTTGGAAACTTGTGTAGATTTATCGACTGTCGTTTTCCCGATACCAATTTACAACAATTTTTAGGCGAAACATTCAGCTTATGTATCAGTTTGTACTTGAAGACGCATACTGTTTTTCAAAGTCAGTTTCTGTATGTGTCTCCATAAGACCGATGATTTGAGACATGTATTCGGTTGATCAGCGTGTGTTGAAAGTGATATAACGGGTAGAGTTTGTCGAAAATCACCAGACAATAAAATAACTGTGCCACCAAATAGTTGTTCATTCCCTCTCAAATCTTTAAGTGTACGATGAAGCGCTTCTAATGCTTTTTGGTCCTTTTTTAAATTATGGGGTGAAAGAGGGAAGAGGGGGTGCTTTTGAGTAGAACGGGTGAGAGCGATTGGGTTTTTGTAAAACTAATGTCTACAGTTTTTTTTCTGTTTTTATGTGTGTGCAAAATTCCTTCAAAATCTGATAAAAGTGTGGGTTTGTGTAAAAATTAAGCGGTGGGAAGGGTAAAGGGGATGCATTTTTGGAAACCAAATGTAGGCTGTTTTTTTTGTTTGTTTGATTTACAGTACACATGTGCAAATTTCCGTAGAATTCGGATAAAATCTGTAGGTTTTTTTAAAAAATATATGGGATGTTATGGGGAGGAGAGGGTGGTGTTTTGGAAATTTTATTTCTTAGGAACCATCCCGGACAACTTGTCAAAGTTTCACCGTAATCGCACCCCGGAAATGCTTTACTATTTCTAGACTTGTTTTCACATATAGATTAATTGAATAAATTTGAAACTTTGTATCCAGTAAAAATAACATATTTATGTAAGAATTGTAATTACTGTTTCATTCAATTTCTAGTTTATTGCAATGGTCTTGGATATGTAATGTTTTTGGTGATTCCAGTTACACCGACAAAAATAAAGGGAATGTAAAAGGAAAGAGGGGTTGAATTTTTGGGAACCATATTTAGGCAGTATTTTTCTGTATATTTTATGGTATACAAGTGTAAATTTCCATAAAAATCGGATAAAAGATGTGGTTTTGTCTAAATTAGGGAAACGTGAAGGGGATGAGGGGGGTGAAACTATATGTAGGCAATACTTTTCAATTCGTTTTAAGGTATACGTGTGCTAATTTTGGTCTAAATATGATTAAATCTGGGTATGTTTAAATTAAGGATTGTAAAGTGCTGGAGGGGGTGGTTTTTCGGAATTTTTATTTCTTAGGAACCTTCTCCGAGGCGCACTTGACAACTCACAAAGGTTTCACAGTAATCGGATAAAACTTGTGGGTTTCAATAAAAATCATTGGAAATTCAGAGGGGAGGTGGTAAAAGGGGAGAGGGATAGACTTTGGTTAAGACATTATTTTTCTGTTTGTTTTAAAGTATAGGCAAGCAAAGTTGTTTCAAAATCGGATTACGATTCACGCATTATATAAGAGATATTCGCAAAAATTTAAGGGATGTAAGGGAAGAGGGGTTGGAATTTTGAAACCATATGTAGACAGTATTTTTCTGTTTGTTTGAAAGTATATCTGTGCCAATTTCCATCAAAATCCGATAAAATCTGTGTATTTTTTAAATTATGGGGTGCTAGGGCGAAGAGGGGGTGGTTTTGGGGTAGAATGGGTGAGAGGGGTTGGGTTTTTGTAAAACTAATGTCTACAGTATTTTTCTATTTTTTTAATGGTATATGCGTGCAAAGTTCCTTCGACATCTGCTTAAAAGTGTGTGTTTGTGTAAAAATTAAGGGGTGGGAAGGGGGAAAGGGGGTGCGTTTTTGGAAACAAAATGTAGGCAGTGTTCTTTTGTTTATTTTAAAGTATATGTATGCAAATTTCCGTACAAATCAGATAAAATCTGTAGGTTTTTTAAAATTATGGGGTATTATGGGAAATAGGGGGTGGATTTTTGGAAATTTTATTTCGTAGGAACCATCCCGGACGCGCACTCGACAACTCACCAAAGTTTCACCATAATCGGACGAACGGTTTAGGAGCGCATAGAGGACAAACAGACAGACTTATTTTTATATAATAGACTAGCTGACCCGGCAATGCTTCACTAATGCTGGACTTGAATAGGCACATAGATTAAATGAAAAAATATTTACATATAAATTTTAAACTGCCGTTTCATTCATTTTCAGTTGAAAAGGGTGATAGGGGATGCGCTTTGGAAAACATATGCAGGCAGTATTTTTCTGTTTGTTTCAAAGTATAAGTGTGCTAATTCCCATTGAAATCTGATGAAATATGTGGTTTTGTCTAAATTATGGGGAGGAGGGGTGGGTTTTTTAATTTTTTTGACAGGAACCATTTTCGACATCCCCTCGACAATTCACCATAGCTTCGCCGTAATTATGGGGTGTTATGGGGAAGAGGGGGTAATTAAGGTGGTGGAAAGAGAGGAGAGGGATTGGATTTTTGTGAAATTAATGTGTACAGTATTTCTCTCTCTTTTTTAAAGTATAAGTGTACAAATTCTTATCTAAATTCGATAAAAAATGTGGTTTGCCTAAATTATGGGGTGAAAACGTAATGGGGTTGGAAAGGGGGAGAGGGGATGAATATTCGGAAACCATACATAGACAGTATTTTTCTGTTTGTTTTAAAGTAAAAGTGTACAAATTCTTATCTAAATCTGATAAAAAATGTGGTTTGCCTAAATTATGGGGTAAAAACGTAATGGGGTTGGAAATGGGGAGAGGGGATGAATATTCGGAAACCATACGTAGGCAGTATTTTTCTGTTTGTTTTAAAGTATAAGTGTACAAATTCTTAAAAATGTGGTTTGCCTAAATTATGGGGTAAAAACGTAATAGGGGTGGAAAGGAGGAGAGGGGATGAATATTCGGAAACCATATCTTGGCAGTATTTTTCTGTTTGTTTTAAAGTATAAGTGTACAAATTCCTATCTAAATCGGATAAAAAATGTGGTATTGCCTAAATTACGGGGTGAAAAAATTATGGGTGTGGAAAGGGGGCGAGGGGATTAATATTGGGAAACCGTATGTAGGCAGTATTTTTATATTTGTTTTAAAGTATAAGTGTACAAATTCCTATCTAAATCGGATAAAAAATGTGGTTTTGCCTAAATTATGGGGTGTTATGGGGAATAGGGGGTGACTTTTTTGAATTTTTTTTTTCACAGGAAAATTCGCAGGTGCACACTCGAAAACTCTCCAAAGTTTCATTGCAATCTGATAAATGGTATAGGAATGCATAGAAGACGAACAAACCCACAAACCCACAAACATTGATTTTTATATATAAGATTAAATTATCATTTTCAGTATTTTACTCACAATTTTTCCATTTTTTCTCACCGTTCAAACCTTCCCTGAACTTCCACAAATATTTCAAGTTCAAAATTAGCCAAATTGGTTCAACCATTCACGATTTTTAGCTAGAGAAACCAACAGCAATTCATTTTTATATATAAAGATTATATAATTATGAGCATGAGCTATTTTTATAACTAATAGTTACTTACTATTTACATTTGTTAATATAGTATGCAGCTGCGCATCTCCGTTTTCTTATACAAAGCATGTTTTGCCTGTATCATATTTACAATATTGTGCGTTCTCATCATTCAGTCGTCTGCTGGGGTCAGCTGGTTTGTTTGTCTTGTCTCTGGTGCGCCTTTGCGTCCTTCGGCTGTCTGCTGTGGCCATCTTGTTTGTATATGTTATGTCACGTGCCAATAGCGTGAGTTTTGAAAAGTGCTTGTATGCGTGATGGTCTTGTTAGTGTGTTTTATATTTATGTGTGATGTATATGTGTGTGGTTTTTTTTTAATTCAGTTTGTGTTTATTTTGTTTTGTCTGTCGAGTTTGTGTATATTAGTTTGAGTAACGTTTTATTTCTGAGGTTTACTTGGTCGTTTAGTACCTGTTTGCCTTCATTCTTTGCTTTTTGAATATATAAGTTTTCATGTATAGTGAGTGTGTTGTGTCTGTGGTTCTTGATAGTGAGAATTTGCATAACTGTGTTTATGTTTGCTGGTGAATGGTCATTTTCTATGAGGTGTTCGGCAAATGTGGAATGGTTACTGTATTTTAATGCTCTCATGTGCTCTTTGTATCTGATTTGGAACTGTCTTCGTGTTTGCTTCACATTTTTGACAGGTCAATTGGTAAATGCCTGAATTGTGGTATTTGTTTGTGTTTGAATGGGATCTAATTAGTATTTGCAGTGAGTTGTCAGTTCGCAGTGCAATGTTGATGCCTTGTTTTTTTAAAATATTTGCGATTCGGTGTGTGTATTTGTTAGAATATGTCATTGCATACCATTTCCTTTTGTTTTCATTGTCCTGTGTGGTTTGTGTGTTTGTTTGAACTGTGTGTGTTGCAGATGTGTTTTTCTGGTGGGATCTGTGTGGTTGTATTGTTTATTATTTGTTCTTTTTTTCATTTGGTTAATTATTTTTCTGTTTATTTTGTCATCTGTGTGTGGTTCATATCCATTTTTTGTTGCTATTTCCTTTATTGTGTTGAGTTCTATTTGGTAGTTGTTCTTTGTTTGTGGGATTCTGTTTAATCTGTTTAGCATGGAACGTATTGCAGCTTGTTTGTGTTTGTGTGGGTGGTTTGATGTGGAATGTATTATCTGGTCTGTTGCTGTAGGATTTCTGTATATTTTCATGTATTGTAATGATGAGATCCAAAAAATTTATTTTTCCTATGTCTTCTTTTTCTATTGTGAACGTGAATTTTTTGTGTATATTGTTATGTCCTGGTGTCATTCATTTAATCTTTCATCTGATTCATTTATGAGACATAGAATTGAAAACAAACACTCAGTTCAAATATATAGAAAATTAGTTATAAAAATAGCTCATGCTCATAATTACGTAATAATAGGATAAAAATGTATATAAAACTGTATATAAAAACTGTAACACAGATTTTTCGCTGATGATACCTCGATGAGAGGTGAAACGCTTACGACGCAACAATAAATAAACTAAGCAGTTGCATTGGCGTTGTCTTTCAACTGGTAATTAATTAAGCAACTGTGGAAACATGACCTGCAACAAGATTGCATTGATTAGTTTTGTTTGTTATTTGAAGGATTACTACTTTATATCGTTTACCTTGGTTTATAGTGATTGGAAGGTCATTTAATTTAATTTTACAGCGATGGAGGATATTTTATTTTCCCATTTCTTGTTTTTATCTTAATTTCTTTGTGTTAAATTTCTCCACCCGCCTACTTTTGCCTTTTGCGAACTTTAATTTTAAATTCTTTCAAAGTTTCTGATAAACTGGTAAAATATTCCAAACCTTGAATCCTTTGAGTTACGTTACATTATGGCAAACTATTATTACAGGGGTGGCCAAGCACCTTGATAGTCCGAGCCATTTTTCAAGATTTGAAATTTTTCGCGAGCCGCCATTAAATACGTATTTAAAAGGTATGTAAAAAAGGCATTAAACTTTTTTTAAAGAAATTATATTTAATTAAAACATATGAATAAAAGTACTAAATATGTGTATTGAATTTAAATATTAAAAATTAAACACAATGTCAACTGTCCGTTGCAATGAAAGTTTACAAATTCAAAATCGGTCTGGAGTAGGTCGATTTCGGACGAGTACGCCACTGTTTATGTTCGTTCGCTCAGTTTTCGATGAGTCATATCATTCTTAACTTGGACGGAAATGAAATTTGTTATAACGTTGCACTTAGTCTTTCATATTTGTTATCAGTAATTTAAAAGACATTTTGAAACACATACGGAACGATATTAATTTTTTAAAATATAATAACACAAAAATAAAAAGGTAACTCGGGTAAATTTATAGAGAGCCATGAATAATCCTTCAAAGAGCCGCATGTGGCTTGCGAGCCACAGGTTGGCCACCCCTGTATTATTACTTGAGGTACTAGTGAATCATAATTGATTAAACTAAACACAATTTATCACTTCAATACTGTCATAGCGTCACAGTAATTATTTCGTATTCCTCGTGAAATTAGATGCGACTTGACCGGGGTAACTTTGACGTTGTGTTGTTTGGCTGGTGTCAGACGCCCGCGAGCAAGTGTCCCTGATGGCGCTGCGCCGCTGGCGCGAGGTGACCAGCGCGGGCCTGGCTCTGGTGCCCGAGCACGTGGAGGTGCGGCCGCTGATGCACCCGGCCATGGAGGGCGTACCGCAGGGCTTCCTGCACATGTGGGTCGACGTGTTCCTCCTGCCCTCGGCCTCGTCCAAGCCTCCGCCTCCAGTCAACATCGCGCCCAGGAGTGCACTCGAGCTCTACCTCAGAATCGTCATCTGGGGCTGCAAGGAGGTTATTCTCGAGGAGAGCGACTTCTTCACCGGCGAGAAGTCCTCTGACATCTACGTCAAAGGGTACGAACTCCTTCATTATGTATGCTAGCTGTTATTATTTCTGGCCAAAGAATTTCATTTAATGATCGTTTGCTTTGCCTTTCTTTAATTAATCTATCATTGATGTTATTTATAATAGGTATTTTTTTGTGACTAACCATCTTTCTCCCTTCATATCAAAACCGATTAATGAGGTGTCATTTAAAAATAAAATTTTTACTTTGGTAACGTAATTTATTTAGAAAGAAATTTTTCGTGATTCAATCCGTAAATGGCAAAGATATGAACAAACAATATCACGGCTACTCAGAGTTAAGCTGCTAGGCTTGGATGGCGTCGATAAGCAGTGATCCCGTTATCACTAAATCATATCATCACACACTGAATTTATCGCATGGGCCCTGATCGCATTAGCACTAGATATTTCTGCTGATAAAGAAGGTTGCTACAAAATGGGGTAGCTGAGAGACAAGCCTCTAGACTTTGTTGGTGTCAATCAAAATAGATAGTAACACGACGTATTACAGAGGGACAGATAAAAGTGTGTGAATTCTAGAGTAAGTAGCTTTTCGGCTATTTATGTGTTAGGTAAGCATTTCACTAGATTAAATTGATTCTCAAGACGTTGTAACTGTTTATTTACATAAGTATTCGAATTGACAAACAAACAAACAATAGCTACTAATGAACTGGTTCCTCTTTCATCCTACTAGAAGCCATCAACCTCGCTATTCATCGTATATCATTCATGAAATTTTCACCATTTTAATTATAAAATTGTATAAAGGCATTGACTGTTTGTTCGTAAATAGCGAAAAAAATGCTAGACATATTTTGATGGCTTTTCTCAGTTTGAAACCATAGATTCTGATGTGTTAAGCTGCCTCATCTGTTGGTGGAGCTTGAAATTAAAATCTCTTCTGAACATTGAACCATTTTATCTATCATCTGACATAACTTAACAGATTTACTGTATGAATTTAAATCACATTAAAACTGAAACAAAACCTTGATGGCAGGTGGATACCCCTGACGGAGCCGCAGGAAACAGACGTTCACTACCGGTCGCTCGACGGGGATGGGGCTTTCAACTGGAGGTTTGTATTCCCAATGCGTTACCTCGTCGGCGAGTCCACGCTGGAGGTGGATCACGAGGAGGGACTTCTGGTGAGGAGAAGTGTCAAGCGCACTGCACCACCGCGGCTAAACCTGCAGGTCTGGGACAGCGATCACTTCTCGGAGAACGATTTCCTGGGTAAGTGATGAGGGGAATCATTCTAGTCAGCTTCAACATAGATGTATCCGCAACTATCTTCGTATCATGAAGTCAGATTATTATTACTATTTAAAAAAAGCACAGGAGATGCCTCTCACTCTGACATTAATACAGGTTTGAGATGATTCAGTTTGGAGAGTTTACCTCAAAATGTAAAAAGCTGTATGCTTTCACGAATAATAATAATAGAGGATGATCCCGATATTTAGAATTGATAAATAATTTTCGGAAGTGGGAAGAACTAGCGGACATTATAAGATCCTATTTAATATTGGGGATCGGTATATGAGTGTCAATTTCACAGGAAACAGATATCTCAACGAAAATAGTTACAACACCTTACACGTCTATAGCGATAGTTCAAAATTGCTGGAAGGGGAGCGATTTCTTCACAGGCAAGAAGTGCTCTGACATCTACGTGAAA